>JBAMBJ010004622.1:0-393377 GCA_037043495.1 Drosophila recens
CACTATGGGGTATTTTACCGAAAAAGTGTCATTTATTCATTTTTCAAAAGTATGCAAATGTATGGTTTTTTAATGCTAACATATAATAAACACTTCAAACTGTTATGTTACATACCAGAAATGTTAACATAACAGTCCAATGTTAAGATACCAGCTGTTAAAGTCAGCTGTTTCAACCGATGCCCGCGTGCTTTTGTTAACGGCAAAATTGAAGTGAATTTTCAAATTGAAACACATAAAAGAGAATCATTTTTAAAATACCAATTTGAAATGGATGTTAACTGCTCAGGTTTGTACTACGTGTTTCTGCTTATAGATTGTTGTTTTTGTACGTGTCTTTTTAATAATTTGTGTATTTAGCAAGTGGTGTCAATGTCTAATTTTGGAAAGTAAAGTTAAACTTTGGGAAGAGTTTAACAAAAATGTTGAAAGTTGTTGAAAGTGAGTCCTTGTCCATGTTGTAGAGTCAATATTTCTTTATTTAGAATAGTTTACCTCAAGGTGCGCCTCGGTGCGCCTTTTTCCCAATCCAATTTTTTAGCACGTAACCTCACAATTTTTCAGTGCTAATTTTCTCGCTTTTCGTATGGAGAATTTGATCTGTTTTTGTGTCATTTATTAAAAACTCGTAAAATAAGCAAGATATTTTGATGCGGTTTTTTTTCTAGTGCTATAAAAACCCTTCGAAATTTTTTGGAAAAGTGGGCGTGGCCCCATATCCGCCCCCTAATTTTTTTTTTTTAATTTTATGCTCACGCTGTTTAAGAGGGCTTACAACTTTCTATGTCCAACAAATACTTTTTTTTTATATTGCTTATTATATATAAGGCCAAAGCTTGCTAGTTTCAATATAAATCATAAACTTACTGGGTACCAAAAAAAAAAAATTAAAAAGAAAAATCTGGGGCGGAGATGGTGCCACGCCCCCTTTTTCAAAAAATTTCGAAGGGTTTTTATAATACTAGAAAAAAAACCGCATCAAAATATCTTGCTTAGTTTACGAGTTATTAATAAATGACATATTTTCGGTAAAATACCCCATAGTGCAATGTCGAGTCGAGATTCATCGAGATTCCAAAAGCTCCAAAGTGAATAGGAATGGTAACACACACACAAACACACACACACACACACACACATAAGTGTATACATGTCGACATTTGCACAAAATATTTTATTTCATCTTGAATGTTTACCAGCGAAATACTTACAATAAAAAGGCAACTCTGCAATTCGGGATAACATATTGTATACAAAAACAAATCTAAGTGACAGCTGCTGATGGGCAAGATTGTGAACGCACAGGAGGGAGAGAGAACAGGGAAGGTGACAACTGAGGGAGATGGAAGTGATGTTGGCGCATTCGCTGCTTTATACACACACATACATACATATATTGTTGCAAATTTCATTACGCTCTCGCCTGCCTCAATACAATTTACAATCACATGCATTACAAAGCGCCAACTGACTGACTGACTGACTGACAGTTATCCTACATCAACCAGCAGTTTCATTGTCTGTTGCCCTATATTAAATCCCTAAGGAAACATTTTTGTTACCTAACAGTAATTATGTTTAACATATAGTAATAGACACCTGTATATGCTATCTATTCTAAAATAATTTTTATTATGTTAGAACTTAGTAAGAAGGACAAATTTAACTTTATTAATGTAAACTTATAATAAAAATAAATTTAATAACTAAATAATTTGATTAGTTTGATTAAATAAATTAATTAATAAACAAATGGATACAAAGTCTATGATTAATTAGCATACATTTCCGACTGACTAAAGTTTCCATTGGGTATTCTGTTAGTGTTGTCGCTACTACAAGCTGTCACCAGTCGCCAGTCTTCACTGTAGACGACAGCGTGCATAATACATTTTCGATATTCGACATGCGCACGATTTGTCTACGGAATATCCATGTCGCATATATGTTTACTCTACACTTATGTGTGTACATCATATATGTATGTACTTTAATTCAAACATGAAACTGACTTCAACTAACCTAAAACGCGCCTTGTGGTGCTCTGTGCTCTTCATTACAGCTGCAGTATGCCTCAAAGTATGCCTTTGGTTATCGCATACGTGATTTCCATACCGGCAACGATTTTGGCCATAAACAGAACCGAGACTCGCACGGCGTGACACGCGGTCAATATCACATTTTATTGCCAGATGGACGCATCCAGAACGTGATTTATCATGCCGACGATACGGGTTTCCACGCGGACGTTAGTTTCGAGGGCGGAAAACCAGGACACTAAAAAGGCAACTGGAAATCAACTTCTAAAACTGCAGCGGGTAATGTGCAATCAATGAATAAGAGAATGAAAATAAGTGTAAGTTTTAGTTTTAGTTTTAATTTTAGTCGAGAAGAAAGATTAAATAATGTTTTTCATTTGGTTATTATTTTCCTTTATGCATTTGGTAAGGAATAATTAATTCCCAATATATATTAATTATAGCTTTAATTACATTGTATTGTCTAATTTATCATATGTTCATTTACTTTATTAACATTTTGACCACTTTGTTTTCTATTTATAATTTATAATAAAATTGTTAATGTTGTTTATATATTGCGTGTTGTTCGACTCATTTATTTTTTCATCATCATACGATTTGAAACAAATTTAAAAGCTGATTAAAATGGAATATGAGGCACATACATCTTCCCATCCTTGGATTCCTTTATTGAATTACTATCTGATAATTAATACAAAGTCAACAATGCTGTGAAGGTTCGAATTGTTGCAAAAATAAAATCAACTGACTATTATTTGAAAGAGTGTAAACAAGTTTATTAGCAAACATTGAAACAGTTAATCATTCTATATAGAATATACGAGTTATATATTTATTGGATGCACCCGACAGGCCAAAGAGAAGGGGAAGGGATCGGATCATCGCATCCGGTAGCTATTTGAACTGTTTGACAAATTGAACAGCTTTCAATGGAGAGGAGACTAGGAAAACCTTCAAATGGCAGATGCGTTTCAATTGCATCCATAATTAGCTTTTTATGTTTTTTATTTAATTGTAATTGCTCAATGCCTTCTTGTTAATGTTATTGCTATTGTGCGTTTAATGCGTGTCGCAAAAATCTAAAATAAATCTAAAAAATAAATATTCAAGCCTTGTTGCTGACCTTCAGGCTTTCTGCCTGATTTTATTTTGATTTTTATTAACACATTTCACGGCAGTTGTTTTTCACATTTGTGAAAATATTGGAAGCGAATATTGATGGCAATTATTTACGAGATCATCAATTAAATAAAATATATTGAAATTTAAAAAACACGTTTCTTGGCAGTCATACAATTAAACACAGATTATGTTAATAAATACTATATTAACTACTCTTTATAGTAAATTACCATTAATAGTTTAAGAATCGCATAATTAAATCTTTAGTCTAAATTAAGGCAAATCACCAAACAAAAATAAAAGAATCGTATAATTAAATATTTAGTCGAAATTAAAGCGAATTTGTAAGCCATTTGGAGAAGAGAAGCCCATCATTCATCACGAGTGAAGGCTACAAAGAGGCACTTGGTTTGCAGAGTCAAGGTGTTGTACTGTACACTCGACATTTACCGCTTGATTTGTACATCATGCATGGCTCAGTTCAGTTCAGTTTGATTTTTAATTAATTTCTGCTTGAAAATCAGATCGAAATCACAATCGAATATCGAAAATTAAACGTTTTTTATGCCGAATCATTGAGGTGGCATCGACTCGAACATGTTCCGGTACCAAGCCTGTGGCATAGCTTTCAAATTTGATATCCTCAGCGGCTAAGCAAAATATTTAGAGAATCTCAGTTATAGTCATGAAATCGCGCAATTGGAATCCCAATCACAATTGCAATCACAATCACATGTGGCTTTGTTGCTACCATTTAAAGTTCAATGCTGGCAACAATTGTAGAAACAAATTTGTGTATGCCTGTATCAACAGATTTGCTAGTTGTTCGTTGTTAGTTGTTGGTTGTTGTTAGTTGTTCTCTTGGCTTGTTGCTGTCGTTGCCAATTTGCTACTTTACGACTGCATTCAAAGTCAACGGCTACAACATCCGCACCTTTAACTCGCTGCCATTGCCAATGTGCAGTCTCTTTGGCATTTTTTTCTTCGTTTGTTTTTATTTTTGTTTTTGTTTTTTTCTTTTTTAATTTGTTGTATTTTTTAATGTTTTCAGTTATTTATTTTTTAGGTTTTATGGTGCTTCACTGACTCGTTGCGGCACTCATTAGCCAATTTAGGTGGCATACAGTGCAACTGTTAAGCATGAAAACGCGTCGAAAGGCCAACTAAATCATCATTGTTATTTATGAGGACCAATACCATTCATTTTTTGGCATCCGAAAATGCTTAAGAAAGCTGATATTAATTAACGTGCATAGCCTAAATTATTATATATAAAATTTGGTTTAAAGTCTGCTTATTAAAATTATAAAATCATAATTTTATTAAAATTAAGTCAGTTTATCTAAATCTTTCAGATCGAAACAATTGTTTATACAGAAATTCAACTGTGTCTACAATTAAATTGAATAATACATGTCAATAGATTGAGAATAAAAATACAAGATAAACTCATAAATAAAATGATCTCTGCCGTTTTTATGCTATCTCAACGGAGTTAATGACTATGCTTCTCATATGGAAGCTCGAGTGATTGACATTAATTGCCAGGTCAAACTGAAACTGAAGCTGAAGCTGAAACTGAGGCTGAAATATTACAGAAATTGCAACAACTTGCAACAATCAAGTTTGAGTGCAGCGGATTGTTATGCAATTGCTATTTCAACAAAAATAATTAAGCAATTTTTGTCTTAATTAAATATTTATCAAGAGTACAACAGAAATACTTGTGAAGGTTGGAGCCAAACAAAACATACCATAACAGCAGCCAACGATGAGAACCAAGTGCATTATAATTACACACGGAATTATGGTTATTATATTTATACAAATAAACAGCATATAAGCCGTGGTAAAAAAGTCGGCGGCCGTAAAAAAAATATATATAGTATATAAATAAATATATGCAACGCCCACATGTCTGGCACTTGAAAAACTCTCAGACCACGCCCAGTTTTATGGGCATATGAAAATAGTAATAATAAGTGAGAACTTTGTGAGTGTTGAGCACTTTTGCTAGACTGAAACATATCCTGCTTTTAGTTCGGAGAAGAAATTAAACTTGTTTGTTTATACCGTTTATACATTTCAATATGTATGCACTGAGTTTTAATATCCCCTTCCTGGCATTTCAATGGTAAGAGGGTATAAAAACTTTTGGCCGCGATAATAAAATCACATTTAAGTTTGACGATAAGTTGTGACCATTAGCTGCTGACTTTGGCGCGCTGTCAGTGCAAGTTAAATGCTTTAGATTTTCCATTTCCTTCCATTTTTTCTTTGCTTATTTTAGCCAGCTCTTTTGCCAAGTTATGGAGCTAACTGTGGCCCTGTGGCTCAAATGCTATCGATAAGCCTGCTGCGGTGGGAGTTTTGGTTTTGGTTTTGGCTTTGGAAACTTGGCCCAGAGGCTTGTCATTGTCTGTTTTTGATATATGGGTGCAGATGGGCCTTTCTAAATGATCGTTATTTAAGTTAGGTCATTAGACAAAGAGCACATAAAGTGAAACAGCACAAATTGTGACTAATTCTGATTCGTAAAATAGTTTGACTGTACAAATTAAAAAACTTAATAATTATTTATTACTGCTTAAATAAAATTAGTTAAATTAAATAAATATATAAATGAAACATTCTTAGCTTAAACTGAAATTCTTTTCGCAAAGTGTTAGCCTTCGCATGGAACGCTTTAAGCTGTCAGTCAGATGGAGATGACTTCATCTTCATGTGCCACTGACAACAGCAGCGAGATCAACAAGAGCATCACAAAGTATCTATGCAACTGCAGAGCAGAATAAACAACGTAAACAAGTCAACGCCAGTTACGGCTCAATCACTCAACCAGACCGGTAAGAGTACGAGAGTCTTTGCAATCGCATTTGGTAACAGCAGGAGAATGTCGTGATTTCCTTTAGGTTGCTAAATAAAAACAAACAAGGATAAATGATGTGAAAGGCAGCAGTCGCCGCCTTCATCGCGGTACAAAACAGAAAACAGAGAGCAATCACAGAAAATAGTAGCATGGAGTTAGGGAGAAATTCTGAGAAAGACGCGCATCAAAACTTCAGACTCCGGACACTGAAATCCTTCGTCCTGTGTCCTTCGTCCTCCAGGAGTTGTCGCGTATGTGCGTTAAATTGATTAAATGTGAAATTGGAATATGCAAATGCAGTCGACACTCTCTCTTTTTCTCAGAAGGGCGTGGCTGCTAAAATGTGATTTATGTTAGGTGCTAAGTTTTTCCACAACTTTTGGGTGCAATGAACAGAAGTGCAGCGACTCAAGACGCTGCTGCCAGTGATGACAATGCAAACGGAAGCTAAAAAACGAAGCAAGCTAAAAATGTGTGTGAAAAAATCGATTAATTTGTCTGCCAAAAAGAACAGCGAATGGGAAGTTTCATTAGAAACCCTGTGGGATACCCTGTATCTGTTAGATAATTTACATAATCAACTCTAAGGTCAACTGTTTAAACTGCTTAATGTCTTTTACGTCAGTTTACAAATGACTCTCCTCTCATTAAATCGATTCTTAGATTTACCTTTAAATAGTTAAGACATTTTTAGAATTTCCCAGTATTGGTGAATGCTACTTGTTTCTACATAGCATAAAACCCAAACAAAAAGCATTTAACCCATTTGTAAAAGGCAATCTGCTGCCACTCCTCACAGAAATATGCAAATCACCTGGCGCATCTGGACGACGCTTTGATTTCAACCACTTCTCACACCAGGCAACCAATACCAACATCCATTCCAATACCAATACCAATTCCAATACTAAAACCACAACCACCAGCACCGACAAAAGCAACAACAACAACAACAACAACAATGGTAGGAGTAACTAACGCTTTTGGCAATAAACGCGTCAATTACATAGCTGGCTATTCTAATTCACTCATTTTTAACCGAAATAGGTGCGCCCGCATCGATGTGCATTTTATTCGGGTTCTTCTATTCCAACCCCAAGCCAACAACGACAACAACAACAAGAGCAACAACAACAAGAACAACAACAGTCAACAGGTGATTCGCCTAAATGTTGCACGAAATGCGCAAAAACAAAGTTGCGGAAAATCGAAAATGCTGCTGCATTACAAATTGAATAAAGTATTCCACTAACAGATACCCAAAATATTTATAAAAATATAGATTAAAGTATTATAAATTTAAAATATACTTAAATTTTGTGTAAAGTTCTTCTCAAATGGCTTTTAAACTCCTCTGTGATAATAATGAATGATAATGATTAGCTATAAAATATGTATAAAAGTATAGATTTAAGTATATAGCTATAATTTTAGTTTATATAATTCTATTATATTGCGATATCTAAAAATGTTACATCTTTCATAAACCTTTTTCAACGGCCAATGTAATTACTGATGTAATATTCTATTACATTGCAGCATCCTATGCTAATTAACTTACTTATAACATATCCGAATGAGCCTGTAAATGAAACTTAACAGAGCCAAATAAAGTTAATTATGTATTATTGCTTAATCCAACCCCATCTTCATTTTTTAAATGGAACAACAACTCAAATTAGTAGAAAATAAAACTAAATTTCTTCAACATTCCACATCATTTATAATTTGTAACAAATCCACACGCTTTTAAGTTTGACACAGGGTATAAAACATTTTTAAATGCTTCAGTGACTGGTGACCGAATACAGAATTTTTGTCTATTCTTTTAAATGTTAATTTGTGCAACACCGCAACGATTCAATAACCAATAATAACAACAGCAACAACAACAACAACATCTGATCTGTTTTGACTGTTTTAGCTACAAAATATTTTGTTAGCTTCCGTTTTAGTCTTAAGTACGTCACGTTATTAATTACGGAACGTCGCGACTTTCGTATTGTGCACTTTAAAGTTGATGCCAAGTTTCTTGGGATCCCATCCCCATCCCCAGCCAGATTGGAATGGCGTGGACTTCGTCAACGTCGTCTTGGCACTTGACAAATGATGGGATTTGAGAAAACTGCAACAGCAGTTTCAGTTTCGGGGTAACAAAAGTTGCCCGAGTGCGAATTGATGTCAAGTTTGTGCTTTGGTCTTGTATCGAAAATGTTGACTATTGCCCGCACTTATATGAGTCAAAGCATTTGCTCTAATTACATTTTAAATAATCTTTTCGTAATCGCAGCTACCACAAATTGCACTCCAGCAGCCAACAACATCAACTTCAAGTGATGCTCCAAGAAATTTCGTTACTTCTTCGGCACTTGGCTTGGATTCGGGTATTACCAATAACTTGGGACTGTTTGAGTCTTTTCGGGTTCGGGTTGAGTGCGTAATTTACAATTTACTTTGTTAACGGGTATTATGTTGTTATGACATTTTGACAGTCAGCTAGTTTTCATGTACAATACCACAAAGTGCTCAAGTACCACGGAAATCAAAGAAGCTCAAGCTATAAATATACAAAGTGAGGGCATTAAGGTATTATAAACTGTATACATTTAGATAGGACTTAAAATATATTATAATAATTATAAATAAAAAAATTATAAAATAAATAAAATAATTAAATTATAAAGTATTTGTTCACATCATCATTTCATTTTATTATTTCTATATTTTATTACTTAGCATGGTAAAGGTACACGCACTTCGGCTTCAAAAAAAAACTCATCTTCAATTCATAATTATTTTGAAACTCAGCCAACCACACACACACACACACCACACACACTCTGGCCTCATAAGTGGGCAATAAAATTATAACAGCCACAAAAATCAGTAATCAAAAATAGATTGCTTTTAATTGTTATTTAATCTTTGCTTGTCTTTGGGTACATCAAATTCGTTTTGGTTTATTATATTTGTATCTTATATTTTTTTTGCCCAACATATCAAGGTTAATTGGTATTTGAAGAAGTTGTTTTTGAATATATACAATACACATGTTGTACATGCGCACCTGAACTTTTTGACACAAGGAAGTGCAGGTTTTTTGATTTTGATTTTGGAGTAGATTGCGAAACGGAACAAAATGAAACGGAACTGTTTGTGGCATGTGGCATGTTGCACGTTGCACGATGCCAAAATCAGAAACCTCTAGACGATAGACGACAAAACTAAATATGTTGCAGGCAATAGATAAGTTATGATTTTTAGCATGAAGCTCACGTCATAGATTGAATTTTGGCATCCAACATGGGAGGCAGAGAGGAGATGGATGCTGAGAGGTGGAGGAGAAGGAGTATAGAGAAATCTCTACGTGCTTGTGCAATTTTCACTCACCAGGTTTTGTCACGTTTCAGGGTTGAAAACTTGTTGGGGGCTCTCAATGTTCCCAATGTTCTCGGGATCTGCCGCTTTCTCAAAGGGCAACAACAAACAGAACAAACTTGGAGTATGACCAAAGCACACTCATCTGACATTCACAATGACATTTTCGAAAAGGGAGAAGGAAGAGTTGCGATGTGATGCGGTTCAGAATTGAAAGGCAGTCATCATAAAATTTAAATATCAAATTTTGTGCATTTAATGAAGTCATTGCGGGCGTTTTTACAAGTCTCGGCAGCAGTTGGAGCCTACGGCAATAGCTAATACCTAAGTAAAAACATTTAGCAGAAAAAATAAATAAAAAATATCGAAGCAACTTGTTATACATCCGCCAAGCCACAGCTCGCTGCAATGATCATCGTGGGTTCATTTATCAACTCGTCAGTTGATCATCATCATCATCATCATCAGTATCAACAATTGTTTCGGCTGCTGCTGCTGCCGTTGATGATCTGCAACATTTTTCACATCAACAGTTCGTCGCTGCTGCTCTCAGTGCTGAGCAGCAAAGAGCTTATTGCTCTCACTCTCCCAATAACTGTTGAGTCATTCTTAAAAAGAGCGGGATAGAGAGAGAGAGAAGAAGATGATCTAGAAGTTCGCTGCTATGAACCTGCCTCAATTGTTGTAGTTGGCGTTTGTACACAGAGCTCTTTTGTTACTTTTCAATGCAGTTGGCAACGCGATCTCTGCTGCCTCTGTCGCTCTGCCGCTGTCGCTGCCTCTGCCGAGACGAGAGCATCGCTGGCTGCTGCGACTGCGCGTTGATTATAAAAAGCAAGCGCATCTCCATTGTCTAACCTAATTCAAATCGTGTACTTTTGCGCGGTACTTGTGCTCTCTGGCATAAAAAACAATTACAAAACAATTGGTACAATTGAAAGTGAGAAGCGTGAACTGAAAAGGACACTTCAAGTGCGTCTACGTATGTGTAAAATACGTGTGAAAAATAATAATATTTAAAGAAATACAATTAAAACATAATTGTTAAAATAAAGAATTTTTGCAATTGAAAGTGCTGTTTTTTATAAAATAAAAAATATTTTATTAATGTAATAAAATTTATTTATATCCATTTAGCGCCAATCTCTAAAAATTACACCTTCAAATTGGAATTAATTCAACGCCATTTAAATATATAAATTCAACAAAATGATGTCGTTCAAATCGTTTGTATTGCTAGTGAGTATGAACCAAAGGAGTCATAAAATATAAAAAATAAATTAGCATATTAATAAATTTAATGAGTTAATTTAAAAGCTTAAATAAATAGAAATTAACAAACATTATGCAGTATAATTAATTTATTGAGTATAATATCGTTTTCAAGTTGATTATAACAGATTCTTCAACTGGAAAATCCTTCAGAGTTTGGCCAGTAAAATCCTAAGCCTACATAAATCAGCCACAAACAAATCATTTAAGCTTTTGTTGACCCTCCTCTTGCCAAGGCAAATTACGAGTGAAACAAAAGCTCGCACAAAGGACAACAAGTTAAGCTTGTTATATGTCAAATTTGTTTATAAGGATGCTGCACACGAGTACGAGTCGAGCACATGTCCTGTTCATGTCCTGGCCATGGCAATCCTGGGGCTGATGGACACGCTCTGTGCTCTGTGCTCTGTGAACTTTGCCTTCTGCTGTCATTTTTCTTCCGGGCAATGGCAGCTTAGCTAAATTTTTAGCAAGCGGTTTTCCTCTTCGAGTTATGTGTGTGGTGAATTGCCGTTTATGACATGTCAGACATTGTAGCTGCTTCAAGAGTTGAAATAGATTGTATCTGCTTATGGTGTACACCGAAAGATGCATGAAAATTTCCAACAGAATTACTTACTTGACTATTTGAAGATGATCCAGGATATACCTAACAAGTTTAGACACAAACTGGAGATACTCTTTGAGCTATGCGTACAGGGTATAAAAAAGCAAGAGGGTTGAAAAACCACTTGGCCAAAACTACTCGAGTCTCTTTGGCGAATACACAATTTGGCAACACTTGGCGTCAATGGTAACAAAAACAATTACATAACTTTCATATCGAAAGCCTTCCTTAAGTCAGTCAGTCAGTCAGTAAGACTGAAGTGGCAAAGCAAAAGTCCCAATTCGAACAAATTGCAAATAATCAAAGATACTTAAGAGATGTGTGTAATATACATACATGCAAGTGTGTGTGTATGTTCGAAAGCCATACTTATAGTAAGTAAGTAACCTCCCACCAATCCACAATCCACACAAGATGTGGCCTCATCTGCCAACATCTGCTACACAAGTACACCTAAATCAGTAGTAGCAACAGCAAAAAAAAAACTTAACTACTTCACAGTGTATTCAGGAAATAAATAGGATGCAATCATTTTTTCGGGGGCTAGTTCTCGTTTACACAATCCCAAAATTCCGATTTTATATTGCGCGTTTGACAGCTGCGTCTGATTATAGATAATGTGCGAATACGTGAACGAATTTGGTAACGAAAATGCTGCACAGCCAGTAAAGAAAAAGAAAAATTTAAGGATTCGGCATAAAATCAATTCTAACTTCTTAAATTGATTAAAGTACGATTTTTAATTTTCCTTTCCGCAAATGTTATGATTTTCTTAACTCTATATAGATTTCAATAAGATCAAATGTTATAGGATACTTTGATTATTTTAAAGCTGAGTGGTTGCCAATCAATCAGCATATTGTGTTAATTTAACAATAATATCCAGAATGCCTTCTTAAAAAAGACATGCTAAAATCAAAAATTTTATTTAAATTTACATTTTTTAATTATTTTGTTTCTGTGTATTTTATTTTAGCTAGTTCTTTTATTTTAGATGTATTTTTAAAAGCAACAAATCTATTAATTAGTTATTTCAGTTATCAGCTAACATGCGCTATAACTTTCACTTGTTCCTGTTAAAGTCACAGCTTAATCCCTTTAAGATTGAAGAGCGAATATCAGGTTAGGAGACAGGGCCAGGAATGTTGCAAATAAAGCAGACTTAACTGCCAGTGGTGACGGGGGAATAAAAAAGGCGTGCTAAATTGTTGGTGCGACACTCGGATACGAGTATTACATACACCGTCGACTGTCTGCTCTGTTTTTCTGTGTGTGTGTGTCTTTTTTTTTAATGTCTGGGCTGCCAAGTAGATAACTAGCAAAGGTGGTGGAGACTGGAGACGGGAGTAGGTAGTGGGGACAAGGGAGTCTAGGTAGTCGACGCTTTGCCAGACGCGTGTAATTTGCCGCTTGTAACTTTTTGACTTTTGCACTGTTCTGTTTTTGGATTTTCCCCTTTTTTAACCATGCTCGACACGCCCAAAAGTAGACTACGATGAGCAGTAACCTTTACAGTTGAGTTGAACAGACATGCAAAAACCAGATCATACAATACGAATATGGAAAGGCTCCAGGCAAATTTCAATCGTTAGACAGGCCCAAAAACCAAATGCTTAAATTGCCGACTGCCAAACATGTTAAACATGTTCATTTTTGTCTATCGTCTGTGGGCAAAACAATGACGCAGAAAAAGCCACAGCCACAGCCATAGTTTGTAATGAAGGGCATATCGTACTCGAATTAATATGCCCAGTTCTCAGTTCTCCATTCTCCGTTCTCAGTTCAGCTGTTCATTTTCGCACGCGAAGAAAAACGCGAAAATGATGGACGTCAAACGCATCCGCAGTTTGAAGCTCGAAGCTCGAAACGCGGCACGCTTTTGAATTTCAAATGACAGAGATAAAATATGCATCGTTTGATATTTTGGCTGATGATTTTGTTGGTGGAGCCGTGAAGCCAATGCCAATGGCTGCTTTGCTCCAGCTGGAGAATCTGTGTAATTTTCCAATGGAAAAGCCAGCCAGGCGGCAGACACATAGGCCAATGCTGGCTTTGATTACGACTGATGCTGATTCTGATTCTGCTTCTGATTTTGATTCTGGCCAGGCCACAGTCAACCAAAGTCAACCCACAGGCTGATGACGATTGAAGTGTGAACGATTGCCCAATTGTACGCCTGATGATTGTCAGGTATTTGAAAATACCCTAACAAGCAGGCAATTTGATTTATCTATAAAAGATGAACACTTATGAAAATTCTCTAAAAAGTCTTTTGCATTACAAATTTGGCTGTAATTTAAGTAATTAACTTGGATTTCGTTATCTGCCTCATTAGCTGCATTCTCAGAGCAACCAGTAAGCAATGTGCTAACAATAATAATAATAATAATAGTAATAGTAATAGTAACTATGGAAACATGCTGCGGTTTTGATGTGATGGCAGAGACATAAGAAAATATGCACAAAAATATTTCGGACTTTGTCTTTTCAAGATACGACGATAGGACAACAGCTGCAATTGTTTTGGCTGGTTTTCATTGTCTTTGGCAATGTTTAAAATAAAGAAAAAATTGAAAAAAACAATGGTTGTTGACTCTGCAGAATGGGCTTTTGCGGTATTGGCTTTTTTCTAGCGAAACCATCTGGGTCTAGGTATGTGCGGTAATTTAATTAAATCGAAGCATCAGCTGATTGCAAAACCTAGCATAGAAACCTAGCTAACTTGCAACATGTTCGAGGCACACACAAAACGACAGCGGCAACGTTGTGGCTAATTTCCCAACGTTCAACGGGGCGTATGCACAATGAGGGCTGTGTTCAGTGAGGGCCTCCCCCAAAAGGCATTTTTAATTGCATAGTTGGCCGTTAGTGTTGCTTTGTACTTGATTCTCCGGCATCCCCCTAAGCCAATGGCCAACAGCTGCGCGGAAATCACGGGCAGTTAGTACTAAGAATATGCAGAAAATGTGATGAGCATTCAAGTAAGCAAATTCTCTTGAATTACTTTATTGATAATGCAATAATAAGCACAGAAATTTAACAAATTTACAAGAACTTAATTTTACTGTCTTTTAGATTAGTTTACAGGGTATATCCGCATTGAGCACTTTCATTGCTGTTTGAACAAGTTTTGTTTTGTTACCCCAATAATTGGCAAATTTGCCATCAGCAACTACTTGAGATATTTGCAACACCTGAAGACGACGACAGTAATATATAATTTGCAAAATATTTTTGTATTTTATTATTCCTCCTGCTAGTAATTTGAATGCGCTGCCGCTTATTTTGACTTTTTTCTTTTGTTTTTGTTTAGCTCATTTGAAACAAACAAAAAGCTTAATATCTGTAGAAGATCGCTGGCGGCGTAAATTTTATGAGTGGTTTTATATCGCGTTTACGGACTGTGTCTTATGGCCAGTAAATTCAGGTTAAATAGGGTTAATGTGGTCCATGAATTATTGAATGATATAAAAGAATGCAAGCAATGATTAAGACACGATACAGTAAAGAATAGAAATAAAAAGAAAGAAGAGTACTCGACTAGCAGATGCTCTTCCCGTATATTATTAAGAGATTGGCACTTAGTGATAACAAAAACTAAATAAAATTTGTGATGAGTTTTTGCATTACAAAAATTTATGAATAATTTTATAAAAATTTTTTAACATATTTGTCACTTTTGAATTGTTTGAATATTGTTCAAAAATATATTTTAAGATCATTAAATTCAAATTTTATGATAAAACAAAAAAATATTATTTTAAAAAATATTATAAATATTACTGTCAATTTATAGAGTTGTTAACATTGATGTCAGTATTTCTTTTATTAAACTGCAATCGAAACTAAAATGCGACCAGATTGCTAAAAAATTGGTAAACCAAAAGAAAACAAAAGACTTTAACAGCAAACTTCAAAAAATAAAATAAGATTGCTCGACTGGAATATACTCTGTGCTTTAGTAAATACTAAAAAAACAAGAAACCTAAAAATACTTTACACAAAATACCAAACTGTTATTAATCTAACTAAACGATCAAAAAACATGATAAGAATAACTTCTCCGTCTGTCTGTTACACATTTTAATACCTATAGTATGCCATATAAAGTAGTGAGCATAGGGTATAATGAATAGTAAAACAAAACACAATCAAAGACAGTTTAAGTCACTTCCCATTGCACATACTATTCACTTACTATATTCACAAGGAGAGGCCGTTGCGGTTTTTTTGTTGCCATTCACATGGCCCATTAACTTTTATTTTGGCAAATTTGCATTTCAATGCCCCAAAGTGGGGAAACAAAAACAAAAACAACTGCAGCAAGCAGCATGCAACATGCGATGAAAAGGTCAGCCAAATGTTTGTTATTTTATCGAGCGAGCGGCATCGTGTGTTGCAAGTTGCAAGTGGCAAGTGGCAAGTTGCAAGTGTATGACGCTATCTCGCATCAATATAGAGGAGTTTTGTTCAGCGATTGCACCAAAAAAAAACAAAAACATACTTTGGTAACTTGCTTAATTGCTGGGAACGCTGCAAATTCCATAAATGTAGAAAAAAGCCAAGACAACGCATGCATCTACATATTTATAGATAGACCAAGAGATAGGCCTGGCCTAGAGCTCGTTAAGAGCACATCTTGGCAACGTAGGCGTTGCAGAATGTTGTCTTGGGTGCCGCTGTTCAACACAACAACACAATGTGGCAAGAGCGAGAGCGAGTGAGATACTTGCCACTCAACTCAGCTCAGCTCTGGCTTACATTTTAATAATACTTGTGTACCTAATAAACATGCAGATTGATAAAAAAAATAAAATAAAAAAGACTATGTTCAATACAATAGAGCTGCCTGGAAAATGTCATGAGAAACAATCGCTGTGTTAACTACTGGAATTTAACTCACTTAAGTCACCTGGTCAATTAAATTAATTATGTTTAATACACGGTTCTGTACTTGCCTCCCGGCTAACGTGGCAAAAGGCACTATTATAAAGACATTTTATTGCTAAAAATTTAATTGTCACCATAAATCTAAAGCCAACTCTGCCAATTCCGATTCCGTTTACAATTCCAATTCCCGCTGCTTAAACATATTCAGACTCGAGTGTAAATACTATAAGAGTATCCGCGCATAAATCAATTTTCCAGCCAACTTGACATTTAGCCACAGATGCACTCAATATGCAATTGTCATAAACGTTTGCTTTTTGTCTATTTTTTTTTTTCTTATTCTTCTTCTAAACGAACATACACGAGCTGGAGTATTATAGAGTTTTTTGTATCGTGCCTAGAACTCGGTCGTGATCAAATGTGGATGCAGACGAGTTAGTTGAGATGAACATTAGTTTTTGCTTCTTACGAGTACTTATAAAGATTTCTGCCAAAAAATCCAATTTGGAATACAATTTGGTCTTTGATATTTATGGAGTTGGCATAACGTATCAAAAACGGATACGTTTTTTTCTTTTAATCTAATTTCATTGTCATGATTAAATTAAATTCATAATTATTATTTAAAACATGAATAAAAACCAAGGAGTGATAAAGATGCCGAACGTGTCTCAACCACTGCCCACCTGTAATTATTTTTAAACATTTTCATTGATTGTTTTTTTTTTTTTTGTTATTCAACCTTCAACTTGACGCGCTGCTGACATGAAACACGAGAGTTACCTGCAATTGTTGAATTGTTGTTAGCGTCACGCATTTCAATAATTATGTGTACGCGCACAATGTAAAACGGGCTGACAAAATTTACTTCCGCTGATTGGGCTGATTAATAATGGAAATGTTTATCACAATACCTGTAAACTGTCGATTTAATGAGATTTATTTGTATAATTTTCATTAAGTTTATGAATAATATTAAAAGCTCTGCTTTATAAATTGCTGAAATTGTGAATAATCATCATACCAATTTAACGAATAATAATAATGAAATGTTTTGCAATTGCTGTCATTACTTATTATTTATATTTAAATATATTGGACTGGTCATCAAACAAATATCTTGTCCCACTGTGCGCGTCTGGTAACGACTCAATTCTCCCCTTCAACTGATTTGTGCAAAGCCAAATAAAACCGGAGACCAGGCGATTTTCAATGCGATTTGTTGTCGATGTTGTTGCTGTTAATGTTATTGTTGTTGGCATGCAGTTTAATGCAAGGCTTTAGTTTATCCAGCTGAATATGTATGTACTCGTATATCTTTATCGTCTGTTACCAACATTACCTCTTTGGCTGTCGTCGGAGTGCGGTAATTTGTTAGACGCTCTTTGACTATGCATTTTATTTAATTTACACCCAAATTAATTTTATTTTTCGTCTCTTTTTTTTGGTTATTTTGTCTCTTTTGTTATTTTATTTTATTTGTTGGTACCGCTTTTCAACTGGCGGTAATTGCATTTGGTTAACATGCGAAATTGCCGCTGACATGCTTATGGCGTTTATCGAGTTTTCGGTTTGTTTTTCCTATTTTCTTGAAGCTTAAACCCACTTGAAGGTTGGGACCACCCTCAATGGCTAATGTTCGAGTCATTACTGAAATTCGCACAGTTAAATGATTTCAATTTGTAAATTAAATCTTGATAAAATTCAACAATGCTAAAAATCAATATAAATATCAAATTTAAGGTCAATATTTATTAACTTTTGTGTAGGCAATTAATTAAATTAATCATGCTAAAACGCATAAACATATTCTGCTCTGTAAGAATCACTGATACCCTCAGTTGAATATTGCACCTGGGGCTCAAACTTGAATCTAACAATCAAACAATTTGAGGCGTTTTGTAGTCATGGACTAATGATCATTAGATTCGGATTTATGTATAATACAACAGTTCTTTCTATAAAGCATTAACATGTTTTATGTATGCACAGATACAACTTTTCGTTGTTGCAGTTGCAGAACATTTCCGCAATCCGCAAACTGCATTTATCAAATGCAAATTGAAAAACCAGCTAACGAGAAGCCTGCTGACAGGTAAAACGCAGGTAAAAAGCTTACAACTGGTCAGCGTTTAGCTGACCAACTTAGTCATTTTGATGGACACTTCACTGACTTGCATATGTCAATTAGCCATGTTTGGATCATTCAAAAATTACAAAAAATAGATATATAAAATGATGACGCTTTCAGTTACTTGCAACTATAAATTTTGAGTCCGCAAGTCCGCCTTAATTGTCAGCTAACCTCCGCTATTTCTTGCCCTTTAGTCCAAGTGGCTTTTTGGTTTTTGGAGCCCATTCCAAATTCGAGTAAATTGCAGCAAGTCATCGTCAACTTTATATTTGTGCACCTGCCCCAGAGCAACTGCTGCTGTTGTTGCTGCTGTTGTTGTTGCTGCTGAATGTCAGGTGCGATCTTATCTCAGCTTCTATTTCTATTTGCGACCGTTCACTTTTTTGCTTTGCTATTCTTCTTGATTTAATTTAACCTTTTTTAGCGCTTCTAATTTAAAAGTGAGAAATGCCAAGTTTTAGTTTGTTTTTTTTTTGCTTGTACTAAATATTTGTGGTATCTTGATGTATTGCAGAGTTTATCACTTGCTGCCATCACCGCATATGTTTACGCCCAGGTTGCGCCTGGCTCAAATGCGTACTTGCCGCCCACCAAGAATGGATACGATTATCCGGAGCCCAATAAACCATTCGTAAGTAAACAGTCCAAATACAAACTTTAAATTTAGTATCAATTTTAAATCGATTTTCACTTGCTACTGGATTAAATCTTGATCCAAAATTTGGAAAACTTTAAATTATCAGGGATATTTAATATAATAAGCAATATTTAAAAAAAAATTAATAATTACCTTAATTCATCTCAATATATTTGCTATATTTTCTACTCATCTTTGTTTTCAACCCTATAATCCTGACAGCAACCCAGCCAACCAGGCAGAACCCCCGGAAATGGTCCTCGCCCCCCACCAACTCCACCACGCAACATTCCCGGTCAACCAGCCGATGTAAGTACTTGCTACACTTAGATTAATCCAAGTCTCAACTAAACCCTATGTTCCTCCACCAACAGGATCACGTGCATGTGCCCGGCATGCCGTACGAGTTCGAGTACGCTGTCCAGGACCCAGAGACGGCCAACGACTATGCCCACAAGGCGTCCAGTGATGGCGACGTGGTGACCGGCGAGTACCGGGTCCAGATGCCCGACGGACGCACTCAGGTGGTGCGCTACACGGCCGACTGGAAGACCGGCTACCATGCGGACGTCAGCTACGAGGGCGAGGCTCAGTTCCCACAAGGACCCGCTGCTGGAGGTCGCGGCGGCGGTGGCGGTGGTTCCGCTGGCTACAAGTACTAAAGATCTGCACTCGCATCACGTTTTGAGTTAAATGTGTGATGTCATTTTTTGTTGTGAATTCCATTTGAAATGTCTAAACTTAATGGTATACCAGTAAAAACTATTGATAAATTTGTAAACACGATTTTTTTTATAACGGAAATCAATTATTTTGCATACAGGTATTTTAAAATTTTCTAATTTATCGATTAATGTTTGAACAAAGGATCAAGCGATTATGGGAGTCCAATGAAGAATCGAGCTACATATATGAACTTCAATCAAAAATAAGTAACTTATTGCACTATGTTGATTTCGATATTTATTTTTGTCGTTTTGAGAATTGCAATAAGTCAATTTTGTTTATCCTTGTATTTTATGAAATGGCTTAAAAGTCACTTGAAATTGGTCTCTTTTTTATGTGAAAAGCATTTCATTTAAAATTATCCATGCATTGGCGAAAAGTTGACATTGCTGATTCAATCCTAAAAGCTCAATCAACTTCGAACACATGAACCTACTCGAAAAAGCTCGAGAGCTTTTAGTCGCTAGAGTTGCAGCCCTTGCATGGAAATCGCCTGTCAAATGCTCCTTAGAGAACAACAGCTGACGCACAGCTGTTAGCAGCCGTCTCATCTGGCAATCGTCAACAAGGTGAATGCGCAGGTGCGAGAGGAGGTAAACAAACACTTGTGGAGCCTCGGCCGATGTAAACAAAGTAACTGCGCGGTCGCCGCAAATGTCAACGCAGGCGCTGAGCAGTGTGGGAGCAGTGCAGCGTACGTCAGATGCGTGTGCACAGCAGTCGTCTCGCTTGCACGCATGGGGAGCAAGCGGTGAAGTCATCGCTGACACAGAAACGTCAGAAGAAACTTGATATCAGCCATCAACCAAAAACAGTATACAGAGAAAAGTTTTTGCAGAGCTCCAGAATTTTCACAACGGCACCGAGACACTCAAAAATATAGCATTTAAGACTAGGGAAATATTGAAAAAATCACAGAAAATGTGCAGCGTCTGAGAAAAGTGTATAAAATTGATGAAAAGTGCGAAATGATTGTGTGTTTGGCGTGAACGAAAGGCAAAAGCCTTAATTTCAGGGGGCTAACGGAATGTCCGAGTGTGTGAAAGTGTGAAAAATTGTGGGCTACAATTTAATTAGGCCGGATCAGGATTTATGTCGCGGCCCAGATCAACGCTGCCATTGCCAGAACAGCATTATGGCGAGACCAATTTGGGCCTGGAGGCGTCTCTGCCTGAGTCTTCTATTTGTGTTCATCTACTGTGCGCCTGGCGTCAATCTGCTGCCTGGCGAAAATATCAACTACAATCTGTGAGTGCCCCCTGCCCCCACCCACTCAGACTCAGAATGTACCGTCGAATCAACGAATCATTAATTTTGATCTTCTCCCGCAGCGTGCACTCGTGGGCGGACAAGCTGGGCTTGGAGCTCTTTACACTGGGCGATTTTATCACCAGGCGCAAGGAGGTGCAAGAAGTGAGTTGCCATATTGATTTTTCCACACTGCTCCCTCCCATTGCTTCTTGTTGACGTTTGTCGACGTTGACGCCGACGCCGACGCCAATGCCGACAGCGACGCGACGTTGTATTTGGGTTAAAAGCTGACTGAGTAGGCAATTATATATGCATATATATACAAAAAGATGTTTGAAGCAACCGGCTTGGCTCACAACATTCCTATTCCACCCAGACCCCTGCTGGTCAATTCGCATCCAGTCAATGTCTCTTCTATGAGGTCAATAGCTGCTGCTGCTGCTGCGTTGGATTTTTAATGAAATTGCCAAATTAGACGCCAAAATAAATGAGACACAATATAAATATACTGGCGAGGATGTCAAATAAGAAGTCGTTGACATGTGTACGAGCTCTTTTAACTCTGAATCTATTACACGAATCTTTCCTTTAGCTTTTAAAAATGAGAGTGAAAAACAGATTTTAAAAATTATTGGAAAATTGCCTTTTCTTTTATTGGAGCTTGAACTGAAAATATGCAGATCTATCGTAAGTGTAGATTAGAAAGTAAATTTAAATCAACCGGAAATGATAAAGTCGAGCTCCGAATTATAGAATTCCCGTTAAATTTTTAAATACAGTCGAACTTCCCTAACTCGAACTTCCCTAACTCGAAGTCTCTCTAACTCGAACAAATTCGAGTGGCAATAATAGGCAAATTTCATACAATTCTACTTCCCTAACTCGAAGTCTCCCTAACTCGAACTTTTTTCGTGGATAATGGTGATTCGAGTTAGGGAAGTTCGACTGTATATGTACATAAAATATTTGTTTTGCATACTTTTAGGCACTTACACTTCTTAAAAACTAAAAAAAGCCATAATTACCTTTCTATTTGACCCATCTTGTTTCGATTTAGTAAGATGATAGCTAATAATAGTAGTGTCAGATTTATAGAAGTCTGTGTGCCAGACGAATATACGGATCATCTTGATCAGCATTTCAACATTTCAACGAATACAATATACCCTTTTACTTATTTTTTAAATAACGGGTATAATTAACTGCTTGTCTTCTCCAAATTTATCGCCCTTAAATGAACTATTGATAACACTTGAATAAATGCTTACAGAGCTTCAAAGAAGCCAAAGTGGTGCCGCGACAAGGTGGAGCACTTGTCGAAATGATGGCCAAAGAAATAGAAATGATGATGGATCTCAAAGTGAGCGCCGTGCGCGTAAGTAAAACTTTCAATTATATATTAACTTAATTATTAACTTGATTATCTCCTACATAGCGAATTATGGATACCGCCGAGAACACAGCGCTGTCACATCAAAATGATATGGCCGACAAGATGTTTTCATACTACAATGCCAAAGAGATGGCGGAACCGGGTGAACCGACGCCACCACCTCCCACAACACCACCGGATATGGATGATCAGATTGGCGAGCCACTCATCTATGTTCCGCCCAAGGTGTTGGTTCTGGAACCGAGACCAGAATTTCATAATGCATCGGTCAACTTCAGCGTCAGTTCAGTTCACGTGCCAGTGAATGTGTATGATCGAGGTTTGAGCTATGATTTTAATCACAACAACTACTCATCATTCTCTCTTCTCTCTCTCTCTATATATACTATATATCTCTGTATACTGTAACTGTTTCTCTCTTTGTTAAGCACACTACGATTCTGTGACTTCTTTGTAAACGCTTCCATACACGAGCACACACTGCGCTATCAGAATTTGTCTCTGTCTAGCTGCCTAAAACTATAACGTAGTCTTCATAATCTGTATCTGCATCGATCATTGCATAATTAATTAGTTACAGATTGTTACTGATTGCTAGTCGTATTACAATTGTTAACGTTTGTCGTGTGTCTTTGTTGAGCCTTCTTGTTTTTATCGTTTTGCAATTTCCAACCGCTTGTCACAACCGCATACATGTCCCTTAAAAAAACTCAACGCCGCATTCAGCGCACTAAACTTGGCCTGAATGCTGAAAACAAAAATGTAATAAAATGGATTTATTCCAGAAATTCTTTGTACATTTTAAAAAAGATTATTGCATATTTTTATAATATACTGGAACTGGAAAATTAGTCATTTTCATTTTTTAAAAATATTTACTTAATTTGGCCATCTTTTTCGCTGATGCTGCGTTGTGAATTATTTCTGGGAATGTGTGCGTAGGCGCTGTGAATGATTTTATCGACACACGAAATGCTTTGCCAAAAACCGTACAACACCCAACTATAAGCCACGTTAACACTTGATCAACACGCCCACCACATTGCCTAAGAAGCACACACACTTGTTCACACATAAAAATATGCACTGCCTTGTGCTCTGTTTGAAACGCCTCACAAAATATCAAATTTACAATTTCTGAGAGTCACTTAAGTCTAGGTCTTAATTTGCATCCCCAGTACAGAAATAGAAAACTAATGAGATTCTATTATTAAAAATTCTTCCCGTTTCTTTGACAATGAAAACCCCAATCGCGGACAATACAACACAAAAAATATAATAAATACACACAGCATCGGATGTTATAAAGGCGATTCAATGGTCGGAGAATTTGGATCAGATATTTCGTGATAATTACAAAAACGATCCAAGTTTGTCGTGGCAATTTTTTGGCAGTTCGACAGGCTTTATGCGTCAATTCCCTGCATCGAAATGGAAGAAGGACGTGCCGGTTGATCTATATGATTGCCGTTTACGCTCTTGGTACATGGAGGCAGCGACAAGCCCCAAGGATATTGTTATCCTAATGGATACATCTGGTTCAATGTTGGGACAGAGGCTAGATATCGCAAAGCATGTTGTCAGTACCATACTCGATACGCTAGGTACAAATGACTTTGTGAACATCTTAACCTTTGATAAGGAAGTCAAGCCAATTGTCGGATGTTTCGAGGACACACTGATTCAAGTATATACCATATATTATTTGATTATCATTTTTAATTAATTACATCGTTTTAAAAATTATCATTCTAATTTATCCCTCTCAAAAAAACCAAAAAAAAACTGAAATCAATGCGGCACAACACACAAAAAATCCCCCAAAAACCAACATAAAAAAAACATAAATTGGAAAACAAATTCGTAACGCAACTTCGAAACTTATCCAGGCAAATTTGGGCAACATACGTGAACTGAAAGAAGGGATTGAATCGATTAAACCCACATCGATTGCCAATTATACCGCCGCACTGACAAGAGCTTTTGAGATCCTGGAAGAGACGAAGATTAATTCGCGCGGAGCGCAATGCAATCAGGCTATTATGATAGTCGGTGATGGGGCACCCGACAATAATGAAGAGATCTTTCAGTTATACAATTGGCGTGATCCGCCCTATAGGCCGGTGCGTGTTTTCACCTATTTGATTGGCAAAGAGGTGGCAAATTGGGATGATATACGGTGGATGGCATGCGAAAATCAGGGCTATTATGTTCATCTCAGTGATACCGCTGAGGTACGCGAAATGGTATTAAATTATATACCGGTAATGGCAAGACCACTAGTATTGGGTAGGCATGATCATCCGGTCATTTGGACGCAGGTTTATGCTGACCTCGAGGTGGGTAATACTCTGTACTCTGGGATACCCAATACTCCATAACCAAATGTCTACAATCGTATCGTATAATACCCATCTAGGAAACAAAACTCTCCGATCATTTGTGGGACATCAAACAGTGCGAGGAACAAAAGGCGGATGTTCTCGAATTTCGACGAGTTCATTTCGATATGTTGCAGGCCAGCGAAATGCATAAACGTGAATATCGACGCATGAAGGAGGTCAGTATGAAACTAATTGCAGGACTCCAATTGCGGATAATATTTTGTAGAAACTTATATAGCTTTTTAACATATTTTTCCTTTTTTAGACCTGGAACCAGCCAGTAGACTCCAATGTCTATCAATTCATGACCACAGTATCAATGCCAATTTACGATCGACGCGAAAATGCGGTAAGTGAGGTCCATACGATCTAGACGTGTCAGGGCACGAAATAATTTCGAAAACAAAACAAAAAATATCAAAAGTCAGCACTGCAAAATTCTTAGCGAAAAATCTTATAAACGACATTCCGACGCGTCGCACCGCAGACAACGTTGCATTCATTATGCTCCCTCATCATCAGAACTACAATATTAATAACCAATATATTTATATATACATATAATAAAAGTATAAACCAGTACTCAGACAAAGCAAATTTCAAACCATATATCTAAATACTCACTATGTTATACAAGTATATTAATATTTTATGCGTTATATATATATAACACACAACAACAACAACAACTACTACTACTACTACTATCAAAACTATACACAACTATACCACAGAATATCACCGAAGAAGTTTTAATAAATGAAGCACTCTGGGAATTGCAAACACGTGAGGTACAAACTATAATGCCAAATTCTAACAAAGCTAAACAAAATTCCAAATGAAATTTTGAGTAAAAAGTATTTTTTTAATGCTCTTAAGCGAAAGTTTTATATACGCCAATTTAATCGCATATATCGTATTGAATTCAATATCTTAACAACTATATATATCAATATATATATGTATAAGACTAAAGTAAACAATTTGTTATACTTTGCGCTACATTACATGCATACCTATTCCATATTTAACCGATATAAATACTTATGTAACCAACTATACCTAACTCGTATATAACTCTAGCTAACATGGTCTAGGATCATGCTATTTTATTAGCTACTTTTTTGACATTATAGTTGACCACGTACTCGTACTAGGTACAATCAACAACAACATATATATAACAACAACAAAAACAAAAAAAGCCAAATGAAAATAATAATATATTAAAAATTCAGTTATTCCATTCGATTTGTAAAGTACATAATTATATATAGCATACATATATAATTTTCTTTCTATATTCGTATACGTACCATTAAATATACATATAGATATGCCTAGTTATTTAAACAAACGTAAAAGTATATAGAACATTTTATCTAGCATTTTGTGTAGTTCAGTTAAACATTTGTTGTTTTACGTAAGAAACAAAAAACAAAACATAAAAAAAATTAGGTAAAATCAAATACCTAATAGAAATCTCCCAATCAATGTTAGGGTACCGTACTCATTGATGTTTCAGTAATGAATTGAAAACTTGAAAACTTATGCTAGTGCTGAGGCCCTATAGAGCACATAAAACATAAAACAACAAGGACAACACAACAAATACAACAAATATATCAATCCAAAAACACAATCAACACCGCAACAAGAACACTGAATTAGGAAACGATGATTAAGTTTTTATACCCTTCATAAGATCTGCCCAATCGACGGTAATTAATTATTAATAAATAGGCAGGCACCTTTGTTTCAGCTTAGTTAAATATAAACACAATCTTATGCCCTAAATATACAAATTTTGCTTGCTGCAACGCCCCTAGGTGTGATAAAAACCTAAGTTGCTTCAGATTGTAGACATTTATTTATTAAATTAAAATTACCACTACAAATTCACAGCGCATTAATCTAACGACCGATATAAATCCGGCTGCGAAAGTAAATATTCAAGTTGTGAGTAAATTGTTTATAAATCTAAGCAACAACAACTGCAACCAAAACAAAAAAAAATCAAGAAAAGAACGAAATTATTAACAACAATTTTTTATTTGTTTCAATCAACGTCTGTGCCGCATGTAATAATTTGTTTAAAAAAAAAAAAATAACAATAATATTGAATATTTTTCGCTTCAAATTAAGCACCTCGTGACGTTTTTCTTTTCCTCACAGCATTCACGCCCGTTTCAATATTTCAATTAACCTTGTATTTATTGTCGCTGCACTTCGGTTTTTTGGTTTTACTTTCTTTTGTGCTAATGTCCGACAACTGCTTGAAATTCCACAATTTGCTTATCTTAAATTACGACGTAGACCGATTCTTTAACTTCTTCCAATCACCACTAATGGGCACCATATATATATAATTTCTTAGGTAACTGTAACTGCAAAACCCCTGCTAAATAGCTGTCTTTAAGAACTGTAACTTTCTTGCAATTCACAAACCTGGTAACACTCACTCCCTTTTAAATGATCAGTTAAACAAATGCAATATTTCTCAGCTAGTCTACACTGCCAACCATATATACCATATACCCCACACTTGACAGTCACTGTGTGAAGGGTATAAAAACTGTGCTAAAAGATACAACACCAAACTACTCAAGTACAAAATACACACATACTTATGACACAATCTCCAGTCAAAACTGTATTTTCAAAATGCGCTGATCAAAATAATTTCTTATGCAAATCTTATTTAGTTTTATCTTCACACTTTGTAAACAGCTTTTTTGACTTTTTAAGTTAATTTCTTACTTATAACAAAAATGTAAATTACAACTTTTTAAAAAATTTGCTTATTTTTCTTATTCTATTTCCTTTTTGTTTCCTATGTTTACACACTTTACGCTCTCATACGCTCTTAGTACTACTCTGCTAGCCATGTAATTAGCCTAAAATTAACAAAAACGCAACAAAATATATAATTTAAAATTAAATTTGCTAAAATTGTTTGAAAAAAAACAAAATACAATTGCAATCAGCTCTCTTTACTGTATTTGTAAGTTCTTGCGTAGTAAAAACAAATGCTTCTCATACTCGTATTTGCATTATACAATTTTCTGGTTTCTGGTTTTCGATTTATTTTTTCGATTTCTTTTAATGCCATTAAGTGTAAGTCAAACGAATTTTTTTTTTGTTCTGTACTAGCAATGCCATTTCAACTTAAAATTTAATATAAATTCATTTTCAGTATTCAGTAACATGCCAACAAATAAATTTATCTGTACTCGTACTTGTATTTGTATTTGTGCTAAAATCTAAAAAAAAATACATATAAAATTCAAACTTGTGTATTGTTCTGATCACTCACATCACAATCATCTTGTTAAATATATATATTTTCTTAAAATCTTTGCTTGTGCACAGACAAAAATCGCCAACATTTTGGGCGTGGCTGGCACCGATGTACCCATAAATGAAATCAAAAAGTTGCTATCGCCGTTTATGGTAAGTTGGATATAGTAATATTCCTGAAGTTGTTAATATAATCGAATTTTTCCAATAGCTTGGCGTAAATGGCTATGCGTTTATAGTAACCAACAATGGTTATGTACTATTCCATCCAGATTTTCGTCCAATTGTAAGTAGTTTCGTAATAAATATTATGCAAAATACTTAAAATCTTATTTCCCAATGCATAGTTCCAAGGATATATATTAAAACCAGCTTACAATAGCGTTGACATGATTGAAGTGGAGCTACTAGATGACGATCGAGTCGCCAGAGACTTTAATCCAGTACTGATGACGGTAGGCTTTAGCAAATAGTTTTTGTATTTGCATTAATAATATCTAAAATTACTTATTCTAATAGATACGTGATTCTATAATCAATCAATCGACTGGCAGCAAATGGATGTTGGTAAAGAATCATTTCGATGAAATGGTAAGCCGTTAAGAGTTTTAAATCTTTATTTTTAATAATCAAAACTATTTCTAGAAACGTGTGGCTCGCGTCAAACGGCAGTATTACTGGACTGCCATCAAAAATACACCCTTTACACTAGTCATCACATACCCAGAGCGGTATGGAGTAAATCGCATGGAACCAAGAACCGAACAGGACATACACCGCACTTACATAACGGGCAAAAATATACGAAGCTTCTTTGATGGCAAACGCTGGAAAATCCATCCAGATTGGTAAGTTTTTAAAATGCATTACATAACACATAAATACATATTCAAAATAATTAAATTTGTTCCTTTCTTTTTAGGCTATTTTGCAAGCAAACCAATAAGACATTCAGAACACCAGAAACTGAACTCTTATATTTTGTAGACCGTATGTCTGAGCCTGGTTGGCATTGGCCATCGAGTCGAAGCGCGATGCCCCCGGAACATGCGGCGGCCATATTCTGTAAGTAGACCGCAATCGAAATTGGCCAACAGCAAAAGAATTTTGTTTTTGAAATCTGCTTCTGCCGATTATATCAACTAAGCTTATGCATATTGTGTTTGATGTTCTGTTTATATGCTCGATCAAATTACAATCGAATTCATAATGAAAATGAAAAAAGAAACTGCAACAAAAAAAAGAAACTTTCAATAACCATGCAAATTCACAGCTAACAACGCATCAACTGGCCGTCATTCATCAATCAATGAAAAAGAAAGATACTATTGTGAGTAACGAAAACCAAAGTCAACTCAACTCAAGTCAAGTCGTAACATCCAAGATCCCCACACCACTACAATGTGCACAAATCAGTAGCACCGAAACATAAAAAACAAATATGTTTGAATCATGCACTTTGCACTTTTGCACCCACATTCCGTTAGTAAAAAAGATCAAACATTTTGGCAAAATGAATTGAATAAGCCTAAGATTAATATTGTCTGTATAATGTATTATTTTAATTAAAATAATCCTTAAGTAGTTACTCGTATTCTATGTATTTATGTGTGTGTGTGTGTGTATGTTGCCACCAGTTAGCTGCGGAATTTGCACCAAATATTACATTTTTATTTGAGTAAATATTAAATCAGGTCTAGTGTAAAAACTGCTTCATTGTGCTACTTTTTTTATATTTATTTTTATGTTTTTATAATTTTATTATTGGCCTACTCTAATGTGCAACTTCTTTGAAATTGCAGGTGATCGTCAGTTAATGCAATCACTTGTCTTTGACGCACGAGTCACCAAATGGTTCTCGAACAACACCAGCTTCAATGCCCGGGACAAGGATGAAAAGAGGTAAGCTTGAACTTTTGGCTGGCACTGTACACAGTACACTCGTATGTTCCGGCTCGACTTGACATATCCAATTACAGTCAACGTCATGCCAGCGTATGTGTTTTACTACTTAACTCAACAATCTCAAATACTGAGGCAGCACATATTAATTAACAATTATAATTTGTGCGTTTTTTGCGCCTTTCTTTTTTCTCACTTTTATTTGCATATTATTCCGATTTTTCGTGTATTGTTGTTGTTGTTTGTCTCTATTTCATAATAACTTTATGCACCCAACAAATGAATACTGAATATACTGCAATCTTGAACCAATCTTAAACCACATAACATAATGCCTTTCATAATGTCTAAATCGAAATCGAAATACAAATACAATATATACCCTATATCTAGCGTAAGCGCATCAAGCCCAATAGCCGTGTTAATGGGTTTGTTGCCAAGGTAAACAGATAAACTCGTCTTAAATACTTTCTTATAATCACTAAACATATATTCTTTCATGCATTATATATGTTTTTCCATAATAATTTTATGTGTATGCTAATATTCGATTTTCTGTTCCAACAGACATGAATTTAAACAGCGATTTGGCATCACTGTCGCCTTTCTGGCCACGCACAGTGGCTTGACCCGCTGGCATGAGTTCCACACGAATATGGCGGAACAACCGGGAGTGGGGTAAGCTATAAACTACCAGTTAATATTTTCTAAGACTACAACTCTTGAGATTTCAGCGAGAGCTTCAGTCAGAATAATAAGCGCGCCATTGACGAGGTTTGGTACAAACGCGCCGTGGATCAATATTTTGTGCACAAGGAGAGCTTTGTTTACTCTGTGCCCTTCGATGCAGGCGGTAAGTTCAGTAAAATACAAGTATTTATCAAAATTACTTATCTATTATCCATTACAGAGGGTGGCCAGGAGATAATTGTGACTGCCAGCAATGCCATATTTCATAATGAGAGCTCCAAATCGGCACCAGCTGCCGTGGTCGGTTTCCAATTTCAGCACTCGGCCTTCTACAAACTCTTCCACAACATAACTGGCAATGTAATTATATCTTTTTTAAATTCACTTAATCATTTTAATAACTTGCAACTAATTTGTAATAGGCCTGTGCTGTGGATGATAAGGACTGCTATATTTTGGATAATAATGGATTTGTGATCATTTCGACACGTGTACACGAAACTGGTAGATTTTTTGGCGAAATCAATGGTGCGATTATGAAGCGCTTGGTGGAGGAGAAGGTGTACAAACGTGTTGTTGTCTACGACTATCAGGCGGTATGCTTTGAGTCGAAAACCGATGTCAATGCTTCCAATACGCTGCTATCCGTAAGTAGTTAGAATTAATAAATAAACAATAAATAGAAAAAAATAGATGCGGGCATCAGTTTTTAAATTATAACGTTTTTTTTGTTATAAACGTTAAATCTTAACAAGATCGAACAAATAGAACGGTGGTAATGGCTTATTTAATTTTGTAAGCAATGTATGTGCCTACAAGTATGCAATACAAAATATTTTATATCTATTGAAATAAGTAACGGGTATCGTATAGTGGGGAACTATACTAAAACCTTTCCGGCTTGTTTTTTTCTTTGTAAATTCTTAATATACTTTGTAAATACTTATTTTTAATCTTTCTCTTATTGCAGCCTCTGTTTCATCTGTTGCGTATGGGCAAATGGCTGCTGCATACGGCGCTGTGGTATATTGTACAACTGATGAGTTTGGCGCCTGGAATTGAGGCGAATGTGGAAACCGTATATATGAACCTGAATGGCACCGAACAGAAACCGGAGCTGATAGATGAGAACATCAATTCAAAGAACAGTTGGCTGAAGTACATAACGTTGCATCGCACACGACTCAAGTCCTGCGACATGCAACGCGAGCTATATACCCTGTATAATGAGAAGGATAACGTTGTCTACAATATGACAGCGCACGCATGCGAGCGGCCATTTGTGGTGTTGCCAATACCAAATAGTAATCTTATACTGCTTGTCATCGATCAGCTATGTCCGCGTGATGTAGCCCTGGTACTCACCGTTAACCCGAAGGCGGTCAACTATCCGCTGGCGATAAATGAGACCTTTTCGTGCTATAAACATGCACGAGAATTTAATCGAGTGCGCCCTCAGAGTTGCATCAGTCGCCATGCAAATGTAAGTCACTCTTATACACTCGTATACTCGGTTCCTCGATTCTTATACTATATACTTTTATACTCCGAACTACGACTCCTATACTAATACTCTTATATACTTTGAACAACACATCTTATACTACTATTATACTCTGTAGTACGACTCCTATACCAATACTCTTATACGCTCTTATGCACTGGACTACGACACTTTTACAGTATTATATTCTGAACTACAACTCTTAGCTACGACTCTTATACAATCTCATGCTTTGAACCAGCGGTGGGCATGATATCTGAATTCGGGAGCACTACAATTGTTACTTTTGTTATTTGCTATTGTTATTTTTCTCGCGAGTCTTTTTTACGACTCCACGGCGCCGAATAGCAGAAATAAAGTTGGGAGCAGCCGCCGGCTCCCAGAGCCCATGCATGCCCACCACTGCTTTGAACTACGACTTTTATACACTCTTATACTCTGAGCTGCAACTCTAATGCTAATACTCTTCTACACCCTTAAACTCGGAACTACGACTGTTAACTCTTATACTCTGTATTACGACTCTTATACTAATTTGTCACTCTCTCCCGCTCTCTCTCTCTCTTTCTTTCGTTCGTGTAGGAGAGCCACATCAAGTTGTGCGGCAAGGGCTGCACAATCTATGCGAATCTCACGCTCCTGCTGCTCAGCCATGTGCTGAGTCGCTTGCTTTAACGGCGGTCCCATTATCTTTAGCTAATTTTAGGCAATATACATACACATATATATTGATAACGTTTTTTGTATTATACCGTTGTTGACAAAAGGGGAGTACGATTTTTTACTATACTCATTAACGCTTAAGCGCTCTTAATTTTTTTCCACAATTTGTTCAAATTTAGCCATAAGGTGAAAGAAGTCTTGCATATGTAGCTATAAAAAAAAAGAAGATAATTTGTTTCAAGGCGTGTGTTGTGTTTTAAGTTAACTATGAAATAACTAAGAAATTTAACAGTGTGTGCTGCCTATAATGACCCAGGTGTATTGCGCTTTATACTTAGTAGACATTTTTCAATTGACAAAACTTAATATCTGCGAGTATACATATAATATTTAAATTTATTATTATGCTAATAACCTACAACAAATCCAACAACGGCCTTAATCAACTCATGAAAAACAAAAAACAAATAAAAATGTATTGTAAATGCCGCTCGCAATAAATAGGCTAATAAATAACTGCACACACTGTTCAAACCGACTACTGCCCATGTTAAGTGTGTGTGTGTGAGTGTTTGTGTGTACGAGTGTGTGACTGTATTTGTATGAGTGTTGTTGAATGTATGTGTGCGTGTGTTATAAACCTAATTTAAGATGGCCACATTTGTAAGTAACACTTAGCTAATTATTATGTTAATAATACATACACCTATCGATTAATGCGAACCATAATGAACCATTTAATACATTACACATTCATTAAGTGTACTCAAAACCAGGTATATTAAATATGTATGTTTAAGTAGCTTTTGTATATTTGCTTAGCTTAGCCAACTAAAGATACAACTAATATACATAATTTAATATTACTTACTTACTTACTTATAAAAAATTCGTTATAAAACTAGCGTTAAAGCCTAAAACCATTATACATCATGAGCAAAATCCGAAAGATACCTAATTCATTGTTTTTTATATAAAGCATATATACAAAAAATAATAATAATAATACTAATTGAAACCTAGCATAACCCACAAGTACCTATTATAAAAAACTTTTTATTAAATACTACTAACTAAACTTGATACGAGCTACGAGCCAAAGAACTGAGCAGAAGCAGCAGCGTCTAGAAAATTTAGATTATAACAAAACAAAAACATAAACATAATTAACTAGTTGAAATTTACCAAATAACGTGCAATATTCATAACAAATCAACTTTTTAAAGCATTTAGACAAACTCAAATACCAGCTTTACACTAATTAAAACACACTCAGAACTCAATTTTGCTCCCGATCTCAATATAAAAGCTTTAGATTGCAAATTTTAAGTACTTCCTGTTTTTTGATATTATAGAATTGGAGTACAAACCATTCCAAAACCTACGTTGTTCAATGGCTACAATTTGTTATTTACTATTTACTCTAAACATAATAATTTCCCAATTATTTGCCTGGATTTAAGAAACTCAATAAAATTGTCCCATTTCCATTTCGTATGTTAATTAATTTCGTATGTTAATCTATTCAACAAAATGTTAAATGTAAGCCAAAAAATTGGTTATGTAAGCTATATTTTCTCAATTTCGCAATAAATTATAGCAACTGATTCTGTACCATTTTCATGTCAAATGGATAAGAATGTTGGAGTATACTAAATTTGACTTTTTTTCTGCATATGGTGGAATCAACAAGGCTCTAAGTTTTGATTTTTATTTTCAAATAAATATAAATTGACTTGGATAAAGAAATTACTATTTTCATTACTATTTACTTTTATATGAGGGTTACAATGTAAGTACTTATCGTAGAGCAATTCAATTTATATAAATGTTAGATTAAGAGCTATATTTAAATAACTAATAACAAACTTTAAAATTTTTAACCGCAATTAGTGGTTACCAATCAATGGTAAAGTATATTGGCCACAATTACGACTCACTCAATCAGGATCGTTGGTATATAAGCTGCGCACAAACGTTATTTGGTTGCAGTTTATTTTCAAATCTCAAGTAAAGAATATTGCGCTTTTTTAGTTTGAAAATTGTAAAAAAAAATGGGGATCGCACTCCCATTACTTATTGCGACAGTGCTTATTTGCAGTAAGTAAGGGGCATTCAAAGAATTCGAACAATAGAAAATTCCAATAATGAACTTGAAAATATCAAATATTAATTGAATAATTACCAATTATTTTATGCGAAATAATTTTAAATATTGGCCGCGTTCACCAGAACTAATCAATCAGTAATCATGTATTTTGTTTGTTCGATAACAAAGCATCACAATCACAGAATTTCAGCGTACTATTTTGGTGATGAATTTTCAGTCATCATAAATCACAAAATTTGAAATCATGATTGCTAATCACTGCATTTCACCAGAATAATCATGCAAATTTCATCGATTTTCTGTTGTCGATTTGTTCTGGTGAACACGGCCATTGCCAGATAATACTAACATATAGAGATTATTTTAAAATGATTTCTTCTAATGTTTGTAGGTCGAAATTAAGACTTGAAACTTTCATAACTTTGCCAAAACTCACCCGAAAGTCAAGCGAAAAGTCATTTTATCATGGCTCAAATTTAGTTAATTTCGTTCAAATAATTTGTTCTTTTTTTTTGTATTTATAAATTAAAATTTTAACTCTCAATTATTTCGTTTAATGAACTCTATGTCATTATTAGTATTAAACAAAAATTTTAAATTTCTGATACGTTTTATTTATTTATTTTTAAATCATACCCAAATTAACAAAAAAAAAATTGCATTTGAAATACTAGGTTCTACTGTTTCATCAACAATTTCTGACGATGTGGAAACAGAAGTCGAAGCAATTGTCCTTCAGCCTGATCAGTTGTCCTGCAGCACTTGTAACCTGGTATCCCTGATAATGAAGGAGAAGTTCGAGTCCATCAATCGGGAGGATATGGCTGAACGAATGCTCCATTCATGTTACAGCCTTCAAGTCCTGTCAGAGACTTGTGCCAACATAGTGACTGATTACTTCGATGACATCTATGATCTTGTAGAGGACCAACTCCAGTCGAATGACATTTGCGCTATTTCTGGCATCTGTGCGGATGATGAATTACAGATGGAGTCCAAGCAACTGCAATCTGAAAGGAAACATGATGAATTTTACTGTGTGGAGTGCAAAAAGATTGTGAAGCATGTGCATGAGTCTCTCATCAAAAACCTAACAGAAGCGCAGTTCAAGAAAATGTTAATGGGTGCGTGCACATTGAGTCGAAGCCTCAAAACTGAATGTCAAAGAGTTGTGGATCAATATTCCCATGTTATCTATGGTATGCTGAAGAGCAACTTTGATACTGAGGGTGTCTGCTTGTTGATTGGAGTCTGTGATAGGAAAACAGAAGAAGTACAGCTGCACTTAGACTCCGACGTAGATTCTGCAATGCCTCAATGCCTATTGTGTAAAACCGCATTCAGAATTGCAAAGAAAATAATATCGAAACACGCCAGCAACGATCAGGTGAAAGATGCTATGAATCGCGCGTGCAACAAGCTGGGAAAAGTTAAGCAAAAATGTCACGACTTTGTGAACAAGCATGGCAATGGAATTATTCGATTTGTGAGGAATCCTAGAGTGATATGCTCAATGCTTGGAATGTGCTTTCCCATTGGCCAAGAGACAATAGAATACGAAATAGATGAAACAAAAAATCAATACAATTCAGATTATAGCGAGGATATGCAATTGATAACAGATGTTCTTACAAAGGATTTGGAAAACGTGGATTTAAGTAATGAACTTCAACTGCCTCAATGTTCGCTGTGTAAAAAAGCATTCGAACTGGCAAATCAAGTAATATCAAAGCACGCCAGCAACGATCAGGTGAAGGAAGCTATGAATCACGCCTGTGACAAATTGGGAAATGTTTCGCAAAAATGTCACGAGTTTGTGAACAAGTACGGAATTGGAATAATTAAATTTGTGAAGAATCCTACAGTGATATGCATAATGCTTGGAAGGTGCTTTCCCTTCGGCCAAGAGGCAATAGAATACGAAATGTATGAACCAAAAAGTCAACACAACTTAGATTATAGCGAGGATATGCAATTGATAACGGGTGCTCTTACAAAAGATTCGAAAAATTGTTTTTTCTGCAAAACTATCATCAAAAGATTGCAGAAGATGGTTAAACATCATCATGATATCAATAATGCTTTAAAGAGCGTATGTCAAATGCTTAAGGATCAGAACCAGAAGGATAAATGCCAGAACATGATAGACAAACACACAGATCTGATAGTCGATTTAGTGTCAAAGAATGTGGCACATCAGCAGATTTGCAGAAGCCTCAGCATGTGTCTATTGCTTGGACAGGAAAATGGTGAGTAATCGATTAAAAAGAGAGTATATTTAACTATATCAGTTCTATATTAATTACTACCTGAATCAGACAACGATAAGTTCGAGCTGGAGATGCCTCAGCCTGTCATTCAAGAGGACACAAAAGGATTGCCCAAATGCAGCATTTGTCAGACAGCGATGAGAGCTTTGAAGCAGATGATTCACCATGGGGGCAAAGATGAAATCAAAAGGGCTCTGGGCCACGTTTGCCAGAAGGTGGGCAAGCTGCATCATGCTTGCGAGCAAATGGTGAACAGCCATTCCGAGCAGATTGTCGATCTCCTCACGAAACACACGCCCCCCAAAATGATATGCAAGATGATCGGTATGTGTGGCACATCGGATTCACAAGAGGACTGTAAGTTTTAAACATATAATCCAGACATATTTAAAATAGTTTTTGTTTCCGTTTCATCATCAGTTGAAGTCGAGGAACAGAATACTCAGATTTCCGTTGATGTGGAGGTCACAGCCTCGCCCAAATGCTTCCTGTGCAAGAAGATGATGTCGGCTATGCAACACATGGCAAAGCACCATGGAGATAGGGGCAGTATTCAAAGGGCTATGCAAAGAGTCTGCTCCAAGCTGGGAAAATTGTCGAGAAGGTGCGATAGAATGGTTCAGAGGTACGGGAATCAGATCGTAGATCTGATGGTAAAGCATGTGGGAGCGCAGCGCATATGCAATATGATTGGCGTGTGTAAGAAATCTACTTTCCTAGAGCACTGTGAGTATTAGATACAGAAATCATACAAAGAATTAAACTTATCAGAATTTTATATTTGTAAGTTGAGGAAGAGTTTTCTGATGCCAAAACCGTAAACTCCATCAGTGAATTTTGGGAAATGTTCGTCATCGATGAAATTGTGGTGAATGATCAACTTGAGGGATCAACTGATCCTATGGAAGGACCTCTCTGCATTATCTGTGAGCTGCTGATAGCCAGGTTTAAGGCCACAGTGGATACCAAAGGCAAACGGGATGAAATATTGAAAAGCGTCCTCCACACCTGCGATCACCTGCCCAGCTTTATTCGCGAGCCATGTCACTCCATTGTCCAGGGTTATGGTTATGCCGTCCTAGGTCTGATAAGTAGAATACCGCCACATGAAGTGTGCCGTATTCTGCAGACAAGTGCAAATGAGACAAACAGCGAAGATCTTGGTTTCCTTCCGGACTTAAATGAATTCTTACTACCCAACTGAGTTAGTTCTTATATTCTTATATATTCTTCTTCTTATAAATATAGCCACATTATACTGTAACCATCATCTACTCCAAATTATATATCTATATGTCACTATTTTTTATCTTAATGCTCTGTATATGAATTAAAATTAAATATAATTTGAATTTAAAACAAAAATTGATGTCTTCCAATATCATCCATTTATTTTTAAATACATATTTCAAGGGAGTTTTCCGTAATTTAATCGGAAATAAATATTAGATTGAAAGTTATATTTAAACAACTTATAAGAAGCTTAAACCACAACCCTTTAGCAATGGTGAAATACATGGTTGTGGTCACTGGCTCGCTCAATCTTAATCAGGATCGTTAGTATATAAGCTGCACAGCAACATTATTCAGTCGCAGTTTGTTTCGATATCTCAGACATAGAAAAGTGTGTTTTGTAGTGTGAATCTGTTGGAACAAACATGCGATTCGCTTGCCCCATAGTCCTTGTGGCAGTGCTGATTGGCAGTAAGTAAAGAAACTTAGAATAAAATGGAAGTATTCTTAAATTTAAAAAATAAATACTGAATTAAAAACAACGTTTCCAATTTGAATTTTTTATCTTTTGAGTACGTTTAGGGTAGTAAAATTATACGAAGTTATATAAGTATACAATTGATTCGATTATACGATATAAAGTCACCCGTTGTAGGACTAGAAACTTTTATTTGAAATAAAGTTTTATTATCATTATGATGTATTATATTTTAATTACTTAATGTATTTTAAATACTAGGTACGGCTGTTTACTCTAAAAATGTTGGAGTCTCCGATGAAAGCAGCTGCGAATGGAGCTCTACAAATTTGTGCAACAATCTGAGGTAAGATTCTATCATGTTTTCCTCTTTCTTTTACTACAAAAATCTGTAAGCATTATTTTTTTTCTGCATTATTAAAAATGTACATTTTATACAGCGGATTTAAGTCTTATCCCTATGCAACTATTATACATATTAAATTCATTTATAAGTGTCGATTAAAATGATTGTGATTTGTAATAACTTCTTTCAAATGAATCATTTTGTTTATAAAGTTATCAACCACAACCACAACTTGCAATATCTATGACTAGTTCGTAAGAAATTATATATTTAATATAAGCCCGCAGCTTAACTGTAATCAGTTATTTAATCATCAATTTGACCACTTGTTTATTATTAAAGACTCAACTCAATTTACTCTTATAAAGAGCTCAATCAAAATATTTTAATTATATTTTTGTAGCAACCAGGATGATACAAGAGCTGACGATGTGGAGAAAGAAGTCGGGGCAATTGTCCTTCAGCCTGATCAGTTGTCCTGCAGCACTTGTAACTTGTTATCCCTGATAATCAAGGAGAAGTTCGAGTCCATCAGACGGGAGGACATGGCTGAACGAATGCTCCATTCATGTTACAGCCTTCAAGTCCTGTCAGAGACTTGTGCCAACTTAGTGACTGATTACTTCGATGACATCTATGATCTTGTGAAGGAGCAACTCCAGTCGAATGACATCTGCGCTATTTCGGGCATCTGTGCGGATGATGAATTACAGATGGAGTCGAAGGAACTGCAATCTGAAAGGAAACATGATGAATTCTACTGTGGGGAGTGCAAAAAGATTGTGAAACATGTGCATGAGTCTCTCATCAAAAACCTTACAGAAGCGCAGTTCAAGAAAATGTTGATGGGTTCGTGCACATTGACTAGAAACCTTAAAACTGAATGCTTTCGAGTTGTGGATCAATATTCCCATGTAATCTATAACATGCTGAAGAGCAACTTTGATACTGAAGGTGTCTGTTTGCTGATTGGAGTCTGCCATGACAAAAGAAAAGAAGACGTGGACTTAAGTAATGAGCTTCAACTGTCTTTAGACTCCGACGTGGATCCAAAGATGCCTCAATGCTTACTGTGTAAAACTGTGTTTAGATTTATAAAAAAGATAATAACAAAACACATAAGCAAAGAAGATCTGAAACACGCTATGGAGCACGCATGCGACAAATTGGGAAGATTTTCGCACAGGTGTCACGACTTCGTGGACAAGCACGGCGATGATATTATCCGGTTTGTGAGGAGTCCTAATGTGATATGCTCCATACTCACAATGTGCATTCCCATTGGCCAAGAAGCAATAGATAATAAATTGGGTGTCACTCTTCCATACGAAATAGTTGATCCAAAATACCAATTCCTAACGTACAATAGTGTTCAAGATTATAGCGAAGATGTGCAGTTGATTGCAGAAGCTCTAACCAAGGATTCAGAAAATTGTTTTCTCTGCAAAACAATTATCAAAAGATTGCAGAAGATGGTTAAAGATCATCATGACATCAATAATGCTTTAAAAAGCGTATGTCAAATGCTTAGGGATCAGAACCAGAAGGATAAATGCCAGAACATGATAGACAAACACACAGATCTGATAGTCGATTTAGTGTCACAGAATGTGGCACATCAGCAGATTTGCAGAAGCCTCAGCATGTGTCTATTGCTGGAACAGGAAAATGGTGAGTAACCAATTAAAAAAGAGAATTTAAATTTATTTTCTCTCTCTTCTCTTTAGCAATAGTTGAGCAGGAAGAGATACTGCCTGAATCAGACAACGATATATTCGAGCTGGAGATGCCTCAGCCTGTTATTCAAGAGTACTCGAAAGTCCATCCCAAATGCAACATTTGTAAGGCAACGATGAATGCTTTGAAGGAGATGCTTCACCATGGGGACAAAGATGAAATCAAAAAGGCTCTCAGCCACGTTTGCCATAAAGCAGGAAAGCTGCATCATGTTTGCGAGGAAATGGTGAATAAACATTCCGATCAGATTGTCGATCTCCTCTTGAAGCATACGCAAACTGATAAGATCTGCAAGATGATCGGTATGTGCCGCAAGTCTGCTTCACAAGAGGATTGTAAGTACTTATTATCCATAAATTCCAAATATAATTTAGAAGATTTCTTTTCTGTTTGACCAAAAGTTGACATCGCTGAGGAACTGTCTAAGGAACAGAATAATCAGATTGCTAATGCTGTGAAGTTGGCATCCTCCCCCAAATGCTCCATATGTAAGAAGTTTATGAAGTCTTTTAAAAAAAAGATACAGCACTATGAAGATAAAGGTAGTATACAAAAGGCTTTGCTAAAGATATGCTCCAAGTTGGGAATCTTTTCGAAAAAATGCAATAAAATTGTTCAAAAGGAAGCGACTAAAATAATCGATCTACTGGTCAAAAATATGGCAGACAAGCGCATTTGCAGTATAATTGGATTGTGTAAGAAATCCTTTCCACAAGAAGACTGTGAGTACTAATTATGTAAAACTCATAAATTTAACTAAACTGTTTTTTTTATTCGTAAGTTGAAATCGATGAGAGCGTGTCTGAGGAAGAGTTTCCTGACTCGGAAACCATCAGTGAATTTTGGGAAGTATACGTCAGCGATGAAATTGATATAAATTATCAACTAGAGGGACCAACTGATCCTGAGGATGGACCGATCTGCCTAATCTGTGAGCTGCTGATTGCCAGGCTTAAGGCCATTGTGGATACCAAAGCCAAGCGGGATGGAATCGTGCACAGCATTCTCTACACCTGCGATCACCTGCCCAACTTTATTCGCGAGCCATGTCACTCCATAGTCCAGGGTTATGGCTACGCCGTCCTGGATCTGTTAAGCAAGGTAACTCCGCATGAGGTGTGCCGCATTCTGCAGACAAGTGCATATGAGACGAGCAGCGATGATCTTGGTTTCTAACCGGACTAGATGAATTTCTACAAACAATTGAAATTAAGAAATATTTATTGCAGTGCACACTTTTAACTACTACTGTTCAACATATATAACTCTATTCCAAATTATATATTTATATGCCTTTTTTGTGAATAATTTTAAATATATATTACAAGTTATTATCTTAAAAACTACACACATTCTATTTGCTGACTCATTTAAACTAAAGAGGAGTATGAAATTAATCCAAAATTAACCAATCTAGATCTGGTTGAGCTCCATGTATAGAAATATCGTTGCAATTCAGATTTCCAATTTACCATTCAATAGAGACGTACCTAAAAGCTTCAGCAGAATAAAACTAACGAGATTGATCATTTCAATTTTCTTTACGCTTAACAATTTATTTTAACATAAGTTGTAATATTTAATACAACTTTCTTGTATTACAAAAATTACTTAAATTAATAATTAAACGATAATTTAGCTAGACGTCGGCTAGGGTACGACTGTATTAGCTTTTTCAAGTTCCATTTAAAATAAATGTATCAATTGTATTAATTTGATTGATAAAGTGTAATGTTATTTCCTGTCAAGATTACGAAGTGTTCAAAATTGTTTAAAATGGTATACTACATATTTATAGCATAAACAAAACTATAATCGTATTGTACAATACAAATGTGTAAAAAGAAAAATTATATTTGATTATTATATATGGATGTATATAATAATAATAATAATAAACAGCAAGTCTCTCTCTTGAATCTCAATTCACAAAATAAACGTCAAAAATTAACGATTAGTATTATGCATATGTCAAATGAAATGAAAAATGTAAACGTCCTGATACCATTAAATACATATTAGCACGCATTTTCACAAAAAACCACTGGCTCAGTAGTCGACGCCACTGGAACCATTCTGTTGCATGCGAACGGATCGACGTCGCGTCAGAATGCGAGCTGGGGCCACATTCGTTGGTGCCACTTCCTCTGCCACAACTTGATCCAGGATATTTGAAGTATTTGATGTTGCAGTGGCTGCAGTTGCCTCCTCGCTGGCCATGCTGGCCACCGCATTGTCCAGCACCAGCGGCGTTGCTGTCACCAGACCCAAACTTTGTTCATCCTCCAGTTGCGAGTTGCGTCGTGTTGCAATGCCACGCAGCTTGGACTTTTTGGGCGGCAGAATACGTGGCGCGCTAATTTCCCGCATTGCCGGCACCACCGCCGATGCCTCTGGAACGCATACAGCTGCCGCATTTTCCTCCTCGTAGTTGCGTTTTCGCGCCAATCTTGCGGCAGCTGCACTTTTATTGCCATTGCAATTGCTGCCTTCATCGGGAATTATGAGCTCTGGGGTAACGGTTGGTGGATCTTTGTTGATGCCGTTGTAGAAGTCAGCAGCGATTGTTGTTGCTGGTGTTATTGTCTCCAGACAGGCGTTCTCATCAATGGTATCTAGTTTACTACTGATTATGGCTGGCTGGAACTGGTTATTGTTACTGTTGCTGTTACTGGTGTTTTGGCCGTTTGTGACGACAGTCGCTGTCGTCGCCGCATTCTCGATGGTCTCCTTTGGACTGTTGGCGGAGCTCGCTTGACGCAGCTGTGTATTTTCCTTCTCTAGCGTCTGAATCCGATCGCGTGTTGTCTTTAACTCTTGTTGTAGAAATAATATAGTGCTCTGCATGCCCTCCACATCCTCATCTAGCTCTTGTAGAAAGTCATCCAGCTCTGTACGTATAGGAAAATTAATATATGAGTTTTCATGATGTATAAATTTTCCAAGCTCTTACCTGATTGCGATTTCTTAACTTCCTCACTGAAGCTCTTTTGCATGGCCAATTCAGACTCCAGTTTCGCCAAGCGACCATTCGATGTCATTTTACCCAACTCTTCGTTCTCCTGGTACAACAAGCGACACTTGGCCATGAGACGCTTTCCAGTATTTGAGTCTGGTGTAAACTTCCAGGCAGAGAGCTCATTCTGTGTCTCTTCTAGCTTTGACTTGGTGGCCTTTAGTTCCTTCTTGAGACGTTCAAACAGCAAATTGACAGCCGGATCGAGTAGAGCAGTGCGCAGGGCCAAAGCTGTCGGCGCCTGCTGTGCCTTGTATTCAGCAATTTGACTCTGTTTAAATTTAGTATTTAGAATTAATTACCTCATTTAAAATCTAATTTAATAATTGTATTTTAAAAATCTAACAAATAAACATATACTAATGAGGCAGTTTAGAACGGTATGTCTCGATGCTTACCACATAATCCTGAAACTCTTGCTCCTTGTTAGCCAGTCGTCGCATGAGAATCTTCTCACGTCGCTGGGCATCGGCGCATTGCAGTCCCAGACGCGTTTGCTCCACCTTGAGATTTTCAATTTCATCTGCATGGGCATGGACCATGTCGAAAGGGCAAAAGTAAAACAAGACAAGACAGAAAAGCGTATTAATGTACGGCCCAGCCATGGGACAAAAAGGGCAAGATCAGTAATCGATCGTATCAAGAAGAGTAAAAAGCATCAAATGCCGCAGAAGCAGTTCCAAATATACAAGTTCTTAAAGGTCAACAAAGTTGCAACAACTTTTGTGTGATCTAAATATTGGTTGTAGTTGTGGTTTGTACGAAGATACATATTTTTTTTCTTTCTTTTTTTTTTGAGATTTTTTTTAATGAACTTAATACGAATTCATACCAATGCGTTGCAATCATTCGTGTTAGTTCGTGACATTTTTGTACGTTGTTGTTGCGATCTTGGTGTTGTACTTGTAGTTGCTGTTGTTGCTGTTACCGTTGTCGTTGTTGTTGTTGTCAAAGCCATCGCCATCTCTCGACGCCGGATTGGATCGGATTAGATCGGATTTTTGTTGTTGTTGTTGTTGTCACGAACGTTGCACTCGCACACGTTTAATTCTTGCATTTAATCTTCGCTTCTTGCTTCTCTTGATTTTGCCTCAACATTTACTCAACACTGGCTTGCACTTTGAACTTTGCATTTGCATTTGCATTTTCATTTTTTGCTTGCTTTATAGAGAAGACACACTGTGAAAACAACAAACGATTTGAAATTTTTGTGACAAAACTGAAAAATATTTAGAAAAACACTTGCAAAAAACTCGACGCGCGCACTTTGCTTTTGTTATTTCAAAAAAAGCTCATACAACATCATCAAACATTATTTGGCATTTTCCAACACTCTTTCGCTCTTTCGTACGCTCTCAAAAGCTCTCTCTCTCTCTCTCAATAACCAAAGTTCATCGACTCGCTTTCTTCTTGCTGTGCAAACACACAATTTATTTATTTATATAAGTATATTTCTTAGCAATTATACTTGTGTATGTATTTATTTTATGCGTATTGGCATTTAACTTGGTAATTACGTTTTAATTTTATGTTATTGCTGTGCACGCAAACAAACCGAGGGTTGTTAATGTGTATGTGTGTGTGTTTAGATTTGAATGTTTTGGCCAACGTTTTGACCCATATCGTAATTGGGGCATTTCAAATACATATTAAAAAGTAATTAACATATGGAGAAGGAAATATATAATAAAATAATCAAATAAAAATTAATTATTTCATCGCTGATAACAAAAAAAAACCTAATTCACACACACACACACACACAGCGCGCAATTTGTATCGATTTATATTTATTTATATTTTTTTGTTTGTAATCATTTATTATTATTAATAATTAATTAAACATTTAGTTCATTTTTGGCCACAATTTGCATTTCAATTTTTCACTGGCAAAGTTCTTGGCTTTTTTTTATATTTATTTGAATAGCACAAATATTAAATATTATTATATTTATATAATTTGATAACATAACATATTTTTTAGACACTCGCTTGAACGTTTTTCTATGCGATTATTTATTTATTTTGTAACTCTTTTTTTTACCGCTTTGTTGAATGGCCAATAGCAGACGCGTAAACATTATTAGCTCAACAAACAAAGAGAATGTGGGGGTAGACAGAGAGATAAAAACAGAACCAGAGAAAGGAAAACGCGCACGCTCAGGGGCTCAGTTGCGAGTTACGAGTTACGAATGCGGGCACGTAGACAAAGCGAGCAACGTTGTTGGCAACGAATGTGGCCAAAACGCAAACTGTACACACGGTAGAAACTCTCAAGACGACGAAGATGATGACGACGATAAAAACGTAGAGACACAGAAACGGAGTAGAGAAATTTGATCAATGTAAAAGCTTTAAGCATTTTTTTCTTTAATACACTTGTTACACTTTTCTTATGCAGTTTATTTTTTAATTTTTTTTATTATTATTTTTATTTTATTACAACTGTTCTTTGCACAACACTTTTCAGCACTTGAATGATCTGATCTTTGATCTGATTTATATTTATTATTTATTTACTTATTTTTCTTTTTGCATTTTATTAATTTCAGATAGATTATATAGTTCAATTTGCACTCACATTTTTGTTATACACTTTTTTTTATCAGCTGTGTTGAAAAAATAGCTTAACAACTAAACAAAACGCCAAATTCTGAATGTTTCAACGAGTGTTCGCTTCAATTTTCGAGTTCGAGTTCGATTTCGATCTTGTCTAAAACCAATAACAAGGCACACGTGGAGTTCTTTTTAGTGTTTTTCATAACTCATATTTGCACAAAAACCCAAACGTAGGCTGTAAAACCCTAAACCCTGTGTGAAAGTTGCGTGAAATGACTAAATAATTGTATGCATTAGTTATTTCACGCTCCTAAATCACATTTGTATGTGGTACAAAAAAAAAAAACAACAACTAAGGAAATTATAAAGTTGACACAAATGTACACTGATTTTTGTTGTTTGTGGTGGATTGTTTGCAGGAGTATATTATATAGTATGTATATATAATATGTTTGTTTTCATAAATAATAATTTTATACCTTCGAGCAATCGTCGTTGTTCGGCTGCGGCGGCAGCTTCGGCAACAGCGGCATCGTGTTCTTGCTGTTGTTGCTGCTGCTGTTGTTGCTGCTGTTGTTGTTGCTGTTGTTGTTGGTGATGGTGGTGTCGATGCTGCGGTTGTAGTTGTTGTTGTTGTTGTTGCTCATTCGTTTGCTGCGCTTGCGATGTAGTCGAATGATGATGATGATGGTGATGATGATGATGCTGTTGATGCGACGTCGGTAGCTCCTCGGAGCCAGAAGGTGTCGGCGATGCCGGGCCAGAGGGGCCGCTATTGCCACCGGGCCCGATACCAATACCAGCGTTACCCCCAGCACCGCCAACAACACCACCACCCCCGCCGCCCATGTGCAAATTGTGATCATATTTTGTAGACATTTTATCGTAACTGTTCATCAAGGGTCTCTGATCGTCCATAGTCATTGCAGCGACACTCATAACTCAATACAAAATCTCTGAATGGGTCCTTAGCCTGTACATGGGCATGTACACACTGGAAAAACACACAAAACTCTATGCTCTATGCTCTTTATCCACTTTATGCCAGTGGAGCACCTTTTTCTCTCTATCTCTCTCACACGCACGCAGTATTTGTATTGGGGTGCCTGCTTGCTCACCAATACCAATGTAAGACTTTGCTGTAGACGACGCGAGACAAGCGAAAATTTTTTTATTTGTTAGCTGCTACTTTTCAGATGCAGATTTTTCCTACTTCTTACGTATTTACAGCGATGAATTATTGATAACTTGCTGGATTGTTCATTTATTTGCACTTTTTCAACATTTTTATATGGTTATAATCACTTTAATTACGTTTATTTAGTAATTTTGCGTGGAACCGTCGATGTACGCCAGTTAGAAGAAAACGTATGAACAGCGTTGCCAGAAATTTAGCAACTAAATTCAATATGGTGGACCGATAACAATAACACGCGATATATAACCAAAAGACAATACGGTAGCTCTAATGCGCTAAACTTAACAGCTGGTCACACTGACTGCACTTGTTGTTAGAGTTGTGTCGTTTAGTTCTAAAAAAGTTCAAATGAACGGGTCATTAAGATGAACTAATGAACTTATTCAGTCAATCATGAACTAAATCGGTCATTTCGCAGTTGGTCAGTAATTTCTTTAAAAAAAATTTAATTTCTTAGAGAAATACAATACATGGAGTTCCCCAAATGGATTCAATTTCTTCTTTATTTACATGTAACAATGTTTAAATTCTATATATTTTTAAGTTTTTAACAATGTGAAAGGTAACTTAAGCCCAAAATTAAAAACCAATTTACTCTTTTTTCTCATTTTCAAAAAGCCAGGGTATAAGTATAACCCAAAATTAAAAGAGGAAATCCGGAATCTAGTTGGCATTTGTCGTCTATTTGATTCAAAAACTTAAAACACATTTCACATTTCCCTAAAAAGAAACAGTCGTAGCCTATTCACATCGTTTATCGTTCATAAACAACTGACTAACTGATCAGAATGACCTATTCATCTTTCATCGTTCATGACCAACTGAATAGAAACCATCTCGTTTATAGTTCAGACCAACTGAAAAGAAACTATCTCGTTCATAGTTCATGACTAACTGACCAACTGAATAACTGAACTAAATGACTGATTTAGTTCACGATAGTGATGTAAAAAAACATCGATGCATCGAGCATCGATGTTTCTTCAGCGATGTTTCTAGATGTTTTCCGATGTTTTTGTTGATGCCGATTTATCGATGTTGCATGGCGATGCATCGATGTTTGGCAAAACATCGGCTGCCGCACTTTCAACACGCCATTTTCGCCGCTCTGACAATGAGGTTATAGTAATTTGGGCAGTGTTTGCAATGCCTAAGTGAGTATATTTATTAAAATTTGTCAGAGATACTTTGGCTACAAAAAGGCTTACATATGTCGTTTCAAAGTTCTCATCAAAAAGTTTTCTTGTAGTTTGTGTTTATACTTTTAAGATAAAAACTGTTTGAAACTTTAAAACTGCTATTAAAGCATACTGTTTTAAGAGAAAATGAGCTTTATTAAACTAAGAAATTATATTTTTTTTTTATGGTTTATAAACATTAGACATACATCGATGCATCGATGTTTCGACCCGATGTTTCAACCAACATCGATGTTTCATTTTGGAAACATCGATGAGCATCGACATCGATGTTTCCACTCAAATTTACATCACTAGTTCACGACTGAAAAATGAACGATTGAACTTATTCAGCAAATCGAACTAAAAAGCCCAACTCTACTTGTTGTTTACGTTTTTTAAAGAAGAAGATTTGTGTTGGTCAGCCCTGGTTCATTTTGCAAATTACATAAAAGAATACGACAAAAAGCGACAAAATGTTCCGACAAATTGCTGGACCAGCGTACGCCAAGTTATTAAACGCCACGCGAAGCACAGCAAATGCGTCAGCCGCGCTGAGCACTTCTCTGGTGCGCCAGCAGCAAACGATGCCCGTCGTGGACTCTGGAAAGGACAATCTGCCGAAGGCAGGCTACTCCCCCTTCGGCACGAAGCAGGCGAGCATGGCCGAGTGGTCGCTGGCGAGGCTGGACGACCTGCTCAACTGGGGTCGCAAGGGCTCCATCTGGCCGCTGACATTCGGCCTGGCCTGCTGCGCCGTGGAAATGATGCACATTGCGGCCCCCAGGTGAGAAGTCAATGATTGTCAATGAAGATTTATCCATCACTCGTGTATTTCAGATACGACATGGATCGCTATGGTGTGGTGTTCCGAGCATCGCCGCGTCAGGCGGACGTCATCATCGTGGCTGGCACGCTGACCAACAAAATGGCGCCGGCCCTGCGGAAGGTCTACGACCAGATGCCCGAGCCCCGCTGGGTCATCTCCATGGGCAGCTGCGCCAACGGCGGCGGCTACTACCACTACTCGTACTCGGTGGTGCGCGGCTGCGACCGCATCATCCCCGTCGACATCTACGTGCCCGGCTGCCCGCCCACGGCGGAGGCTCTCATGTACGGCGTGCTGCAGCTGCAGAAGAAGGTGAAGCGCATGAAGACCCTGCAGATGTGGTACAGGAAGTAGACCCTACAGTACAGTTAAATAGAAATACAAGCGAAAAGTGTTGAATAAATATTGCGTTAAAATGTAGCTAAAATTAAATGCATTGATTTTCTAATTTAATACGGGGTGCCACAGAAATCGGTTTCGCTTGAATTTCACTTAAATTTGTATGCAGTTTAGGTGAAATTCAAGCGAAAGCGTTTCTGTGGCACCCTAGAATATTTCATTAGCTCGACTTGTGTCTTCACAGTCCACTTTTGGAATTAAACAATAGGTGGCGTATTCTTATTTTTGACCAAATGGTCGACAGATTATTTGTGGCGGTCGGGTAATATACACATTTTGTAAATTAGTTGCCACTTAAAAATATCTGATTGAGCCAAAAACAAACAAAAAATTAGCCAAATTGACTAAAAATAAGCCAAAACTTTTTTTTGCAGTTCATGCTATTTTTGGATTTAATTAAATAAAAAATATTTTGTTCAGTATGTACTTTAGCTTAAAACTGTACAAAATAACTGATTCTAAACTGTTGAAAAAAGAGCCAAATTCTGGCGCAAAAACGCCAGTTGTGGCAACCGTGATTAGTACCATATTTGGTATTTTTTAGTCTTTGCCATGAAATACCAACTGATGTCTGGATCGCAGGTTTCAATAATAAATAAACAGCTGTGCAATGGCCGATTTGCCAGAAAATCTACAAGTGATTAAATTGGAACCGCCAGGCACGCCGGAAAAGTCCAACATCAAGGAGCGCCTCAATCTGCACGTGAAGCGACGCTTGCAGCAGGAAATACCAGAAACGCCACAACACAACGAAATTGCCTCGCCCACAACTACAAATAACAAACGCTGCAAGGCAACAACAACTTTGTCCCAAACCAAAGAGGGCCAAAAATCAAGGAAACCTTATCAGAAGCGAGTCGAAAAGGCTAAAACAGATGGCAGCAAATGCAAAAAGGGTGAGTGCAACGACAATAAATGTAATTAAAACAGTTAATAACACAAATATCTGCAGCACAAACAATTTGCCCCGCAGCGGATTTGGAGACATTCGAAGATGCCGCAGATCATCACGACGCCGCTTCGCCAGAAAACTTGGACTCGAAAAGCTTAAGCCGCGATCGCTATAAAAATTCGGATATACTTAATATTGTGTTGAACAGAAAGAAGCGGGCACTAATGCATGATCCGCAGGTGCAATTATTCTGGTCCCAAATTATGGCGGCGCTAAAAGAGTAAAATTTAACTAAACTGAGTTAAGATCGGATTACTATATCATATAGCTATCATGTTAAATGATTACAAGTTTCAAGTTTTGAAATGTTACCACACTTGTGCCTTATTTAGTGCGCACGCTCCGAGAATTTCAGCCTCTTAAATCTCGCCGGCCGTTGCAGCGGCTGCTTTACCCGTTTCCACCCGTTAACGGCATTTCTGACAGCTGCAAACTTTTTGCAGAGCCGCTCAGAAGGCAAATTGACGTTTTGGGGGTTGCAACGTTTTTGTGTCGCGTAATCGAACAATTTGTGTTACTAAAATGTAAAAAATACTTAATAAAAACAAACAAATTCAAGTGTATTCCTTAGTTAATAATTTATTTGAGTCATTACGATTGTTTATTTATAAAAACATAGATAAAAGCTTTAAATAAGTTGCCATTTATCCATGTTAGATAATAACCGTTTAGTGTTCGTGTGTCGTTAGCTATCGATTAAACTAGTTTCTTTTTTGCTCTCTTTTTCCCACTCTCTGGTTCTCTTTGTGTACCTCTCACCACTGTGACGGCGGCTCTCTTTCAGTTGTTAACTCGCTGCGCTTTGACTTTGTGCTTCGTCCTTGCCTTGTGTGCACGAATTTGCGCTCAAAGTGAACTCACCCACAACAGACACCCACTGTGAGCCCTTCTCGGATGCTTTTCGCTTTCGTTCGTTCGTTCGTTGGTTCGTTTGTTCGCTCGTTTCGTTTTGCACTTGGAATCAGCTTCAATAGGCCTTTCTCAGCATACGCTCGTTCATTCAACGGTCCTTTCAATTGAAAGAAATTCGCAACGACGCCAAGTTGTCAGAGACTCGTTAAATATTTTTCTCCTCTTATGTAAATATAAAATAAAAAATATAAATAAGGTTTACTTAAAGGTTTTTCTCTAAATACATCTGAAAATGCATATTGATCTAAACTGTGCTATATTATATAAGTGTGCAAATCAATGTGAAAGTAAAAGTTACGCGAAAATAAAAGTGCAAAAGTGATTACAAAACAGTTTGAAGAGAAAGTTCAATGGAAAATAACACTTTAAGTTTATAAAGCACTGAAGTTTTTATTAAAACAATATAGAAATATATTTATATATATTAAAAGTGATGATTTAACATACTTTCTTTAATAATTAAAAACAAAAAAGTGTAAAAATGAAAAAAAATAAATAAAAATATATATTATATTTGAACTTAGTCATCCAGGCCACAGGAGCCCACAAATATATTACATGTCTAAATTAATAATATAAATAATAGATGATATTGAAGTTGTCTAAAATTAAAAAAAAAAAAAACATGTTTGAATAATTTCCACTTGATTTTTGCTGTTATACAACAGGATTACTAATATCTACTCCAACTGTCTCCGCTTTCAACATTCATTCCATCCCAGCCCAGTCACAATAATAAAACAACAACAATAACAACAATAGTCAGCTTTTCGCATGTCTTTAACCACCTGGTTTACCCGTTCTACCTAACTACCTACCTACCTACCTACTTTTTTTAATAGCTAAATCGATATTTCCCGTAAAACAAAAAGAACAAAAACTGAAACCTTTTGCTGACATTTGCTTTGCTCCATGTTTAACGTGTGTGTTACTATTACTAGTATTACATAAGCCACAGCAAAAGTTGCCTTAAAAAGGAGGAAAGGAAACCCAGACATTTCTTTACAGGAAATGCCAAAAGTTCGTTAACGGAGACAACACATGGCATGGCATGGATAGCTAGAAACTGAACTAGGTCAGTTATTGAATTTTCACAGTCGCAGTGTTACGTCTTTCGCCCACTCGCATAGGTTGAAAATTAAATGATTCGAAACAAAGAAGTATAAATATAAATATGGTACATATGTATATCGTGTTGCTTATCAGTCGATTTAATTTTAGTCCTCTCAATTTATTTTACACTCGACATGAGCTGAGCATGACAAAGTGCCATAGAAACAACAGCACTAATAATAAATACAAGTATCTCAAATAAGTAGTACAGTGATGTGTGTGATTGACGGCCTGACTGACATGACAACGGCCTTTTGGCTACCTTATTGATTGCCACAGTTTTTCAGCTGCTGCTGCTGCTCTTTCCACACCTTCCACCGCCCCCTTTTGTACCAAAGGCCCAAATCCTAACTGAGCACCACTCGAATCATTTTCTGTCATACTCTGATCTGATAGTATCGGAGTAAATTGAGTGACTTGCCACACGCTCAAGTAACAAAGTGCAACAACACAGTGCATGTGGCATGTGCTTCCTATGGATTCCGTCGGTGCATTGCGCTTTCCTTGTGGCATGTTAAATGGGCACTGCCTCAGACAGACATTTGTGGTACCTACCTCCCTACCTCCCTCCCACCCTTTCGGTCCCTGGAGGGCACTTTGCACCCTCTTTTTGAAATTACACACTCCAAGCTGTAGTTGGACTATTTTAGCCAGGGGTTCGTCATTTCTCAATTATGGAAAAGCGGAAATCAAACAAATTTCAATCAGTTGAACGTTTTTTCTACATCGTTTGCAGTTTACATCGTTTATATAAACTGTTGCTAGTTCAAATAACATAGAGCAGCGGTGGGCACGAAATCTGAATTCGGGAGCACTACAACAACAACAACCCTATTAGAGTCTAGCTAAGTTGGGAGCAGTCGCTGCTCCCGGAGCCACTGCGTGCCCACCGCTGACATAGAGCAAGATTTAGATTCAGTTCACCTACCCTAGAACCTACGGTTTTGGTTCAACTTAATTCAAAAGATTTATTATTAATTTTCTTAATTATTTCTGCATGATTTAAGCCGATAAAATTTATTTTATAACCAAATTTCTATAGTTTTAAGAACAGAACTTAGTTTTATAATTAATAGATATAATTTATTTTTTATGGATTTAAATTTAGAACCTCAAATAACTGTGAAACAGAAAAAAAAAATAGTAATCTTTGAAATTGTTTTCCGAACCGAACGTTTTTTTTCAGAGAGGGTTCAGTTTCGTAGACTAAATAATTTTGGGTAATCCAAAAACTCGATCCGATCCTATAGTATAAATATGTAATTGAAAATATGTAATTATAAAACGGATCAACTTACACTAATCATAATCATTATCAACAACAAGTCATTGAAGTAATTAATTCTTACGGAATCCCTACCTGGTTGTCAGTGTACGCTCGTTCATTAGCCAACTTCTACTACCATTTAACTACCACATAAATATAAAACGCCAACGATATTATACAATGTACAACTGCTGCTCAGTGGGAAAATCAATTTCAAGCAATTGGCTGTGGCACAGGATGACACACAGTAAACATACATATGTACATAAAGGGCAGAAGTACTCGCACTCGTACCAACACTAGTAGCAATCATTGCAATCCAATTAAGTGGCCAACATAAAGCGGCCGTTAGGCTTGGGCTGATTTTTGAGCTTGTGGACTGTGACTCAATAATTGAGTGAGAATTACGAATACAACACACTCACTCTGACATTTATGATCCACAAATTTGTGGACCTCAAATTGGGCCGTGTTGTGTTAGCCATCAAACCCCCACTTTTTAGCCCACTTTTGCTCTCAGTTGTGCCAACAACTTTCTCTCTTGCTCTCTGCTTTTAAACTTCCTCTGCATCTGCAGTTTTTCGTATTATTGAGAGATTTTACTGCCCTCATTGCAATTTTTGTTTTCCTCTTGGGTTTTCACTTTTTTTAAACCGCCAGATAATTGCTTCAAGTTGCGTTAGGTTGAATCCTTTTTAAATAAAATGCTGTTAGATTGTTAGATTAAAATATTTATAAAAAACATATCAAAATGAATGTATTCATTACCCTAAAAATTATTTATTATGAATTTTTTTCTTGGTACTTTTTTAGCATGAGAATTTAACACAACAAAAATAAATAAATTAATTAAGACAATTCAGAAAAATTAAATTTTAATAAACTACTACGAACAAGAGCAACAACAATCGGAATAGCTTGAAAATGTCGCCTTTTATGGAAAAAGTGCTGCTGTTGTTAGGCGTGCTGTGCTGCATACAAGGTAAGCGACCAAGTTTACGCAACAAAAGAAAATGGGCTTTTCTTTTTGTATGTCATTTAGCCATTTCTTTACATATTTAATGTAATTTTAATTCGTATTTGCAAATATGTAATGCATTTCCTGCTTACAGTATCCACTGCCCTGATGTGCTACGACTGCAATAGTGAGTTCGATCCCCGTTGTGGAGATCCATTCGAGCCCTACTCCATTGGCGAGGTGAACTGCAGCAAACAGGAGCCCTTGGAGCATCTCAAGGAGAAGTACAAGCCAATGCTGTGCCGCAAGACTGTGCAGAAGAGTAAGTAAAACATTTTATTGCATACTTTTAGGCACTTCAATTTCTGCAAACTTAAATCAGCCATTACCACCTTTCTATTTGTCCGATATTGTTGCGATTTAGTGGGATGATAGCTAATAATAGTAGTTAACGTTAATTACCAAAAGAAATGTAATATCTTAAGAACTTTTCACGATTTGAGGAGGCGGAAAGGGGCGTGAAATTTGAAGCAAAATTATCTGCGTGAAGTTTATACTTCTGTCTTCCTGTTACATACATTTTAGCGAATACCCTTTTAGTGATTTTTTAGGTAACGGGTATAAATATGATATATAATACAGTTAAGACAGTTTAATCTCTAAGGCGATATTCTATAAATTCACTAATAAATTGCAACTTTCAGTATATGGAAAAACTCGCATCGTCCGTGGCTGTGGATATATTCCCGATGATCGTACCGACAAGGAATGCATTAGGCGCTTGGGCACCCACGACGTATCCGCCACTTACTGTGCCTGCACCACGAAACTGTGCAATGGAGCTACATCGCAGAAGCCGCTGATCCTGGCACTGGGTGCAGGATTAATACTGTTCATGACAAGACAAAGCATAGGAGCTTTCAGCTCATAAATATACTCATATTGTGTTTCCTTTCTATTGCTCTTGTAATTTTTATTTTTTCATATATTTTTAAAACCAAAAGTTTTTCTTTGTGAAATTTTATTAGATTCTTTCAGTTAAAGTAAATTATCTATAAATCTTTTCGTAAGCGTAAAAAGTGAGAAATTTAATAATAATAACACATATAATTTGTTGGGCTCATGAAATAAAAAGAATTGAAGAGTTCCTCAAATAATGAAATTGACACAAACAACAATTTGGGCGGTAAAATCAATTATATTATTTCGTATTTAATAAGCTCATATAACTTGGATATTAATTTTAAAAATATGTTTTTCCAAAATAAAAAAAAATGAATAAACAAAAAACTGCCAGTAAACATCTCCGCCTAATAAAAAAGATATTCATGTCCAACCAACAACAACAACAACAACAACAACAACAGGCTTAACATCATTTATATTATCCTTAATTGAAAGATGATAATTATTTAATTGTCCACACAATGTTCCAGAAGAATTAAATGTTAAACACATTTTCCAATGTTTTTAAAATAAAAAAAATTAAAGGTGCGAATATATTTTCAACTACTAAGTCGCAAAGCAACCCCGAAAGGAATTTTTCAAACCAAAATCTTCATATGAGATTTAAAATAATAATTCAAGTGAAACCGTTAATAGAAAATAGTATTTACAGTAACTAGGACTCAAAATCATCCAACAAAAAAAAAACAATTGTAAGTCATTGCAAATTAAAATAAAAAATAAAAAACAAAACAAGTATCGAAGTTATATTTCAACTAAAAGCGATAGCAAAAAAAATAGCATATGTGTATGAATGTATAAAGAGCAGAAAACTTTTTAAAAACAAATAAAATATTCATTATTAGATAAAAAAATATGAAAAATTATATTTTGTCCACTTTAAGCTTCATACAACTAAACATAAAATCAAAACAAAAAAATAAGTAAATGAATAAATAAAAAATAGACAAGTAAATAAGCCTAAAAATCTTCCTTAAAACAACAAAATTAAATACATCGTGTAGATAATTTTTGGTATTTATTTGATTTTAAGAAATTACATTTTTGAAGAGCATTACATCTGCCTTTAGTAATCATATTAAGTGCTGTATTTGACAAGTTGATAGGCACAAATCAACAACAAAAAAAGAAAAAATAAACAAAAAACCACACACACTACACGGCTAATAGGCAAGGAGGTACAGTCATCACAAAATAGGCAAGGAGGTACAGTCATCACAAATCATCAGTGTAATCTCAACAACAAAACACTAGCCAACTCATTGATACAAAATCGAAACCAAATACATTTCAATGCATTATTTTGTGTAGACAACAAATTTTATTAAAACACATACATACAAATGATATTTATTTAGTTAAATATTATTCTATTGAAAGCTAAAAACAACATTGTGAGAATATGTAGGTAAACTTAACTAATAAAAAAATTATTGAAAATGATAAAAGTAATTGAAAAAAATATTGTATCACTTAATATTTAGTTAAACCTTATTGATTGAATAAACAATAATGAAAGAGCGGCTTAAAAATTTAAGATCAAATAAACTAACTTAAAATATTATTTAATACCGATAAATTACATTCCAAATACATCCTTCACATTGAGAAAAGTAATAAACCAAAACGAAATGATAATAAAATATATATACAAAAAAAATGTCATTGTGAATCATATCACTGAGCTTTGCTTTATGAGTAACAAGATTCTGGGGTAAAACTAAAAAAAAAAACAAAAAATGTAACTACACAACATAAATGTTAATTCAAGTACACATGAAGCTAACTACAATGCAAAAAACAAAAGCAAAACAAATCTCAAACCTTAAATATTTTAACAAACGATTTAGCAAAACTAACGACAAAGTTTGGTTGATCAGAAAAATAATAAATATATAAAACATACATACATGATAGTCATAAAATTCGTTTCGAACGTAAAAACAACACCAAAAAAATAAAACTAACACAGTAAAAATATGAATTGTTAAACAAAAGAACACAAAGTTGCATAATAATTATTAAAAAAATATAAATAAAATAAAATGTGTTTTGTCTGCGCTGGCTGAGTCGTGAAAATTATAATATTTTATATTTGGTTTATGAGTTTCTATGCAAACCCAACCAATATATATTCAAAAACCAAAAATTAATGAAAATTAAAATTGATAATGATATGAAAATGAAACGCAAAAACCAAAGAAGAACAAGAAATCCAACAACAATTTACAAAAAAAAACATTATGTGAACTTGTTAATTTTTAGCGTTTAAGTCTGTAAAGCTCCGCTTGTAGATGAAAAATCAATAAATAAACTAAATACAAAATTGAATATGATGGAAGATGGAAAAAGTTATAAACTTTCACAAAACAACAAGAAAACAACAAAACTTGTTGCTACTTTCTCAACTTATGCAGTCGTAAAATGATGTAATCAATAAAACAGAAAACACAAATGTTAAATATGTTTTAGTATTACATATAATTGAACCCTCAAACTGAACTAGGGATACAAACTTATTATAAACATGGATCCTGTGGCCCAGAGGACTAACTTCCCGCGGGATAAACTCCCGGCATGAGCAGGTTTTTTAAAAATTGCTTAAGAATATATATATGTATTTTTATGGAGAATATTTTATCCAAGGGCGTTAGGGAAAATTGCAAGCTTTGAAATAGGTTGCTTGGCACTACGCACTATTTTGATAAAGCCTTCTTCACCCCACGTAGTCCCAAAGGAATTGATGCATAGCCAATAGTCCAATTTAGTGGCTACATCATGGCCATAACCCACCACAACCAGAAACTGGGAGCTGCTCGCCTTGGCCCTGGTGGGTGGCACATAGACTCCACTGGCGTAGTGCATGAATCCAAATGTGGCCGGATTGTACTCCACAATCACAGGAATTGAGCTGGAAACGTAGCGCATAACCGAAGCATCGTCGCCGCGAACTATCGCATATGTACCCAGCTTAATGTCGCCTGTAGGCATCGGGGTTGGCCTACACATGCCCTGGAGACCGTTTGCATCAGTCATATAGTCCATTTCAGTTAGCAGACTAGTGTCCAGCTGTTGGGTCAGATAGTCGAAGGCCTGTTGCGGCACCTGCGTAGTGCAAGCGGTGCTCATGCCAGCACAATCGATCAGATGCTGGGCTGAATACTCCAATGGTTCCTTATCAGCATTGGACAGTGCACTCATTATCTGAATGGCCTTAGCCACAGCATACGCCCAGCTGCCACTGCACAAGGTGCCCTGATCCTGGGCCGTCACATTGAGGCCATATTCGGTGAGGATATTGAACTCATCAACTGCATCTTCCGTTGCAACAGGAGTCGAGTTGTGAGCCTGGGCAGGATACACGGCCTGAGGTAAACGGGCCGCAAACGTTATCAGTCTTATATCCGAAAACTGATTGATCCTAACGCGATAGCTGCTCGCTTTTCGTTCCTCCAACGCATTTTGCTGAGCTACCAATTTGGTGTGATAAGTGAAATAATAGTTGGCATTATTTCTATCCGTATTTGATCCATAATACTTATCAAAATCGTCCTAAAAAATGTTAAAATTAGATTTTTATTTACCCTTGAAGTTGTACGAGTAAACTTACCATGTACTGCTCGAAATCTTTCAAGTCCTGTCCATGATTGAAGGCATAGGCGCCCGTAAATAAGGCACAGCAGAGAAACAGCTTTAACATCTCGAAATTATAACAAATACTAGTTAACAATTGAGCATTAGCTGCGCATTTATATAGGCGCATCCATCCACTTTCTTTATGATTAGACAAGCAAATAGAAGATAAAAGCCACACCACGAACAGTGCAAATAGATTTCTAAATACTCATACTCGTTGTACTCATAAATGCGGCATTAAATTCACGACTATCGTTCTTTGGGCCCGCTACAAATGCTTAATTCGCACTTGCCTAATTATGATATACACGTTTAGTACTCCCAACTTCCTATACGATGTATATATAGTTTGCCTCGGTATATGATGATATACATATGGGCGTGCCTTGTTTACACGGCCCACTGACGTTGCGTTCTCGTGTGTCTGTTAATTTGTAATTTCCACTGGCCTACTTCAATCTAAAGTCGTTCTGCAGGCACTGCATTGGAATTGGAATCGGTACTCGTATTTGGCAGCAATTGTAGTCACAACCATTTCTATTGAAATCTAAAATGTTGTGCTGGCTCATTAAAAGTGTTGCCGAAATTCCCTATCTATGAATTTAAGATCTTCTGATTATCAATAAACTAGTTTATAATAAATGCCAATAATATAAAAGAAAGCATATGTGACCACATAAAGAGTATGTCAACTAATAACTCAAACTCTGTCGCCCTTGTTATAATCTTGTTGATATTTCTCAATTTTATAATTAAATTAAATACATCTCAATTAGACAAATCAAATTCAAATTGATCGCACATAATTCATTAATTATTACTAATAATATAAAATAATAAATCAAGAAATTAATTTTACCCATTAAATGATTTCGAAATACATCGTTACATAGATTTTAAATATGTGTATAAATCATCAAAAGAAAGATAAAATTTCACTGCATAAATTTACATATTTTTCTGTATAATTTATTTTGGCTCAACTGACTTTAGTTAGAGTAGTCCAAAAGAAGAAGTCAATGAGTCAAATGAGTTTTGTTACGAGTATTTTTTTATATCATGTAAGATTTTTCGGTTTTTTAAAGAAATAATTAAATTCAAATTAATTAATTAAGTATTTATAAAGTATGAAAAAAAGTGGATATATTTGGTAAAATTAAATTTTTTATACGAACACGAATAAAACTCTTAATTTTGACAAAATTACGATTTGGCAGTGTATTTTTACATCAGTAGTTTTATCTTTCTTCCGTTTGTCACAAAGCCTACGGATTTCAACAATCAAATTGCTTAAAATCCACATTAAAGATTATGATTAATTTGCATTTAAAGCGAAGAGCACAAATATATGAGGAATTCAAAAATGAAAACATTTTCAAAGCTCAAGATTAAATGCTGAGCAAGTTTTTCCCTTGATTCGTGAATTCGTGGCTTAAGCAATGGCCTATAAAACCGAAGCGTCTGTCGCCAGCGCGTCTTAAAGCATTCGCAGCCTCCGAGTCAACGGCATCTTTACCAAATCATCATCGGCGACAAAGACAAGAGAAAACAAAGCTAAAAAAAAAGGTGATTAGTATTACCACATGTGTGCGGTGTGAAAACCTCGAATATAAAAAATAGTAACAGTTGTAACAAACAACAAGAAAATTTCCTGTGACCAAAAAAGTAAACATACTTTAGTATTCTAATTCTTAAATAAACATTTATTACGTATACGAATATAAAAAAGAATGAAAAGAAAGTGAATCTGAACAAGTGATTATAAAATACAGATTACAGATACAGATACATGCTTTGGATACATAGAAATTTGGGGAATCTAATAAACCAGTTGTAAAAGCCCCAAGACTTCCTCGTTTTCCAGCAACAAAAATTTAAAGTGTCCAATTAAAATGGGACATTTAGTGTTTACATTGTCTTTGGTTATGCAAATTTGCACATCTATGTGTTATTATAAATTTATAATAATCATCATCACAATTATGGATACTCAAGCAAGTCAGCACTTTTAAATACGCGAGGGTCGCTTCCTCAATTGTCTGCAATTGTCTATGCATACGCAGCTGGGAGCCGAAGCACCTTTCACCCTTTCATCGAAATCCATGTGAAGCCCCCACATAATTTGTGCAAAACTATGAGGATGATTATACTAGAGCTTATTGAAAGAGAAATTGATGTGTGTTTTTGCTTTTATGTTTTTTATGGTTTCGGCTACGGAAATTTCACAAACAAAGAAATGCATAACAATCAAATTCGGTCTTTTATGTTAATTTTTGATGAATATATAAATATAAATCAAAATACATTGGAAAACATAGCTAAAAATTAATTACACTCATTAAAATCTCATTCAATCGATATTCGATGATAATATGCAATAGGCAAAGCAACAGATGTAAATTTTCATGGCCGAGTCGGACTTTGAATGCCCTTCATATAAATTTTAAATAAAATGATATAAGATTTATTTGTAAAATGAATTTAATTTATCAAGTTTTTAACTGAATATTAATTCGTAGGCACATCTCAGACAACTGGATTTACGGCCGGACGCCTGCAGGCAGGTTGCTGCAGGACATCAGCTAAGGTTTTTAAGCTCTGTTAAAGGCTACGCCTTCTCTCAATCAATTGAGCTCTGAGCCAAGCATTTCCGTTTAGAGTCACTAAAACCCTGCCAGACCTGTACCATAACTGCTTTTGTAAAATCTTGCCCTGCCACGAAAGTGCTTTAAGTAGCATGCGGCGTGCATAAATAAACTTGTGTATTTACCAAAAAAAAAAAAAAAAAAAAAAATGAATATTAATTAGATTGATAGAAGTGAATAGGGTGGATATTTCAAATTATAACTTTTAATAATAAATAATAAGAGATAAATTTAAAAAATAAATATCAGCTATCACAATATTTGTAGAAACTAAAATTAGTTGATTTTGCTTGTTGAACATTTCCAAAATCTGAGGCTCAGGTGATCAAAGACAAATGCTAAATGTGCCTTCATGATTACTAAGTAATACACATATACGGGTGTGCTACAGAAATCTCTTTCACCTAAAAAATGATGTGAATTTCATACAAATTTACGTCAAGCTCAAGTGAAAGAGATTTCTGTAGCACACCCGATATATATTATATATATTTTAGCTCAAGTTCAAATGATTTAAATCTTATCGCAAATACGACAAAGGTGTAATTCTTGGAATACATGAAAGCAGACAATCATTTTGTTTATAATATGGCATTAATATATGTATGTACATATTTATCATTGAAATTGTGAGTTGTAAACCCGATTGCGATATAGTGAGTGTAGATTGATAGAAATGCAATACAAAATTAGACACAAATTGAGAGTTTAGCTCTAGTCTTCTGGAATCGTTTTGAAGAGTATTACAAATGATTTTATTTCACTATTTCTACACTGTTAGTTATTCTCGCAATCATTATATCATTTTATAGATGGGAATGTGCATGAAGATATTGCAGTGTATTTTGCTGTTGGGCTGCTTAAATGCTGTGTCACTGCAGACACTGCAGACATTCCCCAAACTCTGCGATGTGCGAGATTTTGATGACTTTTTGCACAAAACGGGCAAAGTGTATCCGGATGAACGGGAGCGAGAGTTTCGCGAGAGCATCTTCGCGGCCAAAAAGTCATTGGTGGACCTAACGAATAGTCGAGTGGGCAGTTATCGTCTGAACATAAACACATTCGCTGACATGACTCGCAAGGAGGTCGCCACCTTACTGGGATCCAAGATCTCATATCAGGGCGAGTAAGTAAATAAGTAAAAGTGATAAAAATGAAATTAAAAAAAGTTATATAAAAAAACCAAATAATAATGAAAAAATGAGGAATCAACTAAGAAATATATTCAACTAAAAAATATATTAAGAGTACAAACATTCGGAAAAAAAAAACGTAATTTTGCATTAATTTATGATCTTGCTTCCTTTTAATATACATAGTTTAAAAACTTAAACATAACTGGATGATTTCAATTTTTAATAAAATATTTTTTATTCTGTCTTTTCTCAAATTTTGGTTGCTAATTTCAATTTCCCAATAAGGAATTTAGTTTCCTAATTTTTATTTCCCCATAAAATACTTAGTTTTGTTTTCCCGAATTTTATTTTAAAATTTTGGTAATCTTTGTATTATTTTTGACATTTACATAGGAAATCGGAAAATGCCGTCAATTAATTTGATTTCTTTCGCAGAGAGTTTACTGCCCGTCACATTAACTTTGTGCCAGCCACAAGTACAGTGAGCGACAATCTGCCCGAGGCGTTTGACTGGCGTGAGAAGGGCGGAGTGACTGCAGCCGGATTCCAGGGCGTTGGATGCGGCTCATGCTGGTCGTTTTCCACAACGGGAGCACTGGAGGGGCATCTTTTTCGTCGCACTGGGGTATTGGTGCCCTTGTCCCAGCAAAATTTGATAGACTGTGCCGATGACTACGGCAACATGGGCTGCGATGGTGGCTTCCAGGAGTACGGGTTTGAGTACATTCGGGATCATGGCATCACACTGGCCAACAAGTATCCCTACGCGCAGTACGAGATGCAGTGCAAGCAGAATGAAACAGCCGGAGTTTATCCACGGGAGAGCATCGTCAAGATCCGCGATTATGCCCGCATCGATCCGGGGGATGAGCAGAAGATGAAGCAAGTGATTGCCACCCTGGGACCATTGGCGTGCTCCATGAATGCCGGCAGCATCTCCTTTGAGCAGTACGACGGCGGCATCTACGAGGACGAGGAGTGCAACCAGGACGAGGTGAATCATTCGGTCGTTGTCGTCGGATACGGCAGCGAGAATGGCCGCGACTATTGGATCGTCAAGAACTCGTACTCCCAGAATTGGGGCGAGAACGGATTCATGAGACTGCCGCGCAACGCGGGCAGCTTCTGTGGCATTGCCAGTGAGTGCAGTTATCCCATACTTTAGGCAGGCACTGTTGTTTATGTATTGTAATTGTTGTTCACTTTGTATACGAATTTATGTAGTTACTGTAATTTATAGAAAGCAATAAAAACTATTGTAAGAAGAAATATGGGTTTATGATATGCTAGACAGAATTATTCGAACTTAAAAACTTAAATTTTTAAAACGGAAACTTTTTTATTCGATTTAAATTTGATAAATTCAACTTCGCTCTCTTAATTAACAGAGCTATGTTAAATCAACTTGGCTTAGCTGTCTATCGCCCGACCGCCACCATCATTTGCCCATTGCCAATTGTGTACGCCACCTATGGAATGTGTCTACAAAATAGAGTTGGGCATTTTAGTTCAATTTGCTGAATAAGTTCAATCGTTCATTTTTCGGTCGTGAACTAAATCAGTCATTTGGTTCAGTTATTCAGTTGGTCAGTTGGTCATGAACTATGAACGATGAAAGATTTCAATTCAGTTAGTCATGAACTATGAACGATATGGTTTCTATTCAGTTGGTCACGAACGAAGAAAGATGAAAAGGTCATTTTGATCAGTTGGTCAGTTGTTTATGAAAGATAAACGATGTGAATGGGCTACAACTGTTTCTTTTTAGTGGAATGTGAAATGTGTTTTAAGTTATTAATAAGAATAGACGACAGCTGCCAAATATATTAAGGATTATTTTTTAATATTTTGGGTTATACCTATACCTTGGCTTATTGAAAATGAGCAAAATGAGGAAATTGTTTTATTTTTTGGGCTTAAATAACCCTTCACACTGTTCAAAACTTAAAAATATATGAAATTAAAGCATTGATACATGTACAATTTTTTTTAAAAAATTACTGACCAGCTGCAAAATGATCGGTTTAGTTCATGATTGACTGAATAAGTTCATTCGTTCATCTTAATGACCCGTTCATTTGAACTTTTTCAGAACGAAACGACACAACTCTACTACAAAATGCTAACAGCGCCACCTGTTGGGCAGAATAACATGCGTTGTGACCGACAACATTTTGAATGTGGTACTTATGAATACCATTTCGTTTGTTGTTTTGTGTAATGTACTTTATTTAAGTATATTTTTCTTATATCTAGTGTATTAACGTTTATCTGAGCGCTAAAGCGCGATGATTGTGTGTCGCTGTTGCTGGCTGTGGCAAGACTGTTGAATGTTGGTTGAGTGATTTATTTCTCGTCTACCAGTGTTGGATATTGTCATCTGTATGTTCTCGTCTAGTTTCATCATCCAGTCGGTAGAGGGCGGCACTGGGCCGCCACATGAGTCTATCAGCAACGCCATCTGTCATTATTCTCTCGTGAGAGAAAGTGCGCGAAATTTGAAATGGAAAAACAAAAATGAATTTAAAAAAATTGAGAAACAATTTCAAAAAAACAACAAAATCCAAAATTAGAAATTGGTTTTGGTGTCAAAGTTGTGAAAAAGCCAAAAAAATTTGAAATAATACAAAAAGCTAATTCTGAACTGATAAAAAAGGAGCCGAAATGCTTGAATGTTTTTAACAATTATTATTTTAGCCATGAATTAATATAAAATAATCAAAATGTCGATAAGCTTCAAACTGTGGACTTTAAATAAAAGTTCAAATAATTAAATTTAAAAAAAAATAAGTAGCATTTAAATACTTAGTGGTTGCACAACGCTGAGACCAGTTTATTTCTTATATATGTATAAAATATATATATTTGCTTGATAAGCAGACTCGTCTGCCTCCAGCCTCCGCATTCGCATACGAGTTTTCAACAGAATAGGAAATGAGTTTGGCACTACGGAGCGTTCTCATTCTGACAACAGTGCTGTCGAACTGGGCGTACGAGGTGCCAACCGCCCGAGTGAAAGTGTTCTCTCCCAAGGGATTTGAGGTGTCCATACCGCATGAGGCGGGCATATCACTGTTTGCCTTCCATGGCAAGCTCAACGAGGACTTCGATGGCTTAGAGGCGGGCAGCTGGTCACGGGATATACCCAGTGCCAAGCGGGGTCGCTGGACATTCCGGGACCGCGAGACAGTCTTGAAAGTGGGGGACACCCTGTACTACTGGACCTATGTTATCTACAATGGCCTGGGCTATCGCGAGGATGATAAGGCGTATGTGGTCACCAGTTACTCAAACAACGCATCGTAAAATACCTGAATTTCTTATTTAATTTGAATGATTTTCGTGAAAAAAGTAAATAAAAAAAACTTTACTTAAACTAGTTTTTTAAATTTAAATATGCTAGTCAATAATTATTTAAATATTCAAATATATAGTGCACTTAATAAAGTCTGTCTATCTGTTGTCAATAAATTGAGGGAACTGCAATATTTAAGTCAGTTTAATTATAATTTTAAATTAAACAACCAAACTTGAAGTCATAAATTGTTCCCCCGAAGTCATATATGTAAATTGAAGTTACTCAGGGCCGTAGCTAGAGGGGGTTAAAAATGGAAATTGGCCCAGGGCGTTGTAGACGAGTAAAATAAGCAATACTACAAATTATTGATGTGGGTTTTTATTCATGAGCTATATAATAATTACGCATTCATTTGAATTATATTTATTGAATTTGCTTAGCTTAGAGGTACACCTTTAAACGCAATAGGCCCCGGGCCTTAAATTTCCAGCTACGCTCCTGAAGTTACTCGTAATGAGAATTTTGATAAATACAAAATCTGATAGCTTGTTGCCACAGTCTACATATGTATGTATGTATGTATGGAGTATGCCATGTGTAATGCAATTAAGTCAACTGATTTTTAAATAAATAAAGAAAATGGTTTAATGAAAATGGATTTATTATTATTCGCACGGTACTGCGCGCTGTGTGATGAATTTAATTATTTTTGTTAATAAAATTTGCAATGCATATTTATGCGCTTTTAAACGCTGTAATTAATCATAAATAAAGCGCGATGCATAATGGGCTGGAACGTAACGCAGAATGGCCAACTGGAGCTGGAGTTGATGCATCGATTCGGCCAATATAATTTCCCTTTGTGGGGAGCAGTCGGTCACAGTCGGCTCAGTGCATCATCACCCAGCAAGATCCATCACACCACCCGGGGGGAGTAGAAAGTTGCCAAGGATTCGCAAGGCAAATTGATGAAGTTTTAGTTGCGGCAACTGTACTACGTGACGTGTGCGTTGCTAGACAGACGCACTGGGCCACGCCCACCCCATCCCGCCCATGTTTAGTTAGTTCCCTTTTATGGTATTTCTTTTCCTTACTTTTCTTTTATTTTTTTTGTGAGTCTTTGGACTCTTTGTGCGACCGTTCGTTAAGTTTTTTGGATGTAAGCAACAACAAAGCAAATGCAATTACAACGCAACGTGAACAAATTTTTTGCACTCACTGTGCTCCGCATTCGGCAGAGGACTCAAATTGGTCGTCTGGCAAAAAAAAGCTTTTTTCCCGAGACTTTCCAAGTCTACGTACAACTCTTGCAGTACTTTTATAATTTTTGTACTTTTGTGCATTGCGTAGTTGTTGCCACCGTTAAACGCTTCATTGCCGCCTGCTTTTTTACTCCTTACGCCAATTGCCAAAAGTGCAACAAATGTTGCTAGTGGTGCAAGCAGGTGGAAAGTGATCGACGGGAAAACACCCTATAGCTTAGACTCGCACACAATATATGATTGTGTTGCAGTTGGAATTTGAAAACTGTCGACAGTATTTTCGCCAACGGATTTGGATTATTTGTGAATCTTTGTCATTTTAATATCTAAAAAGTTCCTTAGGCTTGTAGCCTGAACTATTTCAAGCCACTTAGCTGAAGAAATTTTCCAAAAAAACCAATACCTTATAAGTTACAGACTGAACTTGTTGAAAAATTCCGCGAAAAGATTTTGTATTAAACCATCATTGTATCACAAAAAAGTAATGATGCAGCTCGATTCGTAGGATCTGAAATAGGGGACAACCGTTGAGTTCGGTCGTGTTTTTTTTTTTTTTAAAAGCACAGTTTTTTTTATCAGTTTGCTATCCATCCATCTATTTTGGTTACCTGAAGACTGAATGCACTTGCTTTAAAATTTACTCCATATGTAGGTACTGTAATTAATTAATTTATAGGTATAAATTAGCTTTAAAATAAATATTATTCTACTTTTCCTCAAATAAAACCAAATAATTTGAAGATTTTCTGCAAATATAAACATATAATCAGGAACATTGGTCCTGTACATCAGTTAGCAGGTGTTTGCATTTCGTTGAATATCTTAGAATATGCTTTGGTTAGGGTATAAAGGGCTGCTACACACGTTCAGGCGCTTAATGCATAACACGTTTCGCTTTTGGGGCGTGCCCCAGCAGCTGGCTGCATATATTCTATTTTTTGTACACAGTTTGTTGGGGCATAGCAAGTGTCATAAATATTCTTTGGCGCTGCTTTATTTCTTGCCATGAAGACGACGACGACGACGACGACGACGATGGAGACGACGAGCAGTTTATCAATAATGCAAAACATTCGAGCAAGGGGTATTTACACCCGAGTCAGCAGAGAGGTCGCCAGTCAGTCAAGCGGTATAAGTTGCCTCAACTTCGGCTCCTTCGGTGCAAACACATTCCCATTCCTATTCCTATTTCCATTCTCATTCTCATTCCCATTCCCCAAGCGACAGTAGCAGCATCAGCATCAGCATCAGAATCATCATCAGCTTGGGCATCAGCAGCCGTTGCATTTTGTGTGCATGTTTGTCGATTTGACTACGATTGCGGAAACGTATACAGTTCGTTGATCATTATCCGGTTCGTGAGGCTTTCTAGGCAATCCGTTTCCCAGACACGTGATGTTGTTCGCATCACCATAGAAAGAGGGAGAGAGAGAGAGTGAAAGAGAGAGATGTCTTTCTTATTACACTAACCATTTTGAGTGGGTATTTAGTAGTGACATCTACAAATACATTTCGTTTGCCGGACACCAATAGTGCGATAGCATTGATAGAATATTAAGCACGAGTATTCCCTGGTTTATGTTCAACCTTAGGCCAAAGAGCTAAATATTTCTCGCCTGGCTGGCTGGCAGCCACTTTACCAATTGGCAGCACGGCCATAATACTTATGGCGCATTAAATCCTACTCCATAGGCTGCTAATGGTGCGTGTTGTAATTACATTTCGTCTATTTCTCTATCCATCATTAAATTAAGTGCTTTTTACTGCATTTCAATTGCAATCCAATTTTGTGCAACCACTGAAAGTTTAAAAAAATTGCGCTTTGTAAGTTAGTCTTAATAAACAACAGTTGAGAAATATGAAGTTTAAAATGAAAATTGGCAACGTTGCGTACTCCGATAGAGTTGTATAGCAACTAGCTTTGCTACCGATGACTAAAATGTATTCATAAAACAAATATGAAGGATGTTAAAAGCTTGTAACTTGTAATTTTATTAAAAATTTGATTTAAAATCTGCCAGATGGGAATCAAGTTCAACGCTATCTGCATTCGCCGCTGAGAACTGGCACATTTGAGATGAGTGGAGAATGACGGCTGACAGGCGAAGGAATCGCATACATATACATACATATGTACATAAGTAAGAAGCAGCGCCTTCAAAATCAAATTAGAGCAAATGCGAGGCACTTGAAGGAAATGCGCACTGCAAGTCACAGGAAACAGGAAAACGCGGGAGGCTGACGAAATCAAATAACAAAATCTGATTGAATTGAAACTGAGGTAAAGGTAAAGTTGCTGGTAAAACGCTAAGCGCTGATTTATTGATTTTCAAGCAGCGTCTTTGACATTTTCCATCTGTCTTTTGGTAAAATTAAATAAAGCCATCTCAATGCTCGCTGAGTCTTTTCTCTTCTCTGCCTGTTGCAAATTGCTGAAATTGTGCAACAGCGCATTATTTGGGAGGCAACATCTGAAATTATGAACGAAACTGAAACAATGTCAATTCAGGCACTTAGGCACACCAAATTTTATTTACAAAACATTTACTTCTTGCACGCTCAACGTTCTCTACGTATTTTAATGTTTTATTTTATTTATATTTTATTTTATTTTATGCTTTATTTTTTGTCGTTGCTGCTGTTTGTTTGTTGTTTGCGTTTGGCGTTGAGTAGCGGAAATAGTAAAAGTTTTCTAATGAGAAAAGTTTACACACAGAGACAGCAAGGCAGCCTGAAGGAGTAAGAGAGCAAGTATGAGAAAGGGAGAGAGTGTGTCTGTGTGTGTGACAGAGAAAGAGTGGGTGCTTCTAAGATGCAGTAGGCAACCCTTACAGAGAGGAACCGCTGGAGCCACTGGGTAACATTGTCGTTGTCCACGTTGGCTGCGAATTTAATCATCTGCCTTTGCTGTTCCTACTCCTTTTATTCCTGGTGCTCTCTCTCTCTCTCTCTGTGTGTGTGTGTGCACATCAAAAACTAAACACGTCAAAGTAAGCAACGGAAATGAGAAAAAAGTGCGCTTATTTATTTTGTACTCTTTTCAACAATTTCGTTTTTGTCGCCTGCACCTCTATTTGACTTGGCTAACAGAAAGAGAGAGAGCTAGCAAATGTAATAGAGACAGCAACACGCACCCTACGACTTTTGTCGCGGCAACATCAAAGCGTGTAATAATTGTAAAATTATGGAAAATGTGGAGGTGGGAACATTGGGAGTGTGAGGCATTGTTGCGTGTTTAGTGCCGGAAATTATGGAGTTATAGCGTGAAACGAGCAATACTTAAAAGCATTTAGCAAGTGTCAGGGTTACAACTGACATTACTGAAAATTGGCAACAACGCACAGTATGATTATAATCACAAAACGAGTAGATGGATATACCTATGAATTGCATGTTATTAGATTAAACTTGATTTGGAACTATAAAAATATATGTTAGCTAATGTAACTAGTACAACTTTAAAAAGATTTTCAGTGAGATTAATAGAACTTGTTCAGAAAACACTAGCTAAAATTTGCTTTAAATCGATTATTAAAAGTAATTTAACAAGTTAATTTAAGTATGTATATGTATATTATCAATATATCAATATATAATAAATCAAGACATGCAAAGGTTTTCATAAAATTCTCACACACTCTGTCGACATGCCACCCTTTTCATGTAAATGTATCTTTAAGATACATCTTGCATTATATAATCAGTGGTAGCTGCTAATAACTAAGATTACATAAACAATTTCAATGTTAGCCCTGTCCGATAACTATGAACACAATTATTCGGTAAGCTGACATTTTACAAGATTCTGGATAACATTTAACAAGCCAATTAAATTTACAATTCCCACTGGGGCAAGTTGTATATAAGATGCTTTACAGCTGCATTAGAGACCAGTAAACGAGAGCACACAGTTATTCCCAGTTTCTCCCACTCTTCCACTCTTGGACTCTCTGCTAAACAGGACGTGATAACAAGAAAATGAAGCTATTTTGCGTTGTTTTGGTTATTTACGTGTTGACTTTGACACTATGCGGCGTGGACGGACGTGGCGGGGGTGGAACCAGAAATGGCTTGGAGGTAACCCAAATTATCTAACCAATATTTTATGAAAGTATTTGCTTAACCACTCGATTAACTTTTGATTACAGGAGCCCATGAGAGCCTATCTCAGAGTAAGTTTTACATTTGAGTTATTATAAATATGAAAAATCAAATTTAATTTTTAAAAATATTTGTAAAATACATAATAATTATTTAATTGCGTACTTATTCTAGTCTCGTCGCCATGCCTCTGACGATGCTGTCCCGAAAGTATCTTTCGCCAACGACGAGCCACCACCACCTCCACAATTTAGAGTAGGTTTTTGAATTATAGATTAATTAATAGATGCTGCAGTAAAGACTCCCATTAACAGACACGTCGTAATGCCATGAACATGAGCAATAATCCAGAGGATGGGGCTCCACATGTGGCAAATGAGGCACCACATTTGAGAGTAAGTATCTATAACTTTTATTTTAAAACTCTTAAAAAGTTGTTGGGATATAATTCTTAGTTTTCTATTCACAAATTGAGTTAGATCAAGATTGTTTCTATATTTCATATCTTATATATCAGACATTGCCAATGATCGAGTATCTCTGATTTACAGCAAATCCGTCAAGTGCCGCATATGCCTTCACCACCTGAGGGCATCCCAATGCCTCCCATGTGAAACAATTATCAAATATTGTACTAATAGGTGAAGGATTACTGTGCATGCTAGGGGAACCACATTAAAACTTAAAAAAAAAAACCAAAAAAAAGGACAGACAAATCATGAGAACGAGCAATAAAACTTCTAAACAGCATTCCAAAAAAGCAATTGTTAGATTTTTTCAACTTATTTCCATGGAAAATTTACTATAATCCTTTCTTAACTATGCTTTCATACGCATTTCCGTACGTTAAAAATAAGGATTGTTTCGTTAACTATCCCACAACACGATCAAGGTGTTGTCTTTATAATAATTTCCATGCCTTTTCTTTATTTTTCAACTACAGCAACGGCGCCAGATGCCACCACCACCTGAAATGCCACCACCGCCTCAGGGTATGTCACCATCGTCATTTTAAGGACATGGTATTACCCACATACATATGTCATATATAAATACTAAAGCGCTTGTCTGGGGTAAGGGAATCACATCCAAAACAATATGATATTACCAAGAATTAAACCTGTTTAAAGCATTCCAAAAACACTTACCTAGTTGTAAATGATTTCTCAGTATTTTGGTAATCTGCACTAATCCTGGGCAGCTGCAGCATCAGGTAGATCCGACTGAATGCTACCTGTTGATTTTCCTACCCATTTTAGAGTATTTAAGAGCCTGCAGAGTGGATAGTTTATTCAGTTACAAATCAGTTTCTGACCAGGATGAAGCACATTGCACTTTTCTTGCTGAGCACCGTCATTGTTGGAGTGGTCCTGGCCTTTCCTGATAACCATAATGCAGTTGCTGATCTGCCAGATAGTGGCGTGTATGCTAATGCAGTTTCCAGCGATGGATCGGGAAATGCCGCAGCAACATCGGAGACTGCTCAACTACGCGAGTCTCGTCATCTTCTGAAGAAACTGTTCCATCAGCCACAAGTCGTGGTGCAACCGATAATAGTGCAACCACAGCAACCTTACTACTCCGGCTACAATCCCTATGTTGGATCTGGACGAGGCTATGGTGGAGGCTATGGTTATAACAGACCCTACTGTTGTTGACAATACGCACATTAAAGTATTTTTCACAATTTAATGAACGAAATTTAATAATAAATTGCCATTTTAAAGCAAAGAATTTTATGTTTTTTTTTTTTCTTTACATTATGCAAAGTCAAATTCCTTAGCGCAAATCCCTTAAGTCCAAAACAGTCGTCGACTTTCCGTCGATGGTCGCATTTTCCTACTCCTTCCCTTCCCTTGGCTGCCGCTCTTTCCTAATGCCTAATTAGGCATGCTGGGCACGTCAGTCTAATTCCCAAAAACTTGGCGATGGTCGCGCCTCGGCGCCTGCGCTGCCAAATTTTCAATTCACTTCGTTAAATGGACAACGCTCGATGTGAACCAAAATATAATGAGCTAGTTCCTTTGACAAAACTCTCGGAATATTTATCCAGTGTGCCACAAAAATCGCTTTCGCTTGAATTTCACTTAAATTTGTATGAAATTTTAGTGAAAGTCAAGGGAAAGCGATTTCTTGGGCACCCCCTATAATAAAAGTCAGGTTTTTGCGCAAACTGATAAAAATTTAATTGCGTGATCAGCTGTAGTGTGGTAAGAAAAAATTAATGATATGAACTTAAAATTGTATTTCGTATTTTCGTATGTATATTTCTTCAGCATTTCAAATTTATTGCATTATTTATTTAATGCAAAAAATTACTTAAGATACACAAAAAGTTCCAAATGAAAAGGTCAGCTAAAAAAAGAGCTCAGGAAAATTGAGCTGACGTATGAGATAAAAAAAAGGCGCTGATGTTTGAATTGCCACTTAATTATCCATGTAAATCAGCTATCGGCACGGCCCTATCCCGTTGGCATAGGAAACTTGCGTAGCAACTGCGCTGCCGCTCACGTATGCGTCGCTGCTGCGATTTGTTTCTGTTACGTCGCTGATATTTCGCTGTTAGGCGAACAAAAATACACACTAGCGCAATGCAAACATACGAATGTGTTGGTGCCGACCACTGATGTACGTAAATACATGTATTTTTTTTTTTTAAACATACTCCCTGAAGAATGCGAAAAATGTCGCTGTTAATTAATTCAAATAAATCAATTAAAAAAATAAAAATATATTATTAAAATAAACAACAACGGCCTGATCAACCCAAAACAAAATCGATTTAAATAAAATTTCTAAAACTACTATTCTGCAAGCAAACTACATGTTATTTATGAGTTTAAGAAAAGTAGTTTTATCTTGCCATTTTTAATGTGGTGCTTTTTTGAATGTTAATTGTAAATTAGCTGTTAGATTGAGTTGCAATCTGTTTATCTCTATCAACTGAGTTAAATTTGATTTACACAAGATCAAAATCAATTTCATTTTAATTTATAAAAACGAGAAAGTTACTAATATGACTATATTTTTAGAAGTAAGGTAACTACATTTATAAATTGGTATAATTTGTATACATTTACTTTAATAATTCGAAAACATCAAATACCATAGAAATTTAAAAATCTACCTAAATGAATTTCTACTGATTAATGAGTACGGTGGATCATGAATTTAAGTTGGACCATGAAATGCCATTACCTGGGGGACTCATAACTCATCAAGAGAGCAGTGCGCCCATGGGATCCCAAATGGGGAGTTCAACACTGGGCTGAGTTTTGGCCGCATGCAACACGCCTGGTGGCACAAAGCGCGAATCGACAACTATCTCAAAGGCATATTCCCGCAGCCAATTGACGTTCAGTGCGGTCCTGTTGCCCTTGGGCGTCTTGCGCTTGATTGACTCAGTTTTGGCCTCAGTCTGCGTTTCATCCGTGGCTGACAATTGCAAACTGGTGTGCGATTTGGTTTTCTTGTCGCTGTCTTTTGCTCTGGCAATTGTGCGAAATTGCAGCGGTTGGTGCAGTGCATCCAAGGTAACTTCAGTCAAAAGTAATGCCGTGTTACGACGTGTTCCCTTGTACAACATACGCTGGGCCTTATCCAGATCCATGCCCAAGTTCATGCCAAACACCTGCTCAAAGTTGTGCATCTCCAGGCTGAGTATCTCTGACTTGGCATTGAATATCGTATGCAGATCACAGGCGAGCCACACGGCCGAGCCAGCGGCCAGAGATGCCACCATAATCTCCAGCAGCACATCCATGGACTGATTGCTGTAACTCTGCGGCAGTCCATCAATCATATTGGAGCTGTAGGCAATGCGATAGTTTCTTTGATAGCTGGCGCTGAGACGTGGATCATGGCCCAAACACAACTGGGCATCCAGATTATAGAATGGTGCCACCCAGCACTGATAAAAGCTCATTGCTGTGAAACTCTGCACAGTCTGTTCATTTTTAAAGCTCCATTTGAACTGCAAGGGCGGTGTGCCCAGGCAAATGCTGATGATCCTGTACAACTGCTCCATCATGGGAGTAATCATGGAGTGACAGTTGGAGGCATCGCCGTCGAAGGTGAATTGTGCATGCAACTGGCTGCTGAACTCGTGCAGCTGGAAAAGGGAAGAGTATTTATTGATAACTCAACTGATTACTGGTTAAGTGCACTTACTTTACTTCTGAGCATCTTGTTTAGATGTAAAGTACGGGATGAGGACCAGCTGGCCAGATAGCACACTTTGGGCATAATGCCATATTTGGTGACCAGATTCACAAACATCTGCCAGTTGCCGCCGTCGGGCACCGTGTGCTTCATCAGATACTGAAAGGTGCGTCCGTCCAGTGGCTCACACTGCTCGAGTAGCTGCACCACCGAGTTCAGAACATAATTGCAACGTTCCAGCTTATGCCAGTAGATCAAATATGGCACAGACAGTTCGCAATCCCTTTTCATGGCCAGACGCAAGAGATCAACACCAGAGCACAGCCAATTGGGACCCTCAACGGTGGCCTTTATCCCACTGTCCAGCTCATGGCGCATCTTGCCCGGCATGGCCAATGTGCTCGCATCCTGACGCAGACAGGCTTTGATCGGATCACTCGCAGTGCAAACATTCTGCGCCAGTCGATTCAACGGCAACGAATAGAACTCCGAACGCCATGAGGCGATTTGGGAGTTGTTCAGTGTAAATCTGGCGGCCTTTGCAATTTGAGGCGATTCATGAATTTCGTTGTGCGGCGAGAGCTTTGACATTCGGGAATTATAAAATTAGATTAAACTATTTATGCAAAGATTTATTTTTATTCAGCGCAACTGTGTGAACGATATTGTTTGTGATATACTGTAACTTGGAACCAGGGCTGCAAATAAAATTTATTCACATGCCAATTATCGATAATATAAAACGATTAAAATGCGATAGCAACAAAGTTATCGAGCGGAAACATTTGATTATGCTGATAACGTGCTAAAAAGTTTTAAATTCATGAAAAATATCCAAAAATGTATTATTACATGTACAGTATATTTATTCACACTTTCAAAATTAAAATTATTGCAGAGAAAAGTGCATTAAATATTACTTTTTTTACTTTTCATTTTCAAGCAGCCTCATTCAACATATGATTTAATCTGAAGGTGTCACGAATTCTGCTTCGGATCTCTGTCTGTTGTCTCTCATCTTTGCACGGCAGTTGTTTTTCTAATCGTATCACAAGATCAATTGGATCAATGGGTTTAATATTGGGTTCAACGCTGTATTTAAAATGCTCGATTTCTCTGCTCTCAGACACCTTTGGATCAGCTGAATTTCCAAAAAGGACAAAGCTTTCGCTCTCTACACCCTTATCTGCATCGCCAGTAGTTTGTCCTACCAATGTAGTTTCCAAATATAAATGAAAATTTCAATTAATTAATTTAAGATATTTACCACAAATCAAGCAGACTAAGGCCCAAAAAAGACCGAAAATTAAGAGAGTTCGCACTGTTCCCATGCTGCGTATTACAATGCCTGAGTAGCATGCTGAGCCCTTTATTTATATTAATCATTCCAATATATAGATGTATTGCAAAATTGCTTGTTGTGCAAAAAACATAGAGCACGAGGTTAAAGATGAAGTAAACAAAATAGTAATCTAAGTTCAATTTTCCCTTTGCTCTTTATTGATAAGCAAGTCAGAGATCAAATATTGTTACAATTAATTGGAACTGCCTAATTAATAACTAATAACAATCGTATAATAACGTGCTGAAGTGTACATAATTTTTTGGCGTTGAATCATGTTTTGAAAAGCTCTATTAGTTAATGAGTTGAGAGATAATAATCAATCTGTAGCTTTTGCTCAGTCAAATATTGAGAAGCTTTAAACCAAGTGCGATTAGCTCGTCAATAATAATGGGCGCGTTCAGCTTAAAAAAATATCAGTGAGTTCAAAGCATTTATAAAGTGATTTAAATTTTAACTATAGATATAATTAAGTATTAAATTGAGTTTGCTTTAAACTTTCAACTCACAGATACTCGTCATTCTGAATAACATTATGAAGAACATTAAACTTTGTTTATGCCGTAAAATCAGCCATATTCGCTCAGTGACTATAAATCAAAGCAAAGCGCTAAACATGCTCAAGGTCTATTTGCCCGAAGTCAAAGTTTGTTTGTATTATAATTGTTGTTGATATGCAAAAAACTACAATTTGAATTTCATTTGCTCAGATGAGTCTCAGTCAGTCTAAATTTGTAGCGCGCTGAGATGACACATATGAGTGTTTGGGCCTTGATGCTGTTGATTATCGCCTCATCTCAGGCGGAAAATCACAGATCGAAAATTGGGAATTACGATGAGCCAGCTGGACAAGTAAACCGTGGAGGACGCTTTGAAACAGGACATGACACTGGTCACTGGTCAGGACCAGGATATCATGGATTAGTCAGATCTGGAGGACCATTTGGAAACCAGGCTAACAATCACTTGGTAAATGGAGGTTCAAGTGGAGGACCCTTTGGAGCCAATAATAATGGATTAATAGGTGGCAGAGGCAGCGGCGGACCTTTTATAACTCATGATGATCGCGATGGTTCCATATCTGGAGGCCTAAGTGGAGGACCTTTTGGAGCAGAACATAGCACGAGTGGCAAGCCCTTTGGACAAGGAAATCATGGATTAATTAGTGGTCAAGGTAGTGGAGGACCTTTTAACACTAATGTTGATCGCGATGGTACCATATCTGGAGGCCTAAGTGGAGGACCTTTTGGAACAGAACATAGCACGAGTGGCAGACCCTTTGGACCGGGAATTCATGGATTAATTAGTGGTCAAGGTAGTGGAGGACCTTTTAACACTAATGTTGATCGCGATGGTACCATATCTGGAGGCCTAAGTGGAGGACCTTTTGGAACAGAACATAGCACGAGTGGCAGACCCTTTGGACCGGGAATTCATGGATTAATTAGTGGTCAAGGTAGTGGAGGACCTTTTAACACTAATGTTGATCGCGATGGTACCATATCTGGAGGCCTAAGTGGAGGACCTTTTGAAACAGAACATAGCACGAGTGGCAGACCCTTTGGACCGGGAATTCATGGATTAATTAGTGGTCAAGGTAGTGGAGGACCTTTTAACACTAATGTTGATCGCGATGGTACCATATCTGGAGGCCTAAGTGGAGGACCTTTTGGAACAGAACATAGCACGAGTGGCAGACCCTTTGGACCGGGAATTCATGGATTAATTAGTGGTCAAGGTAGTGGAGGACCTTTTAACACTAATGTTGATCGCGATGGTACCATATCTGGAGGCCTAAGTATAGGACCTTTTGAAACAGAACATAGCACGAGGGGCAAGCCCTTTGGACAAGGAAATCATGGATTAATAGGTGGTCAAGGTAGTGGAGGACCTTTTAACACTAATGATGATCGCGATGGTTTTATATCTGGACCTTATGGCAATGGCTTGGTAAACGGAGGTTCAAGTAGAGGGCCCTTTGGAGGAACCAATGAGGGACCTTTCCGACCCAATAATAATTATCAGAAAGGTATCAGCGAACTTCTGAGTAAAGGAACTTAAGGAATAGTAAGTTAAAGGTGCAAGAATGTAGAGCAATAAACTTAATAAAAATGATTTAAAAGTGCTAAGAGATGTTGAACTTTATGCAGTTAAATGTTTTATAAAATTAGATTGATTAAATTGATTTTGTGTAAAGTAACTGTGTGTGTGTTTTCGTTGCATTTTAGTAGCTCAAATACCGTCTGCAGTTTTAGTTTAAAAATCGCACAAAACATTTTGTCCGATGCGAAAATCCAGTCAAAGTTATACAATATGCAATAGTCTGCTTTGCAATTCTCCTCCCTACCCACTCCTGCTGTTTTGTGCTTGTTCAGTGAGGCGTTGATAGAGACATTGCCGAGAGAGAGACAATGACGATGGGAGTGGGAGTGGGAGCTGGATGGGATGAGCGCATCATGGCATCTCGCTCTCTTTGTTATCTGTGTGCCGCACATTTCTAGCTCTACTTTGCGGCTATTGTTGCTATTGCTGCAGTTGTTGTTGTTGTTATATTTAGCAGCGCAGACGCAATTTATATAAAGTTTAATTGATTGGAAAATCAAATTGATTCGATTCGATTCGATTCGAGCACAACAAAAGCATTGGCAGCCCTCGCACTGACTGTCCACGCAGTGCATTGCTTCAGGCCCGCTTGAGTAGACCAGACCCAGTCCCAGTCCCAGATACAAACCCAATCCCATCCAGGTTGGCCAGACACTGTGGAGCAGTTAGTCGCAGCCCATATATTTGCCACTGCGAATGCAGCTGCGTCCCTTTAATGGGTCTCCGTCTATGCATTAATGTTTGGTTCTTGATCATTGTTTTGCCTTAGCTTTTGATTCATGCCTGTTCTGGTTTCACGCGACCATGTAGCATAAATAAGTTGCCATTTGTGGTAAGAACAAGAATCAGAGGAATATTTATCACAGATCAATATTCGCTTTTTCGTAGTTTATGGTCAAGAACTTTTGTTTGAGTGTAAATATGTTCTTTACATAAATATATATGCATACAGGTATCTTACCGAATGAATTGCTTAATAGAAAGGCAAGGGAGCTTTGAATTGGTTACTCTTTAAAAAATTAATATTCGCTACTTCAACTCAACTGAATTAAAATTATTAATTGTGTGATATGATTTGAATGATTGAAAGGGATATAATATTTACTATACATCATCACATTATACAGTCGAACTTCCCTAACTCGAACTTCCCTAACTCGAAGTTTCTCTAACTCGAACAAAATCGAGTGGCAATAGCGTTTACTAGGCAAATTCCATACAACTTTACTTCCCTAACTCGAACTTCCCTAACTCGAATTTCTCCCTAACTCGAACAAAAATATTGGCCCGTACTTCTGTAATTCGAATTTTTCGGGAAAATCTCCAATAAAGTTTGAATTTTTTTCTTTTCTGCTTTATGCTTTTGTTAACGGATCGTTTGGATATGTAATATTGATGTACATTAACATATGGTGATGTAATATGATAAAATATTGCATCAAGAATTTTTTAGGCTTGTGAAATTGCTATAGGAAAGATGTTCGAAATGTACCAGCTCAATAATATTTATGACACCAGCACGTGTATTCAAATTTTTATCTCTTTAAGAAATTTTTAAACTTATTTGTTAAGAAATTGAAAAGTGGACCAGTTTCCATTATATTAAAAAATGGAAAATTAATTATGTCATTCGAATCGGGAACGTCTTCTGGATACAGCAAAGAACGATAAAACCTATTTTGAGAATATCGACAGGTCTTGAACAAACTGAAATTTTTTTGTTGAAAATAACAAGAAAAGTTTGCAATTTGAAATGTATTTATGAATGAATAAAATTGTAGTGTCATTTAAAAAACTAAAAAAAAATTCCTAACTCGAAGTCTCCCTAACTCGAACTTTTTCGTGGATAATGGTGATTCGAGTTAGGGAAGTTCGACTGTATTAAATTATTATTTAAAAAGTAATTGCTTAAGAACTTAATAGACCCTTTGTATACTTGTTCAGAGCAGGGTCTTAAACCGAATCACTTGTAAGCGCTACTTAGTATTCATTTATTATCAAGTGTGAGTACGTAGAGCACACACACATACTTGTACACATACACACACATAAACAAACGCTCTATTTCGGTCTATCTCTCTTTGTTATTGTTTTGCAGCTCCCGTTACTACAAAACAGGTTTTAGATTGAGCGCAGTTCTCTCCCGTTCAATTTCTCAGTTATTGAATGGAATTATGCAAAAGACTTAGACGAGAGAGAGAGAGAGAGAGCTGCGCAACTCTTTGGATTTTCCCATGCATAATGATGCCAGACAACAGCTGAGTGCTATGCAACTGCCATTATCAGCAAAGCAATACCTGTTTAAGTTTTGTTGTTGCGAGTAAACTAACTTCAAAGCTAAAATTGTAATTGTGGCACGAATGGAAGCTAGAAGAAAGGAGCTTACGATGTAAGGTTAATGCCCAGAGTCGATATGTTTAATGGGCAGCAATAGCAAAACTTTTACCTATGTATAGTGCACAGCAATTCAATTGAAAATAATTAGCAACGTTGCTCAGGCACAGAGCGAAACTTCTTAATTGCTTCAAATTAGAGTGCCAGAGAGCGTAAGTGCTAAAGAGCGCGAGAGAGCGGGAGAGCGCAAGAGAGCGTTGCGCTCTAACTTTGTTCAACGTCAACGTTGGCACCCATCAAAACGGCTGGTGCAACGATAGAAACGGGAAAGGGAGAGGGAGAGGGCACAGAAGTGAACACATTATGCATATGCTGCCCCAAGCGATTGTCATTGTCTGGCACCTCGCGCTGCCTGTGGTCGCCATCAGCTCCGAACAAACTCGTACTTACGAGTATGACCATTGGTCATACCTACATATGGTATATAAACGCGCGTTTCTGTTAAAGGCTCTTCAGTCATTTGACTCTTTGCCTTGACCATGGGCTGCCGCAGTCTTCAATTTATTTTCTTGCTCTTGCTGCTCGTCGCGCTGCTCAGCGGTAAGTCAGTTTTGTTCAGTCATTGCCCGTTGCCTCAAATTCCAATTTGCATTACAAACACACGAATACTACTATACCATACAAGACAATACACAATACTATACATTATTATTATATCTTAGCTGTTCACGGCATGCCGTCTTTGTTTAAATGGGGACCCGCATCCAATCAGGGGCCCGGTGGCGGTCCAGCCTGGAATGGTGGTGAGACAACCGACAATATTGTCATACGTTCTGGAAATGGCAAATGGCGCTACTAATTGACATTTGGCCCGATCAAAGGCGAAGTTAATGAAGCCAATTCAATTTTCAAAATAAACAAATACATATACCGAAATTTAACTGCATTACTTTCAATTGGCTTGATGGATGGATTCTTTACAGAATTGAATTGAAACGAACGATTGATGCTGTTTGATTAGTTTCGAATTTACAAAATGGTTTTCACTTACCATTTGTACCAGGTAATACATTAAATTTGTAGTAAAGTGTGTAATAGGCCTTTTCGTGATCAGCATCAATAGCTAAGTCTGTTTGTATAAACGTGTTGATATCAGCAGCTACACTTGCTAGATACACTTTGTTTATTTCGAATGTTGGATATCTCTCCCGTTGCATATTCGACTAGTCTTATCATATGATTTTGCAGGGGATTATGATTGTGACATTATAAATGGTGGTCCCGTAAGTCTTTGGTTAAAGAACATTTTTGAATTTAGATTCACTCAGCTACTTATGTTAAAAAAAAAAAAAAATTATAATAATAAAATTTTCCATCATCCACAAAAAAAAAGTCAAGGGAAGTTTTTCAAGTGTGATTTCTTAAAGATAGTAATTTTTTTATTTATAAAATGTTTTAATTTTAATTTTATCTATGTATGTGTATATGTACAAAGTATGGGCTTTAAAGTCCTACGCCCATCATTTTATATTGTTTTAGACTGGAATCTTATATCACCATAGTAATAAATATATTTTTATAAATATTAATATTTATAAATTTGTATGCTAATCCTTTAAAATTTAGTATAATATAATGATCTCTAAGATCTTAGAGACTGTAACAGCTAGAGTAACCAATTTTAGCACACTGACTACTATAAACTACGCTCAAAAATGAATATTTCATCAAGCTTGAAAATGTAAACCTTCGATATAATCAATAATACCGATAGTTTCATCAATACCTCTTCAGTTTTGTTTTCGAACGTAACCTTTTTATTAAAGGTTAATAAGTTCTTGAGATGACGCATTACTTTATGTTTTCCCCATCGGACTGATAAACTTTTAACCCAACTGTACACAAAGAGTCGCATATTGACTTCAGTAAATAAATAATTATAAGGTTAATGATAGGGATTTCCCATATGTACATAAGTACAGTGAAGTGTGCACAAAGTGGAATTATGGTATTCCATATATAATTGTTATTATTTTCTCATTTTAACTCACCATAGTAAATTAAGTTCCAATTAACTTTTTTGCTTCACTCTCACTTATATGTGTCAATTAGTATTTTGAGCTGAATGAATTTGAGTTGACAGTTTTGTGATGCGCATTGAAGCGATTTAAGCCAGAGCTGAGCTACGCCCAATGAGTATTACCTCAATACGAGTCATTCGCGAAACGTGAGTCAAAACAGTCGTCATTTTGAAGACGAGTTCAGTGCAATTGAGAATAGCAAGTCGTGTAGAAGCAAAATCGTCGTTATCTTCGTTGGGCTGGCATTTCCCCGAGACGTTGTACTGTTGACCTCTCTGGTGTATCTACCCACATTTAATATACATAATAATCAAGTATATATTATTCGCGATCGATTGCAACTACTATAAAAGGGAGATCATAGCTCTCAATTGAGACAGTCAACCAATTGTTCAATATGGATACGGGTCGCATTCTAATGATGTTCGGGCTAATTGCAGTCGTTGTGTGCTTAGCCAGCGGTGAGTCTTTTAATGATACTGAATAATTTACTTCAATTATAAAATCTTCCTTAATTTCTGCAGCAAAAGAAGTTGTCACGGAGAAACCCGCAACTCATGTGGATCGCACTAACGGTGTGCAGACCTCAATTCCCGGAACAACGCAGCCTCACAGAACCAAGGTCATCATCGATGGCCAAATTGTCAGCAGTAACCAGTTTCCCTCTGTCTACGGCGATGTAATGCTGTTCAATAACGGCGGAGAAGGCAGCTCCCAATTGTACGGCAACTACGAAATCAAAATTGTAAATGGTGGCATTCAACTGAAAACTGCAGGCAAAGAGTTCAATTTCCCTGCAAAGGATGCGAGTGAAAAGAGTCAGGAGAAGGTCGATGTAAATGGTCAAGAGGCAACGCTGGAATATTATAATGGCAACATTGTCATCGAGCTGGCCGATGGAACTGTCTTGGCCAAGGCTGATGGCGGTCTCTTCAGTGGCAATCGCCATTCGTACGAGAACCGGGCCCAGATCAAGGAAGCCGCTCTCAAGGAAGTTGCCGAGGCGCAGAAGGCAGCGCAGGCCCTGCCCGTGCACAACTTCGTGACGAGGGATCGCGGCAGCACTGTCCTACAAAATGGAGCTGGCAGCATCTACACCCGGCCCGATGGCAAAACGGTTTTGGTTGGAGCCAATGGCCAGACGATTGTAACCGACGGGGACTCGAGCAGCGATGAGAGCGATGAAGATGATGGCGACAAATCGGGACCGAGGGCTATCATCAATGGCCAAATTATGGGAGGTCACAGCTTTGTTTCTCACACTGGCAATGGAGGCGTTATGCTATTCAACAACGATGGAGAAGGCAGCTCCCAGTACTTTGGCAATTACCAAATCAAAATCATCAATGGTGGCATTCAACTGTCGACTGGTGGCAAGGATTACAATTTCCCGGCCAAGGAAGCCAGCGTCAAGAGTCAGGAGAAGGTCGATATCAATGGTCAGCAAGCTACGCTGGAATATGATAATGGCAACATTGTCATCGAGCTGGCTGATGGAACTGTCTTTGCCAAGGCTGATGGCGGTCTCTTCAGTGGCAACCGTCAATCGTATGAGAACCGTGCTCAGATCAGAGAGGATGCTCTTAAAAATGCTGCCGAGGTGCAACAACGGGTGCAGCAACAGGTTGCAGATATCCAGACTCGCATCCAGGCTGAGATGAGGGAGTTGGAGGAGAATCTTCATCGTACCCTGGGCAATATTGGTTTCTACTAGTATGTTACATACTCGCAATACTATATGTGAGTATCTACACATACCTGTACTACTTACCTACATACTTATATACTTCTATTAACGAACAAGCACGAATAAAGCTCATTACGTCTGATTTATTCAAAGAGTACTCGAACTTATTTGCATTGCTCAGAACACAACACAACTTGTTGACGATGACGACGACGTCATCGCACCATGTCGATGATAACAAAATAAGTCGCCATTTCGCAGCACAATAAAATAGACACACTCCCTCTCTGTTCGAGAGCGAATTACTGCAAAAATGAGTGGCTTTGAGTGTCCAATGTATGAATAAGCTGCTTCCAAAAGGGTCAGAGAGACTGACTAAGAGATACTACGTCCGCCTTTGGAACTGTTAACTCGTCTTTTTCTTATATATCCTCTTTTATTTTCATTCAAATATAATATAAAAAAAATATACCAAATATAATAAAAACATATAAATATACCGAACTTTCTATTGAAAAAACCCTTCTATTAACCATATATATTTTCAATCTTATTTTGTTAAAAATTTATTCATATTCAATTGGAATTATTTGAATGACTTACAATATCTTTAAGTTGCCGGGTTTTTTTTTAAGCAGACAATTGGGTTTGTATTTATTTATTAATTATTACCATAGCTGTTTCAAATATTCAATCAATTAATTTCAAAATCTACATAGTCTTTATGCGTCTAATTTAATAATCAATAACTTCAAATTCGCTTGTTCTCTAGATTAAATTGTTCTCTATATTTTCTTTGGTTGATCAATTTTCTCCTGTGAAATAATCGACCTCTTTTATTCATAACATGTCTACAGGGTATACGAACGAATTCAAATGAAAATTATTGCATGCGAAACTTTGTTTTGTATAGATACTGCATACATATATTGAATGCGGTCTAATTAATTTGAACTCTGCTTTTTAAGCATTGGCTTTCAACAGTTGACATCTGAATTTGCCGCCTATCTGTCTATCTTTCTATGGGTCTGAACGAGTACTTCTGTCGTTTCGAGTACCATGACTAAGTAATACATATTATGCACATTTTTTTTAGCTCCACATGAAAAATGAGAATTCATGTGTCCTGCTGCTGTGCGTCCCACATTTTGCACTTAGACTAATTTCAAAGTGCCATATATCAGCTGAACTGAGGGCGGACCTGAGGAGACTATTCCTAGCAAAGCAATATCCGCCAATCCGCGCGAGCTACGCAAATTCCACAAGTGCCAGTGCCACCTGTAGGTGAACCAACCATCCATTCAGCCGGGGTTATAATCAGTGTTGCCCATTTGGTGGTTTTACAGCCGGATTTTTTGATAAATATGGCGTTATTAATATATTACGTTTTTTTTGAATCAAGGTTAACTACTATTATTAGCTAACATTCATCTAAATCGTTATAAGATCGGACAAAAAGAAAGAGAGTAATGGCTGATTTAAGTCTTTAATCAATATAAGTGCCTAAAAGTATGCAATACATTTTTTAAAATAAGTAACGGGTATCCTTTAATCGGGAACTCTTCTGTAGCCTTTCCCGCTTGTTTGTTTTAGAAGATACTGTATAGACAAACTTAGATAATATTGTAAAGTCTTATACGAGTATATTTTGAAGTGGAATGGAATTTTAAAATGGAATTGTGGTAATCTTTTCCTTCAACATTTTTGTTGGTTTTTTCGAAAACCAAAAGGGCAGCACTGAATGTAACCCGTTGGCAGGGCGCCGTGTGTGACAAATGTGCGTCAAGTTACTGGCAACTTATTTTACAATGTGCCACCCCACAGTGGCAACACTTGCAGCTTTGAACTTAGCTTGAGCAAAATATTTAGCTTGTCGGAATCTATTATAAATAATTTACCACTGTTCAGCTTCACAGTTCTTTTTTATTTTAGCAGTGGATTACAGTTTACCTGCTTTTTTAAATACTTTACTTTTGGAATACTGAAATTTTAATTTGTTTTGGGAATTTTGACTTAAAATCTGAGCACTTTAATTTCGTCCATTTTTGAAACATTTCAGATTGAATTCCAATTTTCTGAATTCACTGTATAGGAATCACTTTTGATTATGTCTTCCATAAGTATTCGAGACTAAAAAGTAGCCTTAAAAATAATGGTTATATTAAAATAATATGGAATATTAGTGCCGGTTGACATCTGCATAGCGTTGATTATCTAATTACTAAAATCTCGTTATGCCAACAAAATCTTAAATATTTGAATAAACTTCAAGTTTCCAGATTAGTTATTGTCTGTTTGGAGTCAGGATGAGACGTATTTGTATCTTATTACTACTGATATCTGTGTCAATACAGGCAGTTCCAGTTTCGCTTAGTCGAAACCAATGTAACGAGCATCTAAATGTAAAACAAGTAAAACTGGACGGAAATTTGGCTTTTTGGAAGTTGATGACGAAAGATAAGTTAGCCAAAATAGTATCCATTTTATCGTCAGGAAATGTTCCTCAAAAGGATTGTGATAATGAAATAAGCAACAACAAAGTTGAAATCGGTAATACTGCTTAATTTTATAGCAACAAAGACTCTGTCCAATTATGGGGTTAAAACACTTATCGTTTTTCAGATGAACTATTTCTGGGTCCACCCACTAATTTACCACTCGGAAATTTTGGACCTCCTATAAATGATCAGAATAGTCATTTCTTAATTCCTCCTGAAATCATCCTGCCTGGAAGTACCGAAAATCCTAAAAATCAGGAAAAAATTGAAGCCTCCACACCGGAAAATGAAGATGGCGATGAAAATCAAGAAAACACTGAAAACTCCACACCCGAAAATATGGCATTACCTCAAGATTATGAAGATCCCGAAAACCCAGAAAACACTGAAAGTTCCACACACGAAAATATTGAATTACCTCAAGACTATGAAGATCTCGAATACCCAGAAAACCCTGAAAACTCCACACCCGAAAATATTGAAAGCAATAATCAAGATTCTGATAGTCAACAAACTAATGGTCCTGTAAATGCAGATTATCCTAAAAGCCCTGGACTTATAGTCGGTAAAAATAGTGGAGGACCTTTTAACATTTAACATTTGGAATTTGTGAAGATTGGTAAAACCTGTAAAGTCTTGCTTTATATTTGTAATTTGAAAACTTATGACTAAAGTGAATTTAACTAAAATGTAATTTATAGTAGAATATTTCAATATTTTTTAGGGATAGTAAAATATAGAAAATAATGAAAATTAATGTTTATGCTTTTACAAGGCAAGCATAAAAATAAAGCTGCAGATTTAATGATTCAGCTGCTTGCAACATCTTGATGCCATAATTTTGTGACAACTTTTTTTTGTCCTTTTATCCGACACAGAAAGTTGTCACAAGTCATTTTAACGCCTTGCCACGAGTAAAAGTGTGAGTGTAAGTCTACGTCTGTATGTGTGTGTGTGTTAAATGAAGCTTGTGTGTATGTGTGTGAGTGTCATCTGACATAAAATTGCTGCTTGCATTGCATTTTGCAATTCTCACACATTGCGCGAAACGAGAAAATGAGAACAGTTTTCGCAAATGTTGCTGACAGCGCCGCTTAGTTGGCCCTATTTTACACACACACACACACACACACAAATATGACTATAGTACATATATGCATATGGTCATACTTACATAAGAAAGAGCTTCACACTGCCGTTGGCTGTGTATGAAAAATTGCATCAGTTTTACCTTTTTGGCCGACATGCTTAATTTGCTGCAAATGAGCTGTGACTAATGCAGATGACACAAATGGGTAAATAAGCTAAAACACCTGGAATATAAGACGTATGTACCTGCATAGTATACGTACATAGTTGCATTTGTATGTCCTGTTTCTTTCGCTGCTGCTGTTAAGTATTTACATTCTATGCACAATTCTATGAACACTAGGTATCATTTCATAACTTTGACAACACTGAACAGACTTCCAAGCGGATTGCCATTTAGTTGAACTTTTTTTTTAAATAAATAAAACATACAATTTTAATTAATTAGATTTTAATTTTATTAATAATTAATTAATTTATTTCTTTACGAAATATGTAAAAATAATGAAATTAGAATGCAGAATGAAATTAAAGGCCAAACCATGAACAATAGAGTGGGTCAATTTGTATGGAGCAAAAATAATTTTTTTTCGATTTCAAGCGGTTATCAAAATCGTAATCTACGACGAATTCTAAGAAGATTTGCCCAAGAAACCATGGGTCTAAAGTCAAAATCGAGCTTCCGATTTTTAGCGTGAAATATGGGAAATCGTATGAAAAGTCAAAAATTATCATAATTTCTCGTTAAAAATCGGAAGCTCGATTTTGACTTTAGACCCATGGTTTCTTGGGCAAATCTTCTTAGAATTCGTCGTAGATTACGATTTTGACAACCGCTTGAAATCGAAAAAATTGACCCACTCTAATGAACAATATGAAATGCCGCTGTATAACTTTTGTCAGAGTTGTCTGGAGCAGATCAGAGGGTATCTGTCAGTCGAACACAGTCTACTTCCACTACATTCCTTGTTGCTTTTGTAGCTGTTAAAAAGCAGCTCTGTCTACGCTCAACTGAAACTACTAAAAGCGGTCAGCAAGAAGGGTCAACCGAAAGCTGGATAAGCTACACTTGACTCTAAATATAAACCAGGTCTGGCTAATGGAGAAGACCAGATGCTTAGGTCAACATGTGCATATAATAATTAGCCCAACATTTTACAAACTACTCAAAACTATGTTCTATATCACACGCTTTGCTCTCAAAATTTTCAGTTTATTATAATTTTTTCGTTCATTTTAATTGCAATCTACAATAATTTAATTGAAGCCCATACCAAATACTCATACAACAATGACATTCAGTTATCGGCACCTATAAAAAAAATTCTAAGCACTTGTGTTGATAAAAACCTAATGGATTTCTGACTTTTGTTGTGCTAAGTAAAAAGTTTTATCAGCATTTGTTTTGCCTCAAGTGAAAGTTAAATGGGCCAAAAGCAAGTTGTTGTTATTATTTTTGTATGAGTATTGTACTGTTGTTTACTCCTGTACTTGGCTCTGGCACGATTCAACTATCGAAAGTACCTGCCCGAACAGTTTTATGAGTTCTTTTTTCTTTTTTGTTTCCCTGTTTTGTACCCTGCATTTAAAGAGTTGATAAGGGAAGATTTACAATTAGCTTTAAGGTAGATTGTAATAGTTAGAACGAGGTATTTTTGTACTTTTTGTATATTTTTTAGTTATAATAATGAATTAGATAATACAATATCGAAAGTTTAGGTAGGAAAGGATAAGATTCAGCGCTTACAGGCTGCTCGATTTCTTTAAACGTGTATCTTCCACTCTGTCTTTAAGTCTGTCTTTTAACGGGTATCTTCTAGTCCGTCACACACTCACAAATCAAAATCGAACTCTTATTTATTTTAGTATGACTCTTTGCACTTGTGAATGCAATGCGGTGGTAATTTTGAAGCAGCCATTACTCGCACAGCATTTCACACGCATGCGGAGAGAACTTTTCAAAATATGATTTATACCGTCCGGATACTTACTTGGGTATCTGTGACAAAGTGCTCCTTTGATTTATTGCACTTTGGAAAACAATGCAACGAGCTATGAGTTTGACATGTGCACAGTCCCAAATTGTTGTTGTTGTTGCCACTCAAATATTTAATACGAAAACTGTTTTTTCCCAAAAACATTGAGATGATAAGAGCAGAATATCGAATATTTTGACAAGAATTCTTTGAATTTTGCTGAATATTTGTTTGTTTTGTTGAAGGGACTGAAATGTGAAATTTGGCCAGCTGATAAACTGTTTTTTTTTTATATTCGTTGTTGAGAGAATTTGAATTTACAAATAATTGTAGATAACAGATGAATATATCAGACTTTATCACAAAATATTCCGATCAGAGCTCACACTATTTACAAGTGATTGTTAACGCTGATAGAGATTTAATGAATACGTTTATACACCGTTAATATGCATAGAAAAATTTTAATATTTCTTCGAAATTTGGCTTTGTTTCTTGCTTATTTGCATATAATTATTTCATAGAAAATCTTAATTAACAATTACAGTTTGCCACGTAAATTTAAACAATGAGTTGATTTAAGAACTTGATTAACAGATTATTTAAACGATTCGATTTTCTTGCTTGGGCATTTCCAATGATTATGAAACAAAAATATTTATTGTGGGATTACCATTGATAACAATTGATTTGTCAGTGCCTCCCTGAGTTTGTAGATCAATGCGTTGGGTATTGAGATCTGTTTGAGCCACATTGTAATGCTGATTGTAGCTGTGATGGTCGAGTCCATTGTATCTGACAGTTGTCCAGTAGTAAAGCACGTCTCCTGGTTGCAGCTTCTGCTGTCGATTGTGATATGTCCAACGTCCATTGCGTGAGTCGACGACATCCGTGGCCCAGGTCTGATCACTGAGATCCTCCATTTCAGCATTCAACTTGCCGTGGAAGGCAAACAGAGTAATGCCAGGCTCGTCCGGTATGGAAACTTCAAAGCCCTGGGGCGTGTTAACCTTGACTGTGGCCTTTGGCACTTGGTAGGCGTGGCAGCTGCCAGAAGCGATAAACGCGGCTAACAGCAGCAGCGGCATGAGTTGAGGCATTGGTTTCTTCATCGCAACTGAATCCATTTGAGTGTGACGTTATTGCTTTTCTAGCTTATCTGGGCTGGGCTGGGGTCTTGTCTTGTTTGCATCATGGGAAAGCTGTGTTTTTCCCACTGCAATCGCAACTGCAAGTCAAAGTCAGACAGTTGATTGCTTGGGGGCTCTGGTGGCGGCGAATTGCGCGCCAGCCAAAAAGTATGCAGCACAAAAAGCCATTTAAATAACTTGCACAAATACTTGCATAGCAATATTCTGTTGTCTGTTTTGTGTGTGTTTTTTTCACAACAGCTTAAAGCTTTAACTTATGCAGCTCTCATATGGCAGGCAGTCAGGCCCCAATGGCCAGCGCCATGTGTGCGGTTTGTGTGTCGGTCCTTGGGCCGCTCTTTGTGCCCAAGTTTCCAGTTCCCTGCGCCCAGTTCTCAGTTCCCAGTTCCCAGTTACTGGCATTGCCACAACAATCTATGGCATTGTTGCAGTCACTTCTCTGGCATTTCGAGCGTAGCAGACACAAGAAGCAGCGGCAAGACAACTGCGGCAGATACTTAAATAGTTACTGTTGTTAATGCTGTCAAGACCCAAAGAATGTTGGGTATGTACAAATACACACATGTGTGTGTGTGCGTGTTCTCTTAACAGCACTGCAATACACACCTCTGAGCAAATGCCACAATTGTCTGTTAAGCAGTTGTGACTTGTGAAACGCATTTAACGACCTGACAACTTTCCATTTTGCTTGACAAAATAATATACACAGTTTTGTTAATGACACGACAAGTGGCTTGTTTTCCTAACAGCATTTCATTAATGTAAAACTTCATTTAATTAAACTTGACAAATTTGCAACAACAGTTTATTTAGAGCCAGTAAACTGACTTACAATTTTACTTAATATTTAAAGCTGAAATGTAAGTGTTTAATAAAAATTCAGTTTCAGAATACAACTTTTAGCTTTCATTTTAGTACGAAAAAAGTGGAACCATCATTAAAAAAGACCCATAGAAATTGAAAATATTCTCAAATTTCATTAAAAAAAATAAATATATTTAACAGAAATTTTAATAATTTAGTTTTTATTATTTTTAAAGTTTTTTCTTTAAGAAAAGGTAAATATTTGATCAGCTATGCTTATGTGAACTCAGATTTCTCAGTTAAAAGTATGTTTTGCTAATGTAAATGCAGCTTAACATGCCTTAAATAACTTAACTTCAATCATCGATCGATGTCATTCATCAAATCGATTTAAATAATCATTTCGGCCTCAATTGCCGGCAAAATAGTTAAAGTGCTTTGTCAGCGGCCTTAACCAGATGCTAGTTAATTTTTAATTGCCATGCAGTTTGTCAAAAACAGAAACAGAATGTGGCCCTAATGTGTGTGTGCTCCATTCAATTGACCCAGTACGAGTACGATTTTTGGCAATAAAATCAAATGGGGCTGAGAGGGGAGACAATCGAATTCCCATGGCCCGGGCACCGGCCATTGGGCATCCACTTAAAACAAAGTCAAACCGCAGCAAACCGAAACTAAATAGCTAACCATTTATACAGGCGATCCATCTATCTATCTATTCATTCATTCATTCACTCATTCATTCATTTGCTCATTCATTCGCTCATCCATCTATCGTCAACTCAAACTCAAACTCTGTCAATTTCTCTCTCTGGGCTGACCCGCATTGTTTTGGCCATCTATCTACATAGATGGCCCAAAAGGCAGCTACGTTTCTGCGCTTTGCGCTGATTTATAAGCTGCATGCCACTCTGACCACTTGATTGTCGCTTTGGCTATATATATATATGTGTATGTGTGTGTTTGTATCTGTGTAATTTATTTACGTTAACACGCGCTGGGCCAGCGCCTAAAACTATGCCACATCCACAGCATAGACCCAGAGCGCAATTTTCATTTATTTTAAATGGCATAGAAAATTGCAAACTGACATTTTGCTGGCCAAGTGCCTCGACTCGACTCGCCTCGCCTCAACTCAATACAATGTCCCGTTTCGGATTCTCTGTTCCATTGGCTTTGTGCGCACAACCGGAAATTTGTGTAGTTAGTGCTGACCAGCTTCGGGTTTTTTTTTTTGTTTTGTTTTTTGGAAGTGTAGTCTCTGCAGTTTGAGCCCGGCATTAAATTCTAAACCGGCCCAGACTGATTACCATGAAATTACATTGTTTCGCACTTAAAATGCGGCATTTGGTAACACGTTGTGCCACGTTGCCCAGTGTAAATGTGGCTTCTGGCTGGGTTTGAGTGCATTTCCTTCTCCCGGACAGGCTTAATTAAGTGAGTTGATTTCTGCCTCGCCCTCCACATTCGAATTTAATTGCTCGCATTCATTGTTAATTGATTTTGTTTTATTTAATTTTTTTAATTTAGCAATTTACCATTTTTGTTTTTTCTTGCAGGCCAGGTGAATGAAGTTTCATTTTGGCTTATTTTAATTCGTTTAGGTATTTGCCTAAATTGAATTAAAATTGATTTAAATTTGTTCGAATTTCCAAATGTGCGTCCGCTTAAAACTATTAGTTGTAAATATAACAAAAATGTTGGTTTTTTGTTAGACATATTTTATCAAAGTCTATTGCTTTTGTTTAATATAAATAATTAATTGATGGGAAGAATCAATTAAAGAGAACAAATGAAATTAAATTTTTACTTTACAAAATAAAAAATTAAGGAGATTTTAAACTTTTATATATAATGTAAATAAAGTCAATAGGAAAATTGGAAAAATAAATATTAAAATGGTATTTATAAATGAATTTGATATTTATAAATGCTTTTGCTTTAAGATCAATACAATTAATATTGCTTGGTTTTTAAATTTAATAAAATAAAGTTAGCTTTAGATTGAAAAGCGAAATGCAATAATAGTGAATCGATTGAATAAATTATTTGTTTGGCATAGACTGGCAAATAAAGTGCCGTCAATCTAGTGCATTTGACTTTATCTATAATGAGACTTCTCCCTTACTATTTTCCGGTGCATAATCAATTTTGCGTTGCATGGCAAAGCAAATACCAAATACCTTGGCCATCCCAGAGCTGTTGTCATTCACACAGCTGGATGGCAATAAGCTAAGCAAAGACCCATCCAATCAATCCCAGTCTGTGACCACAAGGAATGCCCGTATTCAGTTCTCGTTCTCTCTGGCAACCACTTCACATGTTGCTGGGCTGCATAGATTCGCTTTATACACAGCAGAATCACGAGTACAGTTGCTCAAACATTGGTGTGACTGACGCTCAATAAACGTGCTATATTCCCATTCCAATTCCCCGCCCAGCTGCCTTATTACACAGTTATACATGCTTAAATGAGTAGATATATTTACATATATGTATGTATGTGTGTGTGTATCTACTCGTACACACGTGTATCTAGAGCTTCCACTCAATGACAGCGACAGCGCACATATTTAAAGAGCAAACGTTTATCTAAGTTGTACCGTTGCGGTTTCCGTTGACATTCAAATGCGGAAGCACCTGTCGCCCAGTGCCGACATCGACACACAGAGACCGAGACACTGAGAGACCATAAGACCATGTGACTGGAAGACCAAGGACCAAGGACTCGAGACGGCTACAACTAAGCCAGCAGCAGCAGCATCAGCAGCAGCCACTTCCGATTTCACACGCAGCCAGAGGAAGATACTTTGAGTTCGGGGACTTAGGCTGAGTGCTGATTGCGTGCGGGGTGCTACAAAAGTTGTCAAAATCATATTTACTAATATTTTTATATGTTTATTTATTTATATTAAATTTTAGTACATTGTTAACAATGGATTCAATATAATTTAATTGGTAGATAAATTCAATTAAAAGTGTAAAAAAAGAGAAAATAAAATGTAAATAGATAAGATATTTTTGAATAAAAAAGTAAATAGAAATATCGGAAAGCAGAAGAAGGAATAACTTAATTTAATACAATAAATCTGTAGTAAATTTAAAATATAAATATTTAATTTATGATATAAATAAATAAATAAATTTAAACATAAATAGAAGTAAAAAAATATAAATAAATGGATGGAATTGAAGTTAAAACACCTTTTATATTTTTCTTGTTATACTGTAACAAACACTTAAATTAAATAGAGTACAATCTCTATTATTCGACATTTGTTATTTAGGACAACGCAAAGTTTTTACAATAAAATACTAATTTACAACAAATATTTCGCTATTTTTATAGTTATATATACTGCGGTTGATTTAGTAAGGATGTTTTGTTTTAAAATTTAACATATTATACTGTTGCTTAATTTGAGCATTAAAAAGTGTTTTAAAATATTCCAAAATACTCAATTTAATAGTTCCATTTAAAACTCATTGAACAACCCTCGCATGTGAGGAGCTTCGTGTTTGGTGCGTGCGATTTGTCTTGGCTGTCTCAGTCTCTGTCGCATTGCCGGATACACACTTCGCCGGGCATGGATGACAAGTTTCTTGAGCAACTCCCTCTATCCACCTCCTGCCACGCCCACTACCCCTTTAAGCACCTCCACCTCCACCTTCACATCCACCTCTAACTGCCAACTGCCACCGCCTTCTCCTCCTTGCGAAATTTGTGTAGTAACTTTTGAGTTTTCAAGTATCTGTGCGTCGTGGTTGTCATCAAGTTTAAATGGTTTCGCTTACACCTTGAGGATGTCATTGAACAAATTAATTACTCGACAAGATTACAACAGAGTGCCAAAGTGCGGAGTGTGTGCGGGGGTGTGGGGTTAAATTCCAGCTGCTGCTGTTGCTCATTAAAATGCCGCATATTGTTGCCATCATGGGCATCTCCATCATTAAGACTATCATTGTTTTGGGCTCCCAAAAAGGCTCCGCCCGCATCGCATCGCATTTGCGATTGCCTGAGCACATTATTAATGCGCTTCTGACGCGTTTTTGGCCAAATATGTGTGTGTGCGTGTGTGTGTGTGTAAGTGTATGAGTGAGTTATGCAGGCGTATCGAAGGGGGGAAAAGGGGTTGAGAGGGTGTAAACACAAATACAATGCAGCTAAATGGCCATACATTGGTCTCCACTCACTTGGCTTGCTTTTGCTGCTGCTGTTGTTGTTGTTGTTGTTGCTGCTGCTGTTTCCTGAGCTCCAACCGGAAATTGGAAAAGCGTTGGCTTATACCAAGGACTGAGGGGGTACAGTGGTTGTCCTGGGCACTTTATGCATGCACCGTTCATAAAGTGCACTCGCCATTTTCCACTGGCCAAAAAGACTTTGGCATTGTTGTAACCAAAGGCACGGCTTGGTATTGCATAGATGCGTCCTGTTATGCACTGTCCAAAACCTTCGAGTGTGAGTTAATGACTATGTGTGTGTGTGTGCGTCTGTGTGTGTGTGTTTGGACCACTCTCGATATGCTGCACATGCTGCTTGGCCAAAGCTGCTAATGGCCACTGTTAAACTACCAATGTTGGAGTGTGTTTGCAAATTCGACAAATACATAAGTACATACATACTATATGTAACATATGTATGTTTGTACTGAAGATTGGTTAATGTACTTTTGTCGAGCGTTTCCTCTTCGCTTAGGTGTAGCTGAAATAAACGATAATCCTTTTCATTGTGTGCATTCCATTAACTTTTGAACATTGAAAACTGCTATATTGTCTTTTTTTCTTGAAATTGTACTTTTATTCTTGAAATTTTTCATATTTAATTGTGCAAAAATGATAACAAAGTTAGGGACGTCTCTATATAATTATGTAAGGTATGATTTTATTTATATGTTTTTTTAAAAAAATCTACATTGCAGTCTGTTCTTAACTTGATCAGCTTAAGAGAGTTATATTCAATGATTTGCAAGTCTATTCAATTTTTGGAATAAAAAAATCCAACTTAATTTAGCATATTTTCACTTTTTTTGTTTACTTGCCAAATTACCATATCAAAAGGAAATATTTTTGCAGCCAAAAAGTATGCAACAAAAAAATGAAAAATTGCCTGTGGTTTCATTTTAAATTTGTATGCTCAATGTAAGCCAAATCAGTCAATTTGATTTCTGCGGCATTTAAGCATAATACACCCAATAACCACAGACAGATATGCATACATACATACAGGCAGAAATTCATGTGTATATATGTGTGTGTTTACATGCTTGTACATAGATTACACACTCAAACCTCAGCTGGCTTTTCATTTGGTTATTTTACAAATACGTAATTTTGTTTAGCGTAATTGCGGCTGCAATTGAAACCGGCACTTGATTGGAGAGCACAATAGCAACAACTCAGACACACACAAAATGAATACATATATGCAACTGAGAATGCCAATCACACAAATACATACACACACATTTACATATACATATGTATATTCAAATAAATGTTGCAAATTTGATATTTACGTTTTAATGAAGGCTTTCGTGTTTTTGGGTCGTCGATAAGCTGCCGTTTCCATATCACGATTGCATATAAAATGAGATTTTGGCTCGCAATTATCGCAGTGGCCTAAAGCCGGTTCTGGCCAACTTAACGGCCAACCAACTGCAACTGCAACTGCAACTGCAGCTGATGTCAGAGTCAGAGTCAGAGTCAGTGGCCAAAGGCAAAGTTCGTTGCCTTTTTTTCAATAAAGCTGCAATGTAAACAATCAGCGTACAACACGGAGAGCACACACACATGCACACCAGACACACACATACAAACAGGAGACAAGTTAATAAAAGTTCGCGACACGAAAGGCGGATACAAAAGTGACTTATTCAGTTGGAAAGGGTTAAACGAGTATTGGTCACAAATGATAAATTTGTTTAAAGAGCTGCAGCTGCCGTCGCAAAGTCTGTACAACAGGGCGGATGAGCAGTAAGGCAAATATATATGTACTTTTAAGTCTATTATCAAGCATGAATTAAAACAATAGTCAATTGGAAATAACAAATTTGAAAGGTTTTAACTTAAAGGATATTATAAGTATATTAAACATAGTTATATGAAGTACAACTGAGCGTATGAGCAATAGAGAAAATATTTATTTAGGTCTATTACGATTATTTATTATCTATTAAATGCTTAAATTGGTTAGACGATATTTAAAATGTTTAAACTTTAATGGATAGTATTTCTATAAAGAGCGTATGAGCAATACATTAAATATTCCTTTAAGTCTATTATTATTATCTATTTTGATTAAAACCATAGTAAATTAAAAACACGATATTTGAAAGGTCTAAACTTAAAACTCTTCAGTCTCGATCTAGACCAGAGATATTCGTATTTGTATCATTTTCGAACTGCGCTCTTTAAAAATTCTCTAAGCCAAAGAACTTGTGGACTTTCCATTCCTGATGTGCTTAGACGACAATCCGCTTTTCGGTCTACCCATTTCTATGTCTATTTTCTTTTCTTTTTTATATATAGCGCCACCTATTGGTCATTCGTTTGACAGCTCACTTAATTAAATTCCGTTGGACACCTTCTTGAATGTTGAACGTTGGCATTTTGGCTGTTGCCATTTTATTTTGCAATTGCCTTTTGCTAACTTTTAACTTTTTGAGGCTATCCACAAGGCTGCTTAGCTGCTTCACTTGTCTATTTCTCTCACTCTCTACTTCTCTCGTTACCTTCTTTGAGCATATTTTTCTATCTTTCGCATTCTATCTGTGTGTCTGCATCTTTCTGGTTTAAGAGCAAACTCGTTTCATTGGTAATTTACGCTTCACATGGTCAACGTGTGATAAAAATGCCTCTGTTGTCGTTGTTGTTGTTATTTGTACTTTGGTTTTTGCTGGCATTTTCTTGACATTCTCTTTGCTTTGTTTTGTTGGTTTCCAAACTTGAAACATAGGTGGCGCTCTGGACTAAGCTGCTTAGCTGCTGGGTCTATGCGGTTATCCCCCGCTGTCCCCCGTATTTGTGTTCGGCCTGACAGTGATTGGTGTTTGTGTCAGGGGATTTATTTATCTTTTAAAAGTATTTATTGCCTCACATTAAAGTTGCGCGAATTCGAAAAAAATAAGAAGTGAATCGGGCCGCCAGCATTCACAAAAACTGTACTCAGTTGGCACGCAACTTGACCCGGCAATCTTAATGCAAAAACTGTTACAGAGTATCACTATTTTTGGCCTACGACTATCATACATCTTCACTTTTCATTTGCTTAGGCCTCTTGGCATCCTGGTCATTTGACACTTTCACTTTACGAGCCATACAATTTATTTCACTTTTATCTAACATCAAGACGTATTGATTTTTCTCTTTGTCCACAACGAAAGGAGAGAAACATCGCCCAAAAGTATCGCCAATAATTTGACCAAAAAAGCAAAAGAAAAGTCTTGGGTCTAAATTTGGGATTAGTCTGAATGGTAACTTTTTCTTTTTTTTTGTATCTCTATGAACATTTGACGTGCCCCTCACAAATTCTAATCAAAGTTGATTGATTACATGAACTCATGAGACAAGTTGAGTGTGTTGAAAGAACTTTGCTCTTTACAGACTTTTTATTATTTTTTACCCACCAATTAAACTTGTCATTTTTTCTTGATGGGGGTGAGACAATTTTTCAAAATATAATTGAATTAATTTACGAGCCAGGTAAAAGCGATTAATTTATAATCCTTACAAAAGGATTGTCTAGCACACGCTGCGTATACCTAATGAACTCCTTTCAAATAAAAATGAGGAACTGTTCAATTTGTTACATAAAAATTCATTCTTATTCATCATTCGGTATATTTGTTATGCTTCGTGATGCATATTGTAGATACGAGTTAAAAGTAAACTCAATAAAAATCTCTGCATACAACTCGTAAAATCGGATTTGAGTTTTAAGTACCAAAAATACATTTGGTAATGTGTATCCTCGGGTTTTAGAAACACATTTGGCCCAAAGTGAAAGTCAATTTGCATGCAAATCTCGGCCAAGCTGGTTTCGAAATGTAAAGTAAAGTAAAATAAAGTAAAATCAACTAAATCATGTTGAAGTGCATGTCTAAAAAATGAAAGCCACATTAAAATGAAATTCAATAAAACAAGAAGCGACCAACTGGAGACGGAAGCGCACTTGACCTGAAAACTCATTGCAATCAAAATAGGAAGTTGCTGTTGATGATGAAGATGAACATCATTATGATGATGATGATGTTGCAGATAGGCCAACATAAACAGGCAGCTTAAGATTGGGCATATTATGAGGGGAATGGGGGTTGAATCACCCATCTCTCTGTCGGTTTCTCCCTATTTGTGAGTGACAAACTAATTTCATTACCAGCAGCTGGCACAGACATTGCTGCCGCCAGTGAAATCCGGTCATAATGCTTGTAATAATAATCAACAGCATGAGCTTGGACACTGAACGAACGAACGAACGAGCGAACGAACGAATGGAACAAAACGAGTAAAACGAATGGACCGAATGTATCCACAGATGATAAGTAGCAAGGACACATGCAACGAGGGAAGTGAAGTGGAGTGAAGCAATTGTCATGGCAAAAATAGAACAATTACACTAAAAATAAAAACAAAAGCCAGATAGATAAGTGGGACACACACACACACAAAAGTGGGCGGTGTGCTGGTGTGTTATGGGCGTGGCAAGCTATATGTAATATGTGCACAAATTGAAAATAAAGTTTTGTAACAAAATGTCGCACCGGAAATGAAACTCACAGCATGAAGCCCGGGAGCAATGTGTAGCCAAGCGTATAAACTGGGTATAGAAGGCAGCCACAGTCGCATTTGTAGTCAGAGTCAGAGAGGGGCGTGGCAATGCACAGCATTGTTTGCCACTATCACAACGAACAGCAGCGGAGAAGAGTTGAGTAACTGGAGACTGGAGACTGGGCGCCTTAGTCTAGGCGCAGTCTGCGCCAGTTGAGCCTTGCCATAATAAAAGATGACATTTTATAGCAGTCACAGCCAAGTCAGAACATGCCAGCAATAGCAAAACGGGTCGTCGTCGTCGTCGTTGTCGTTGTCCTTGTCGTGGTTTGGGGTATCGGGTTTTGGCCTAAGCAGCCAGTCAGCCTGGTCTACTGGAAAGCCGGAGAGAGACACAGCTGCTGCACAAAAGTACATAAACCTAGAAATGTCATGTTTATTTTCATTTCATAAGGAAATTGTCTGTCTATAGTTTTGGCTTTTCAAAACGGAGGCAGACAGTCAACCAGGCTGCTCCAGGCACCTTTAACAGTTGGCTAATAAGCACGCCTGGCAAGCCAGGCACTTAGCCTGACTATATCTGGTTACGAAATGCACCTGTAGTGCACATTACTTTTTTATGGCCACGCTAAAACCGCTAACTTGAGAGATTTATCACCTAACCGAAAATTATTGCAATAAAGTAAGTATTCAGTAATTTTTACATAATAATGTTATTATTTAACCTTAAATTAATAAATAAAATAATAATTATTTATAATGTGTAACAGGTATGTCATAGTCGGGTACTCAACTGCAGCCTTTCCCAGCTATTTTGAGTATTATAAAATATATGTATTTAAGTCTATTTTAATGACGATTAATGTGAAGCGTTTACCCAGTCTTTTGTTGCAGTCAGTGTCCTTCCAGTTAAACTTGATGAGCAGCAGACTAAAATTGTCTATTAAATTTTCTAAGAGCGACGGGATTTCTCCCACTTTAAAAGCTTCTATGTGCCACTAAGTAGCAACACTTCAGCGAGGCAGACAGGCAGGCAGTCAAACAACCAACCCGTTCGACAACCGTACACTCTTAAAGCCGTAGAGCCGCCAAACCCGTGACCAGATTTTACCAAATAACCACTCATCTAATCACATCGTTATCATCGTCAACAATTTTGCACTGTCATTGGCGAACAACGTACAATGGCTACGGCGGGCGACACAGTTGCCTCAACGTCCTGTCTCCTGTGTCCTATGTCCTGTGTGTCCTGCATCCTACTCTACTTATGGCTCTGACCGTTGCTCTGGCTAACCGTTTAATCATTTTGTCACGCGTTGGCCAAAAGCACCAAACAAAAACGCGACCCGACGGCCTGTCGTGTGCTCACAAAGGTGATGGTTATGAGAATGAAGATGAGAATGAAAATGAAAATGGGATGAATATGAAAATGGGTTGTCATGGGGTTAACTCGCTGCCTGGCTGTCTGGCTGCCAAGCTGTTAAATTTTAGCATATGTCATAAAGGCTCAGCCATGATTTATATATAAATATAAATATATATACTTTATACTGAGTGTATGTAGGTTAAATTTCTGGCGAGACTTTAGTAATAAAAACGAATTAAGCTCGCAACAGACTAAAGCCAAAATAAAACAAAACAAATGCGAAACTAAACGATTTACGAAGCGGCGACAAGGACAAGTTGACAGTGGCATAAGACACTATGTGTCTACCAGGGATTCAAACGCGATTTAACATTACTCACTCTCCCTGGCACGAGTACGAGTATGTCCATATATCTTCATTCCCTCAGTTTGTCAATAACGACGCGACGCGACTCTAACTGCGACTGCGACTGCGACTACTTCTCAGCTGCTCAGCTGTGCGCAAATTTACTTGTGTATAAATATTTATATATTGAAATGCAATGCGAATCGATGATCAGCGCCAGAAGACGAAAGTAGCAACAGCAAAAGCAAAAGAAAAATCATACTCCTCATTCCCCCCCACTACGTCTCTGTCGCCTTCTTCACTTCCATTCCCATTCCAATACAAAGTCTCACACAAACTGCGGGCCAATGTGCCGCAATGCAATCGAGCTGCACGAAATTGAATTTGCTGCAAGTTGCTGCCACTTAGCTTGTCTATTGCCACGAGGGTAGCTCAAGTAGTATTGGAAGCTTAGCTGGCACTTTAATTGATTTTTTTTTTTTTTTTTAAAACGTTTATTTTTGTTAAAATTGATATTCTAAAATATTTTGGTCTAAAAATTAAGAAATAAAAAAAACTTCAAGAGTCAAAATGTTTTAAAAATAAAGTGACTACTTTGTTTATATTTTTCGCTTCAAGCTCTTTTTATTTTTTTTAAATAAATTGAATTAAGTGTTAAAATTAAAATTTTTTTAAATCAGAAAAAAAAACTTTCGTGTACCAGAATGCCTTAGAAAAATTATGCTATCAATATAACTTACAATAAAGAAATGTTTCGCATAAATTCCGAATATATTCATTTTTAATGTTATTTTTTTTTTTTTTTGTAAATAAAAGCTTGAATAAATTAAATTTCTATAATAATCGTATACAAAGTTTGTCAGCCAACTATTTCTTACATAGGCCTATCCATTGAACAGCCCTCGCAATAGCTGCTCTACAACTGTGTGTCCGCATCAGCATCAGCTTCAGTTTCTGTTTCAGCTTTTCTTGTTGTTATTTGTCGAAATTCAGCATGCGAAAATGCGATTTGAGCTCATCGCTCGCTGTTTGTGTCACTGTTTCGATTTCTAGCGCCATCTCTATCCAAGTATCTGCATCTGTGTGTAGCTCTATCTAACTGAGCTCGAGCTGTGTCTTGTTGTTGTTGCCGTTTGTCGGTTGTCTTGCAATGCATTTTGGAAGCTTTAGCTGTGACAAATCTTTATGCAATGTTGCATGTCGTCTGATTTTGCCATGATGACATGCTGATGGCATAAGCAGGGACAGCAAACGGAAACGCAGGCCTTGTCCTTTCCCCGATCTTTGCCCCTCCCTCCCTCCCTGTCTGTCTGTCTATGTGTCCGCCTCTATGTCTAAATGTCTGCGTATCTCAGTCTCTCAATGATTTGCTCACTGAAGTGTTAAGCACAAAAATTGGTAATGGCAGTGGCTGGCAAAACTCGTAGCTGTAGAAGTTGTTGTTCTTTTCATTTTATTTTTGGCAATCATTGCACAGGTTTTTCGTGGTTTGATTTTGCAGTGCATCGAGGCTTGGACAAGATTGCAGATTCCTATGTACTAAAAATCTGTAGAATTATCCATTTAAGAATGATTTAGTTCATCATTATAAGACGATAACGTGATGTTGGATTTTATCTTATTACATTATTTTTATTTTGGTTATCTGCACTTAATAATTTATTTACTTTATTATTGAGATGATTATAATTATAATTTTTTTTTTAATTAATAATAGATATGTTCTTTAAATTTTATTTAAATAATAATAATATATAGAAGCTTATAATTATGTACTTAAAAGTAAGATACCTGCTTTAACAGAAAATGACTTTAATACGCTCCATGAACCTTGCCATTTCGTGACTTTCTCAATGGAAAACACTTGCATACTTTTAGGCCGGGCTAATTGTAGCACAAGCCAAGTTAAGGCACAGGCACGCACCAACTGCAACTTTTTGTGGCACTTGGGCCATTTTCCATGTACTCGAAACTTTGGCAATAAAATTTGTTTCAAATTGCTTTTGAAAAAGCGTTGCCACCGAGAGAGAGAGAGAGAGAAAGAAGAGAAAAGATGAATTTAGAGAGAGAAAGAGAAAAACCCTATAGAAATTGGATAATTGGAAACTCCAGCTAGCTACTTTATAGTTTGAAGTTGTCAACGGGAAACTGGTTTCAGGCCGAAAGGACAACAACCAACCAAGCAACCAGGACACCAGGACACTCGGGTATCGAGGCAAAGTGTACCCCGGGGGGCATTTGGGGACTGGTAAATAAATATCTAATATATTGTATTGTATTGAGAGCGGTCGCGCTAAAGTTAATTACATTGTGTTAACAGGCCGACTAATTTTGTAATTCTCTTTCTGAATCATTTAACCATGAAATTGGTTGGCCAACAACCACGCCCACAATGCCCAAGACGCCCCCCAAATGATGATAATAGTCCGCCAACGCTTGTCTCACAATGAGTTTACAGTTCAAATGTGAAAATTAGTCTTTCAACTGCTCTCGACGACCTGAGGGCTTCTTTAGCTTCCTTCGCCTCTCTTATTACGCCCCCCTGAAGGTTCCTCCCTCTTGACAGCTGGTTAAAAATTCATATTGAAACTTTTTGAATATTTTAATTATACTATGTGCCGATTACATATTATTATTTTTAATTTCTGTGGCTTTTACACATAAATTAATGCAATTATATATGCCGCAGGCCATGGAATTGTAGGCGGATTGAAGGCGTGGCTCAGCTGCGTGTGCGCCTGATTAATTTCCACTGTCTTTTGATGTTGTTGCCAGCTGCCCCCAGCGACATTGTGGCAAATGGCATTAGCGCGCAAATAAATTTAATTAAATCATTTTCGTTAAATTGTGTTGTTAATAATTTGTGTGGACCACCCCCTCTTTCGCTTTCTCTCTCTCTTTTTCTCAATCAATGTGTGAGTAGAAATGGTAAGCTGGTCGTAAGCTTTGTGAACCGCTTTAATGCAGAGTGTCAAACTGGATTTAGAAATTAAATTCAAAGGTAGTGAAATTTTGTTGTTGGACTATTTAAGCTATATCTGCAATTTTATATTTAATTTATTTAAGCAATTGCTTATTTCAAGTGATTCTTATGAATCATTCTTATGAATTTTGTTTAAGAAAAATTGTAAAATGTTTATTGAAATGAAAGGTGTATAAATTTAGATGGAACTTGCGTTTTTGTTTCAAATATCCTAAACTATCAGGTACACAAAAATAGTGTCATGGTGTTGCTTTAATGACAAATTTATTTCGAAATTTCATAAATGATATACTGATAAAACATAATATTATTTCTCCTGAGATTATTTAGAGTTTTTTTTAAATGAGCTCAAGACGAATTTGAAATATTTATTGAAGATGTTAAGCTTACTGCTTTGAAATAAGTAAGTTATCTTTTTTTTTTATTTTTTATTTTTATATTCTAAGGAATGCTGACCTTAAGTTGTTAAGCTGGCCTTTCTTCTATTGCAAGTCAACAACTAGGGCAGCGCATTTTTTGTCATTATGGCTGAGAAATTGTCATTGCTCAAAGCCTCGATTGTTGCTGCTGCAACAACCAAGAATCGTCTGCTTAGCTTGGCGAACAGGCTTCCAAAATGTTTCTGACTGCGGCCAACAGTGCGTATGCGTAATAAACAAAACAACTGCAGCTACAATTGTGGCCACTGTGAGTGTATGTATGTGTGTGTGAGTGTGCGTGCTTTATTTGAATTTACTGCCAAGCAGCCACACTGTTGAGCTTTGGTTACGACACTATGGAACTGGAACTGAAACTGGCCATAACCAAAAGAGGAGCACGACTTGGCCACAAGCACGCCCACTTGCCACGCCCATTTGCTCATTCCCTGGGCAGACATTCAGCCAGTGTTTGGCATTTGCCTCCGTTGAATAATAAATTGTATTTTGCGGCATTTAAAAGCAATTTTTTAACATTTTTCAATCTCAATAGCGACGATGAAATCCCAACAGAAGTGTGTGTGTTTGTATTTATGTGTGTGTGTATACATGTGAATGGTGCGTACAGCTCAGGCAGATGATGCCGATTGAGCCGATGATGGTGACTGTGTTGCACGCATAACGGGAACGAGTACGAGCATCGAGTATACGAGTATCGAGTATCGTTGTTGCAATCCCAGCCACAGTTTTGTCTAGCAATTTCGCAGGGAATTGTCCTGGGAGCCCAAGCGAGCCAAGGATGTTAAACAGGAGTTGTTGTTGCTGTTGCAGCCGAAACACTTGCATCATTTTCGGCAACGAGGCTGCTGCTGGCGATACATGATTCTCCCTGCCTTTTTTCCCTTGCTCTTCATCTCTCTCTCTTTGGTTAAGCTTCGAGTGAAGACAGCTACGATTCGGCAGCAAAACAAATTGCAGCATTTAAGACCTCTGTCCAATTGTCCCCTCTCCATCTCCATCTCCCTTTTACCTTCTGTCCATGTCTTGTCTTGTCTTGTCTTGTTCTGTTCTATCTGTGCGTGTGCAGCGCCAGCAAATTGTTGAAAATTCTGTGGGCGGCAAGGCAGTTTAGCATAAAGTTTGATTAAGTGTGTAATCTGGGCAGGAATTCCCCTTCCCCTTCCACACACTTCACTACGAATTCGCTACAAATGATTGTTCATTGTTCGACATGCATTTTAGTTGGCAATTGCTTTAGGTTAAGAAAGCAGCAACAACTAGACCGAATTGTAATTCATATAATTCTAATGCATGTAGAGCAAACGAATTTAATAATTATTAAAATTTAATTTTAATTATAGTATGTTTAAATTGAACTTGTGTTGTGTTTGTATTTAAATTTGACATTTACCAAATTATTTGTTTGTGATAAAATTAAACAACGTCTTTTATTTATTTTGTTTTATTTTTATTGAATGTTGAAAAGGTTGTTTAAAAGACCCTGAAATCAATATTTCCAACGCCTAAATTTAACTGTGCACATTAACAATATACATATTTATATATATTTATTATTTTGAAGAATCAGAGAATATTTAGAGCATTAAATCACATTCTGATTTGCAGTTGTCACTTGGCAATGTTGAAAAGGTTACCTGTGCAACACATTTTATGCTCTTTTTTTTGCCCTGTGTAACGGAAATAGTAAAACTTTTATAATGAGAAAAGTTAAAAAGAATAAAAAATAAAAGAAAGCGTCGACAGATTTGAGTTCCATCATAACAGGCGGGGCACTGTTAATTCCGACAAACAAATTCAAAGCAGGCATTGCTTTGTATCTGGATAGCTCACAAGTCAAGTCAACAGAACTGAAAGAACAGAAAGAGTCGACAGTAACTACCAAAGTTTAAATGGATCAGCGTTTGTTGCGACGTCGCCGTGCAAAAAGGAAAAGGCATAAAACGGGGTAAGATATTCACTCGACTCAACAGTGACATCTAAAAGAATGCTCTCATCTCCCATCTCATTTGCAGTTTAAACAAGTTGCTGCAGGAATTCAGACCCAATTTCAAGTTGCCCGCTAGTTATAGACGTTTCGCATACGATCATCTGCAGTTTGTCACTCTACCTCTTTTGGCCTTCTTCAATTATTTGAGGGGAGTCACGAAACACGAATATCGATGCTCCATACTGGCTATTTTAGTGGGTCTCCTTATAATGGGTTTTCTGGGCTTTATTATAAAGCTGCTCAACATACCCATCACTAATATTATGTTGGGCTTCAACTAAGCAACAGCAACACGCAGACAAAAATAAAGTTTCAATTCAATTGGCAACAAACAATGACTTCGCTTTCTGGCCCTTGGCCAACAACAGGCGAGTTACAAATACTCAGTGCCAAAGTTAAAGCCAAAGCCAAAACCTTGCCCAACTCGCATGCCAAACAGGCAAAGGCAAAGGCAGTGCAATAACAAAGCCAAGCTGCCATTGTTGACCTACCACGACACTGACACCACGACCCCAATCCTCAACCCTCTTCCCTGATCCCTTTCCCCTTCACCTTCCCCTTTCCCTTTTCAGTCCTTTTAACAAAACTCTGGCCCATTGCAAGTGTTGACAAGAAAATTTCGGCGCGCACTTGGCGAAAAACAGTTGCCGTTGCCAAACCAACAACTGTCGGATGTGTGTAAATGTAATCAAATCAGCAACTCGGCCAACTCAACACACAGCACTTCCACTTGAAGTAGCCAGCATTGCCAGCTGCCATTAGGAGAGTGACTGAGGGGCATTGCCAACGGCACAGCCAAATGAAAGGTGAAAAGGTGCACAAATAAGATGAAACTGAAAATATATCTTTATAGTACATCATAAACGCTAAATATAGACAAAAAATTGAAATTGAAATGACAAAAATACATGTATTAATTGTAAGAAATTTTTGTACATGTTTATAGCGATATTTAATTGCAACTAGTTACAACTTCTTTGAGACTTTCTCTTCGTCAATAAATAGTACAACTTACTGCCTTTCGATAGTTTGAAAGAAAACTGTTTGAAGAAGAAAATAAGCAGAAAGAATCAAGATTCACAAATTGGAGAATATAGCAAAGTTTAGATCATTCTATTATTATTTTTTCTTTTCCATATTTTTCTGTTATATTGAGCTTTGCTTCCAATTTTTTAGAATAGCATTCCATCAAACTTATTGTTTTTTTTTCTGGTGATTTTATTGCTGCCCATTAAATAGAAATTTTAATTATATTTAATATTTTTTTAGTTTTGCATTTTTCTAAAGTGTTTTTTGTGCAAATTAATCAAGGTTTTTTTTTAATAATAAAATAGATTTTTAAACAAAAAAATAAATTTCATTTGTTTCATTTTATTTGATTCTTTGTTACAGCACTTATATGTAGGTATCCTATCTATTCACCAACAGCAGCAACAACCCAGCTGAGGTCCTCGATGTTGGTATATGTAGATATGTCCTTAAGCAAGTTGCATGCGCATTGTCGCATGTGTCTCCATTTGCTGCTGTTATGTTTTATTGATGAGTTTTTCCAAACCAAAATTGATGATGCCTCGGAATCATCGGCTTCATCGTCCTTCTGCTTTACCCGTCGCAGAGACAACGATGCGGCGTCAGTCAACGGAGTATCTTGTTGTTGTTGCGGCTTCTGTTGCCGCTGGCAAATGGCGAAAATTTATTCAAAACTTTTGCAGACACTGTCGCAGTCTCAGTCGCCTTATGTTTTAAAGCAATTCTTATGCAACAGGCGACAAAGCTGCTCAAAAATGCAACTTAACAGCGAGCGTGTTGTGCCACCAACAAAGCACCTCAGCTGCAACACATACACACACACACGTATACACAAGTTTCAGTCCCTGGATGCACTAAAAAGATGAAGGAGCCACTTTCGAGGTTATGAAGTCACTTAAGCAAAGCCGAAACGTGCCAGCCCCGCGGCCAAAGGGCAAAGGGTAAACGAAAAGAAACGCAAAAAAGAATGAAGTAAACTAAGCAACAGAGAAGACAGAAGGTAATATGGTCAAAGAGGAAACCAAAGACAGACGAAGTCGCTTCTCATTCGAATCCGAATCCGAATGTCCTTATGCCGTATGCCGTTTGCTTGTCCGCTTGGCCAGCAATTGAGTTACTTATCTTACACTTTTCTAAACCTCACACCGCAGCACAAAACACTTTTTCAACCCAGTTGTCAGGCATTCGGCTAACTTATTGTACCCTACCAAAAGGTATTGCTGGAATTGGGTTTCTGTCGTTGGAAATGAATAAAAATTGGTATTTTTAGACCTTTCGTCCGATTAAAGTTCGATTAAAGCCTAGTGTCTATGCTAAAAAGTGACAATTTTAAACATAGAAGTTCAACACACGTCCTCTCTTTCACAAGTGTTTTACAAAATCATTTGGCTAATTCTTATTGTTACTTTAAATTATATTTTGGAAATTTTTAAAGTTAAAAGTAGGAAAAGGTCTACATAATAGTTATTTAGTTATTATACTCGCAATGTTAAATTATTAGTTAATCATAATTTTCTTAGACTTATAATAAAAGGAGTAACTCAAGCTACACATTGCCGATACATATATTGATTTATTCAAACTTTAGACAATATATTCAACCTGTCAATTTTTATTAATTTTAATTCAAATATATATTGTCAAATATTACTAAAGAGCTTGATCACTAAAATAAAACATGTTCGTAGAGTATACCGTATTCGTTGTTTGAAGAAAACATTTGCAATTCTCGATATTTGAGTCCTTCTTTTGGTGTGCTTTAATTAAAAGTGAAGTGCGGCCATTAATTTGCAACTACAAATTACACTCAATAAAACATGGCTGGCACACTGATTTTTCGGCACACACACAAAGGCACATTCAAAATTTGCCAACACACACCATCGTATATATACGTGTGTGTGTGTGTGTGTGTATGTCTGACTGGCAATCAATTTGCACTTTGACTACAATTACTGATTTTCGACACTTCAAAGGATTTTATAAATTGCCATTTGGCCACCCCATAAAAACCATTCCAACCAGACCCGTCCCCGTTCCCGGTCCCGTTCCCGTTCTATTCAAAACTGAATCTGGCTCCTGGTGCTCTGACTTTGGCAATTTGTTTTGGCCTTTTACTTTGCCAGTTTTCGCACATGTGTTTTAGCTCTTGCTGCTTTTGCTGGCAATGCATCTTCTTCCTTTTGTGAGGCAATTTTTTGTTGTTTTGTTTTTTTTGCTGTTGTTTTTTGATTGCGCCTGCCGAGTACAACTTTAATTAAGTCAACGTGCGAATTCTCTGGCAAGTTAAAAGCGGGCTTCAATTGAAAGACGCAGTGGACTGAATGTGAAGGTGGAATACAAATTCGCAAATTGGTAGAACTTGTTGGGCTGTTGAGTTAAAAGCAGAGAGCTGTGACATGGCAAAGCTCTCAGCTCACTAAGTGATTTTTGATTTAAGCATTAACTTGTTTTTAGCAGAGTTTCAAAAGTTCTTAATCAGTAAATATATTTAAAAATCAAGCGGTAAAGGCTGTAGTCGAACTCCCGACCATAGAATACCCGTTAATTATTTAAATAAATTTAAAATATTTTTTTTTGCATGTTTTTAGGCACTTACATTGCTTTAAACTTAAAACAGCCATTACTACCGTTCTATTTGGTCTATTTTGTTGCATTTAAGTAGGATGCTAACTTATAGTAACATATAACGTCAATTTAAAAAAAATACGTTATTTTCCAAAAACTGTGCGTGTAATGCGATTTGCGATTTGCGGAGGCGAAAAGGGACGTGGCAAAAATTTGAAATGGATGTACATGACTATATCGACTCGACCGTTGACGCGGATCAGGAATATATATACTTTATAGTGCCTGAGATGCTTTCTTCTCCCTGTTACATACATTTCAACGAAGACAATATACCTTTTTACTTATTTTTATAACTAAGCAAAATAGTTTATCCCGTTTGCTTCAAAAGTGTTTTCCTAGTTAAAAGTAGAAATAATTATTATAAATGTGGTATTTGAAATTAAATTTATTTGCTGGCTTCTTTAATAAAAAAATTCGAAAAAAATAGCTGGCAATTGTGAGAATTTCATTCACATATTTCATATGAAAATATGTGAGTAAATCCTGTAAATTATTATCTTATGTGGCAGCCAGTGCAATTTAAGCCCCAATCAGCATCAATGATTATTGCACTTTAAACCAATAACACGAAGTGCAAAACAGCTGTCTTTGTCACATCTAACTTAATATGCCTTTTGACAGTCGGGACATTGGGACAGGCCGAATGGCGACCAGTTGACCAGCCTGGCAAGCTGCTCATACTACATACATATATAATATGGCATGCTCGCATATTTAATAAAAACCAATAAACGTTAAAAGCCTTTTGGGTGGCAACTGGGCCATAAGCTACCTGCCAGTCAGGCTGGCAGGCTAACAGGCTGGCTGGCTGGTCGACAGGACTGAACGCCCGATTAAATGCATTTAAATGTGTTTTCATCATAATTATGCATATGCAAACATGACTCGACCAATTCTGCCCCCCTCTCGATAGCGTCGCTGGTCGCCGTTGGTTGGTTTTCCGGGAGCTTAAGTACTTTAATGGCTTTAATTATGTTGCATGCAATTATTGTCGATGGCACACAACGGTGGCTCCCACGGCTCTCTCTCTGCAAATGCAAATGCAACGAAAAATTATTTAATTAATAAGTAAAAAGGCAAATGGATAAATCCACATAGCCCGTTTGATGTGTGTCTAAAGGGAGGGGAGGAGGCAACAACGGAAGATGTTTCCAGTAGTAGGTTGGGGAAATAGCAGCATCTGTGCTGTGTTGCTTTTGAGCATAAAATTCAATCGCTAAATTATGCAAATATGCCGCAACTGCGACAATCTGTGATGGCGACCCAATATGCACAACGATACGTATACGCAACGTGGCCGCGCTGCCGTTTCTCTTCATCTGACTTCTCCCTTCTGCTGCCAACTGCCTTGCATAAACAAGTATGTGAGATTCAGATTCAGTCGCCTATATCCTTGGCTCTCTGTGTGTGTGACGTCGAGTTCATCGATGACGATTTTGCTGCAATTCCGTTGCCTAGTTTTTGGCGTTCAGCAGAGCACGAAAAAAAATGAAAAGGAGCTGACAACTGTCACAGAGGCCAACGAGGGGCCTCCATTTCGGTTTCATATTTTTTCTGCCCTTCTTTTTTTTTTTGTATGCCTCGCCGCCGCTTTTTGCGGCTTTTCTTTATGTGCGTTTGCCACCTTTCTGGGTTTCGGTTAGTTGCCAGGCAATGGATCGGCATCCGCATTTCGGATCAGGTTTGCGGAATGGGTTACAATTTTATTTCGGCGACGTGACAAACGCAATCAACGTCAGTCACATGTGTAAAAATGTTTTCCGCTTTATGCGTACGCGCTGTGCGTTTTCTGCTGTGTCTTGTTTGATGCACAAACACGGCCCGAATGAAGCCAAAGAACCAAAGACCTTGACAAGAACATCTATATGGCCAGCAGTGTGAATAGAGAGGATTTTTGCTAGATTTTTTAACTAAGGGAATTTTCCAATATTTATTTTTATTTTAATGGATATTTTTTTTATAGCTCGATGGTGTTTGAAAAAATTTCATATTTTAGAAACTATTAAAGTTACCTTAATTTACAGATATATAGATGCAGATTCAATTTAGTAGTCAACAATAATGATAATCCACAAATTGATATTCGACTTGTAAATCGGTTAAACTATGACAAAGCTGTGACTCTTCCAAGTTTTTGAAAAATTGTCAGGGGGTTGGTATGGAAATTTTGGAAAATAATTAAATTTTCCATATCCAGAAAAATTTGATGCAGCAATAATTTAGAAGTTAAATAAAGATCAAATTTATATTCCGTATGCAAATCGGTAAAACGGTAACGAAAACTATGTTTACTTAGTAGATTCTTTTAGAATACTACATGCATATTTAATAAATTATTTAAGCAAAGTGTGGGAAATCAGCAGATAAATTCCATTCTTCTAACATATCCAAAATGTCCAAAATTTGTGCACCAATGAGTCGAAATCCAAGAAATGAACGTGCAATTTTGTGTACTGTGGAAATATTCTTGTTATGTGCTTCAAAATGTTGCAAAAATTTTATTTGTGACTCAATCGAACATTAAAACGCAACCTTGTGTATACTACATATTGTGTGTATGTTTATATGTGCATATAAATGTGCATTGAGAATGTGAGAATTATCTGAATTTTGGGTACAAAATGTTTGCCAATTGGCAATTGGATAGTGTAAAGTGGGGAATCAAAATTCAATTGCTGTGCCCAAAAATACACGTATTTATTTAATTGTCGGCCGCACAAATTATGTATGCAATTTAAATGAAATTATTCATGTGAGAAGATTTTTCAAATATTTACGTACGGTCCAGTCTGAATATACTTGTGGCTAATTTCTGGCATTTTTGTTTGCCATCTCAACACAAAAATTAAAATTTAATTAAATCTATGCAAAGACTTTTTGGATTTTATTTTATTATTTTCGTTTTGTGTCATTTTTACGCGTCAACTTTCTTATTTGGGTCCAACGCCTTTTGTCTCTTATAGTTTTATATAATTTTCATTCTTCCTTTTAGGTTTTTTGGATTTTTCATAAATGTTGACCGAAGCGAACTTCCTGTTTCCTGTGACCGCATTTTGATGATGAAAATAAACGGAAACAAAGATTTTTTTGGGTGACCAAGCTTAAAGTTTGAACTTTGAAGTTGCCTCTGCCAGCTGCGGAAGATGTTGAAATTGTGCTGCCAAAAACTCTAAACTTAAAACATATTTTGGCGCTTTTCTATCATAGTTTTCTATCCGTGCTCGATTGAAAAAGTGCGAGAAAATATTTGAAAATTCTTTTTGAGTGAGAAATTGATTTGGAAAAGTGTGGAACGGCAACAGCAAAATGATTTTGTGTCGTAAATTTGTCAGGTGTTAAGCAGTTGACATTCTATTAGCTTGCAGCTTCCACATACATATTTCAGTTGCATGCAACAGGCAACAGAGAAATGTCGAGTTTATCGACATTATGCAAATGCTCAGACCTCCCCAACTTACAATATACACGTATGGATGTACCTTAACACCTGGTTGCCAGGCATAAACTGCCGTTGTTGGCTACGGCCTGGATATCCCGTGGCACATTCAATTACCCGCATTTCCATTAACTGTCACCTCAGCACTGCAATTTTTCACACAACTTAAATATTTATAAGGTTTATTAATGCGCATGTGAGCAACGAGAGAGGTGAGGGGAGGGGTGAGGTGAGGTGAGGTGAGAGTTGGAGTTGAGGCAAAAAGGAAAACAATTATAATTATTTATTATAGCAAAAAAGTGCGACAGTTTCTGTACTGTCTACAAGCCTTTGTCTTGTTGCATTACTCTCTCTGTGTGCGTGTGTGTGTGTGTGCAAATGTTGCCAGTTGTTGCAGAGCGGCAAACGAAAGCGAAACGAAACTGTCGCGGGAATAGCAATAAATCATTTATGCACCAGCCTTGCACTTACAGAGAGAGAGAGAAAGACGAAGAGGGAGAGAGAGAGATGGAGAGACAAAGCTGCGTTGCTGTGTATAAAGTGGCATAAATCAACTTACACACCCACACAGGCAAACACACACGCACACACCCACACCAACACACAGAGACGTGCCTGCAGTCATATGCAGAACTTGCGCGAGTTTTTCCCAGAGGAAAACGCAGCAGAAAAACTGCAAACTTACGCGTTTCGCTTCGCCGCCTTGTCAAGCTACCCCACCCCCTTTGCCCCTCCCTTCCTCTCTCTCTCTCTTGCAGTGCAAGTACCTTGCGATTCTTTGTGAGTGGATGTCAGTACCGCATGTGTCCTTTGATAAGCACCCTTGAGCAACAGCAACAGCAGAAAAAGCATCAGAAAAAGCATCAGAAAAGCATCGAAGCTCCAACTGTAGCATCGAAGCAAAGACGCTTTTCGATTTTGTCGCAAAAGTTTTTCCCCTTTGCATTTTTTGTTGAGACATGCCAAGTACTTTATTGGCAGTTGTTGAAGTGTGTGTTGCGCAGTGTAAGTTTTGTTGGTCTAATTTCATTTCTCAGCCGCGAGGCAAATGCAACTCTAAACTAATAGGACTTAAATTGGTGATTGAATTATGTGTATCAAATAAAGTAGCTAAAGTATACCTGAATACGTATCGATGCTTATTTTGGTGGCAACGATAGATTTTTGTTTTAATTGAATAATTCAATTCTGATTTTAAACTGTTTCCAAAATTAACTCGACGAGCGAATGGTTTTATTTACCAGTTAATTACTTAAATATATAGTTCCAAAATTATTTTTAAATAAATAATATTTTCTGCAACAATATCAATAAATTTCCTAGAGACATTTCATGTTCCAGATTTTTTCAATAGAATAATTTGTGTTACACAACTTAAAAGAAAAAGAAACATATTTTATATTTACCAATTGTAAAAGATATTCGATTCAGAATCGAGATTGTTTTCTTAAACATTGGTTGATTTCGATATAGCAAACAAGTCTTAAAAATAATCATGTTTAGTTCACATTTGATTATTTTTTCCTTCGCTTAGATGTTTTAATTTCATAATTCGTTTACTCAAATTGGCAAATTGTTAAAAGCTTTCTTTTTAATTCATTACATGGTATTTGCATTCGTGAGATTAGAAAAATCTTTAGTATATTTATTTTAAATTGCTTGTGGCATGCACAAGCTGCAATTATCATATGCTATATCTTGATGGCTTTGGGCTGTAATTTTTTATTTTTTATGTGCTTATTTAACTTCCGTCGATTTACAAAATTATAATTGCTCCATTCGCAAAGCCATCGCCACCGAAAAAACAGGGTGGATAGAGGAGGAGGATTCGTGTCGCGTTTACAATGCGCTTCCGCCTCATTGTTGTTTTGCATGTTGACATGGCTGGAGAAACGTGGCCACGTTACTCATACGTCGCGTGGGCTGGCGTGTTGACAATACACGAGCATATTTCTCTTTTTTCCCGCTAATGTGGCACGCCTCCTCACACACACACACACACACACATACACTTACCAATACACATATGCATGTATGTATGCAATGCGCGTAAAGTTGAAATGACAATCGAAAGCCAGGCCAACAATGGCAGCCAGAAGCAAAACCGGAGCCAGTCAAGTGTGTGGGTGTTGCAGCTGCTGTTGCTGTTGCTGCCTTTTCTTTTCTTCTCTTTGCACATAACAAGCAGCAACAACAAGCGTTGTTGCAACAATGCAACGTGACAACTTCCGTTGCATTCGCTGCTGGCGTAAAGAAAAACAGCGTAAAACTGTAACGGAATTGCATTGTGAAAAGCAAAATGTTTTTTCCTGGCACACACGGCAAACAACAACAGCAGCAGCAGCAACATTGTCATACATTCTGAAGACAGAAGGCCTGCAGGCTGATAGCTGCAATCATCTATTATTATTAATAGTAAATAAGTACATACGCATATAAACATGTTTATGACATGTTCTACCCGTATCTAACAGTCGTTCGATAAATGCATTTATTGTTATCGCAAATCAATTAAAGCGCCACGCCAATACAATTAATTTGATTTGATTCATACGCCCCGTGGTACGCTTGGCAATTTCATTCAATTATGCAAATCAGCCAAATGCGGTATACTTGTTAATTAATTGCATTCGTTATTTGCCACCTATTTTTAACATTTAAATTCATTTAATAAGTTTTAGAAGAGAACGAATGCAAATTATGGAGTTCATTTGACACAAATCGATTGTGATTTGATATTTATAATGCAGAAACTGTTAAAAAAGTCAGTTATATATATAGTACTTATGCATTATATTCAGAAAATATGCACACATCAACTTTACACTTGCTGATAGCAGTTTCTATTCAAAGTATTTAAATAAAAACTCGTTTTATTAAATGGTATTTCAGATGCTCACTCAGATTCGTTGTTAAAATCGTTGAAATCAAGTTTTTCTGTTAAACAATCTAGAAATTCATAGGCATATTCACACATATCCGAGAAGTGATCATTCTCTTTTTTGCACTCTGAGAATGCGTTCCAATTCTTTTTACTAAGTTCTCCTTGTTTTTCAACGAGTTCCATATCAACATATCCGTCGGAGTCGACTATATCCATTTCCTTGGCCAGGCAGTGTACAAAGCACTTATACTTCCTTTTAATACCGTCCCCGTCCTCCTCGGAGCTGGTTCTGTTCAAGATTTCGCCATATTCTTCATAGGTAATGTCGTTGGCCTTCATACAAGTCTCAACTGCCTCGGCCATATCGTCCTCAGAATAACTCTATCACATTTGAATGGGTTGTGAGTTCTTTTATATTTATAATTTGTAGGCAAAATACTTACTTCAACCAGGACGAAGAGCAGTGCAAGGAAACAAACACAATATAAAATATTAGTCATTGTAAAAAATATTTCTCTCTTCAACAGAATTTATAAAACTGATCTAAAAAACTTCTCAACAGCTCTTTTATAGCTGTTGTTGTCGGGGCTTTCATAATTAATTAGTTTCTATTAAAATTAAATTAGAAATAATATTAAACACATTATCATAGTAGCTATCAACATGCCTTTTTTTTTATTTTCGCTGATATATTTGTTTATAATATATATTTAATACAATATGTGTCACAGTGTATCTATAGTATTTTAATCTTTTTTAATTATAAAAACGTGTCATTCGCGTGTTTTAATTGGCTTTCGTTTACTTTGGAATGCTAAAAAACTAATTATAACAACTCATGTGATTGAATGATCAAATAGTTACAGGGTATTTAAAAACCTCAATAAAATTATAAATAGTTATATTTATCAATCACTACTAATTTTAGTAGTCGTATAATCATAATCGGTTTCCAGCTCATCAACGTCTTCATCTTCTTCGTCATCATAATCAATCACTGGATGATTCGCCAGATAGGCGCATATAACCAGTTTGAAGCTGTATTCGCATTGTTCATTAGGAGCACCTGCCATGCACCTGGTGATAGAATCTCCTGCCTCCTGTGTCGCATTCATTAGCTGCAGGTCCATGCGACCCTCTTGATTTAACCATTTCAGAGGTTGCCGCTGCAGTTGACAGTCAATGTTGCACTTGTATTTTAGCTCGACTTTATCCTGCAGCAAGTTTGCTTTGTTCTCAAAGGACTCAAACAGTTCATACTCGTCGTGCGTCAGATTATTAGTGACTAAACAATCCACAAAATCATCAAAGCTCTCGTCAAAGAAGTCAAATGGATGACGGCACTGCGTTTGGAATAGTTTCTTTGAAATTGTATCTTATAATTGCATTTCTCTACCACACACTTACTTCAACCAAATTGAAGAATGCCAACAGCAGCAGCGCTGAAGCCAAGTAAGTTTGTTGCTTACTCATTGTTTGAGAACTGATTCAATTTCTAGTAATTCATTTGATTTTTATAGATCACAAATTACTGTTAAGTCAATTAAACCAGTTTAATTTATGGAAATAACTTAGTCGTAATTTACATACTGTATTTACTATGAATTTGATATACTTTTTTCGTATTAATTATCAAAACTTGTTGACATATTGACTCTGGAATTTCTTTATATCAATGTTTTATTGTAAATTTAAAAAAATTCACAGTTTTATGTCTTTAATATCTGATGAGTAAAACAACTTTGTGTAAGTACAAGTAACTGGATAAAGGATGCTTTCCTCACCAAAAAAATCATTCAAATTTGCTTGCAGGCTGCTTATAAATAATACGGTTTACTACTACGGCTTATATGTTAACCGGTTATGAGTACAAATATACGGAAAATTGCATTTAATTTTAATTATTTAACATACTGCGACGCTCATAAAAATCATTTAGAATATGAAAAACCTGCTACTTAGATTCCAACTTGTTATATTAGATGGAAGTTCCAGTTTAATAGCAGCGATTAGAAAAGTATTTAAAAAACGTTTTAATAATTATTTAATTTACTTAGACATTAATCAGATCTGTATATGTACTGCCTAGCAACAGGCTACTGTACTAAGTATTTTCATAAAAATTCAAATATGTTTGTAAGCTCATTGCCAAAAAGGAAAATAAAATAAAAAGAAAGCTGTGACAATAACAACAAACAAACGCGAAGAAGGGTCGAGCGAAAAGCTCACGTAAATTTCATTTTATACGCAGTGAAATTCGCATAACATTTCCTGTCAACATATTTTGCCACACTTTGCTGCAAAAATGAAGCGACAATGCAGTGGCAGTACCAGCAAGGCCGTAACGCCGCACCGTCACTAACACACACACACACACGTACATACACACACACACACACAAACACAACGACAAATTGGGCTGACAGCAGAGGATCGGATGGGGCATTTTCTAACTACAAGTATGCGACCTCAACACCAGTTACTAACACCAATACAAAAAGCAACAACAACACCACCAAACAAACTCGCTACAATAAATGAAAATTCCAAGAATATTCGCATTCGCATTCGCAGTGAGTTTTGGCTTTTGCGGCTGCCAGTCGCTGTTTACTTGGCTTCCTCGGTTATTTACGGCGTGCAAATTTTTTTGCTTTTCTATTTGCTTCTCCATTCCCATTTTTTTCTCTCATTGTGTGGTTTGTTGGCTTGTTGCCAAAAGGGAAATATGTGTTGTGAAAATTGCACATTTTTATAGCTATCGCTAGGTGCTAAACAACGTCCATATACATAGCCCATCTCCAGTTCGAGCCCCAATTCAATTCAATCCATTCCATTTCATCTCTTTCCCTTGGACTTCGTTGTTGCTTAATTGCGGCACTGTTTTTTCCATCAATTTTTGATTCATAATGAAAATTACAGAATTTTCATAGACCCCCTTTAATTGGCCTCACATCGCGTTTTGTGTAATTTGATTATGGTCTTTCGCTTTTGCCCATGTCAGTCGCTAATTAGGCCTATGAAACTCCGACGCGTTTTTGGCTCGTTTGGCCAGATGCATAATTTATTTTTCATATGCAACATCGCCGCACAATTGCCAAATGTTTGGCAGGCTCTGCAAACAAAATAGCCAAGTTAGTTGGAATTGGTTTAAGTGAATGTCGAATGCACTTCAGGCACATGGTATGACTTTAAGTACTATATTTATTATTATTTTTATTATTTATATGAGTATTTCTACAATTTAGTTTAATTAAATAAATTCAAATGTATTTTTTTCTTGAAATTATTTTTTTAATGTTAGGTTACATGTTGTTCAATTTTTTCTAATAGCTCAAAAATTGTAGGTACTCTTTGTATAATAAAACAATAAATAATATTTGCTTATTTGAATATAAATAAAATGTATACGCAGCCAAATTCAACATATAACTGGTCAAATTATGACCAAACTGAATGTCTACAATAGTTTTCAAAAGCAAATACAAATATATTTTTATTGAAATTATTTTATACTGATTGTTGATTGAAATGTTCACTGCGGCTTCTGAGAATCCATAAAATATATAAAATATTTTCAAATGTTGATGATATATAAGTTGTGCAAGAAAAATATTTAAATGAAATCAAAAAAGTGCATATGCTGTGAAAACAATCCATTGTCTGTTAGAAAACTCATAATTCATAGACTATGTATAGAGAGTTAGTTTCAGGGGGAACTGGAAACTGGAAACTGCTGCAGTCAGTTACTTGAAGGTTAAGCAACACAAACAATGTGGCCTCTTGACAGCTCCTGCCATTTATTAAACATGTCAGGAGGAGATATGTTAGAGGGGTCGGAGTCGGAGTCCAAGTTAAAGTTGGAGTTGGAGGATTTTTGAAGCAGCTTGTCGCTTGGCTGCCACCTATGCGATTTTGTACTACAAAACTTGCTATGCAGCTGAATAAAAGTAATGTGTAAAACTTTGGATGCTTTGCGTAATAAAAATAAATAGCACGCGACTTGGGCATGCATGGCACGTATTTTGCATGCACTTTGATGCCACGCCCCCACAGCCCACAAAATATACATATATGTATGTATGGTATATGCATACATTGTTGGCACGTGCAACGCACACAAAGGAATTTCTAGAGACATTTGGGACATGCGTAGGGACTGAGAAGCTGTAGCCAAAGGATGTTGTAATGCATCCTGCCAAAAAATGATTGTTAGGCGAGCAGAGAGATAAGAGATAAAAGAAAGAGAAAAGCTCTGGCACAAGGCAACTAATTAATTGTTCAGATATCTTTCATATAGCTGCAATTTGATCTCACATCTTGAACAATGCCTTATAGATCAATTGCCAATTAGTGTAGGGATCAGCCAAGTTGAATGAAATAACTGTTAGACTATAGTTCAACATTCTGTTAGCTCGTCAAAATAAATAAACAGTTGGCAGCCCAGTAAACTTTTTCTCTCTCTTTCTATCTCCGTCTTTGTCTCTTTCTACTCGGCTAACTCGGCAATTTCCCCCCAGCATCAAGTTGATACTCCTAGCTCGTAATTGAAAATTTCAATTAAATGTTAAGTGTTGGCCGCTTCTTTAAACGGTCATAACTGCAAATGGACACGTGGCCGAGCTTTAAGTTCTTGGCATGTCAAATGGGATATGAGCTGGCCAACTTATTGTGGGCGGGGTGTGGGCGTTGGCGTGGTCGGATTCCCGCCCATACGAACAATGTCCGGGTTGGACCATGGTCATTTTTAACTTTTCGCACGATTTGCACGCCTCGCTGCATTTTGAGACAGATTTTCTACGTATACGTAATATACTTAAACGGGGAAACCCAAATATCTGATGCAGTTTGTTAAAGTAAACTAATTCTTATGATGAATGGTGATAATCACGGTTAAATATATATTTTTATTATATAATCATCGTTTATTTATTTAATCTAAATTATTGTTCTTTCATTAACTTGAAATAAATTTATGAACAACATAACTAAGCAATCAAGTCAAGTTTTTTCATAATCATATAGATTTGTGAACTTATTTCTAAACCTTTATTTAAAACAATTCTTAAATTAGATCACATATTGAATGAGTAATATTCAAATTAAACACTAATCAATCGACAAAGTTTCACAATTATGTATATTAGAGGTAGGAAAAATAAGTATTTATCAAGTAAATAGACTTAATTATTGTATTTATGATAAAGTAAAATACAATTTGCAAATCATGTTCATTAATACAGCGTATTTTTCAAGAGTATACAAGTTTCGACACACAACTGTTTTTTTTTATTTTTTGGCCCTATTATATTTTGGCTTGCAACTCTATACAGCTTAAAGTTTGAGCTCAGCGAATAGTTTTGGTTTTGTTGTTTCTTTTTTGTTTTTTGTTTTTAGTTTTATTTTATACTTTTTTTTGTTGTTTTAGAATGTGTCGGGGACTGGGGCCGTTAACTAAAAATAAACCGAGTGTTAAACGTGGCTTACACGTTGGTCATTTTTATTGCCGGAGTGTTCCGTCAGCTGTGAATAATCGCATTAGTTGCGAAATTAAAAATTACAAAATAGAATAGATAGATAAATCCGCCCACGGCTGGCCGGAGGTAAGCCTTTTGTTACCAAAAGGCAAAACTATTAACTGCCCGTGCTGCTGTTTTTTTGGGCTCTTTTCTAGTTTCAACATAATTTATATTAAAAAGTATTACCCATGTTTGGGTATGTATACGTATGTGTGTGTGTCTGTGCGTCCAGTCTCCTATTTGTAAAGATTTACTGCTAATTGAATTACTAAGAAGGGTTCTTTGTAGACGTGAAAATTAGTTAAGCTGATTTCCAAAACTTAATGTGCTGGAAGTTAACTAACTGGAAGTTTGTTGTTGGCCAAAAGGAAGGTACATCAACTGATAGGGATATAATATAAATTGGGTTAATTTGATATGCCCATCTGAGATTTATAAGGATTTGACTAAATTAAATTAAGTTTAATTTCAGATTGCATAAACTAGACTAAAGATAAGTAAGAGACATAAAGTCGAAATTATTTTCAAATTTAATGGTTGTTAAACAAATGCTTTATTTTTTATAATTTTGCTTAGGTTTGATTTTTATTTAAATGTAATGTCAGGCAGTAATTTCTTCTGTTTCTGCTTTACACAAATAATTGCATCCTTCAACACTTTGTGCTTTATATTTGCATTGCCTACTTTCAGGCTGTGGATTAAATTCGCTCCAGTTCTCGCATCTCTTTCGCCTGCTTACGTTATTGAATTTCTGCAAGTCATATCTTTTATGCATTTCTCACTTTGACCGGCAAATGCAACAGACAGACAGACAGCTGCAATGGACGTCAACAGAGTTTTCTCCTTCTCTCTTTCTCTCTCTCCCTCTGGCAGCTGTTGGCCAAGAGGCGAAAGACGTTGAAAGGAAAGGGAGAGCGCGTCGTGTAAATTTAAATCAAATCTTCAGACATGGAGCGAGTGCTGAAATGAAATCAATTTCTTTTGTGAGACATTTGAAAGGTTTCAAATGATTTTCAATTGTTGTTGCTGCCCGTTGCCTGTTGCCCGTTGTTGCCTTGGCCAAGTGATGACAATCTTCGCAAGCGACCAATGTATTGACTTCTTCTTCTTCTTATCTCATATGAGCTTCATAATCCGATTTCAGTGTTAAATGATTTTCCATGTATTGTGCTGCCAAGTGACATTTTTATTCAGCTTTTGGCCTTTGTGTGTATTGTGCAGTTCAACTTTAACCCCGCGTGTGCGAGTTCAATAGACATTGTTGTAGAAGGAGTCGCTTAAATTCCTGTACTTAACCCTTTTGACTGCACTCGCACTCGCTGGCGAGTCGACTCGACTCATTACTTGAGTGCTTAAATGAGCGTCTGCTGTTGCCTCTGTTGCCTTCTGTACCTTTTGTGGCAATTTTGAGTGTGCACTTGGGATTTTAGCTAAAACAACAGCAGGCCAAAGTTGTCGCCCTGCTCAAAGCATGAACATCATCCTCATGCCTGTTTGCTTCCTCAGTTGCATGTATCGCAGCAGGTGCTGGATCCTTCTTTCTGCCCCCTTTTTGTTTGCTGCAAAGTGCGCGCCAAGCGTCATTGATGCTGACGTTGATGCCGTCGTCGTCATCTACGTCATCTACGTCGTCGTCTACGTTGGAGTCACTTCGTCGGCATCTCCTTCATTCCTATAGTAGTCGTCAAGCTGCCACTTGTCACATGGCAACAGTTTAGTTTTCTAACCACTTGCTGCCAGTCGACATACACAAAACAACTACACTCACACACACACACACACACACACACATTCACACACACACACTTGAGTGTGAGTGCGCCTCAAGTTGCACTTTTACATACAGCAACGGAAATCAACGCTGTGCAAAAAGTGCCCCCAGTCGCCGGGCAAATGAATAGAAAACAGAAAGCAGCAACAACTTACAAACATACATACCCATGCATACATACATATAAAGGACAGAAGCCTGAGAATCGGTCGAGTCGACGCTTATGTAGTTAAGTTGTTGTCGGCAGAAAAAACGATTAAATAACGGGGTATGCAGGACTTGCCAAATTTTTTTATATATTTTTTTATTAGTTTTTTAGTTTGAAAATTTCCAAAGAAACAAGCACAAAAGACTAATAAGCTATTGCATTAGTCACAAAAAATGTTTTTTGATTTTAATTTGCGTTTCGTTCCAAAGAACTTTAAAACACATGATTTCCTAAAAATAAGAGGAGGAATCGAGCCCAGTTTTTTTCAAACTAAAAGTTCTGAATATATGTATTATATTTAATTGATATAAATATCCTTAGTAGATTTTTAATCAAGAACTTGAGGTACATATAAATAGATTTCTATATTTGGAATACAGAGCATCTACCAATAATAAATTTAAAAATATCTTAAAACTTCATCAATACTTATCAGCAAGATTTTTACAGGGTATGCCATAGTCTCACACTTTCTCAACACTCGCTATTGTTGTTGTTCTGGCGGTTTGTCAACGTTTTGCTTGGCTTTTTAGCAAGTGCATGTCAAGAGGTCATTGGTTTGGCAAGCGGCCTGACAGTTAATATAGCATACTATACATATATATAGACTAAAGTCTGACTAAAGGCATCTCGATTTGGGCAGCTTAGTAAATTTTAAAGTAGACAAACCACAAGCTCTTCAAAAATTGGCACACTTTTTTGTTAGAAAGGAAGGCGGAAGGCAGCTGCAATTAAGTTTACTTAACTTGCTTCATGGAGCATGACTTTGTGCAGCCTGCACTTACCCCCCTCAAAAGGGTGAGAGGGAGAGAAGAAGGGTAAACCCAATTCCCCTCTTTCCATATAGTTTCCTACCCTTTCTCTCTTGTTCTGGTTGCCACTCAGTTTAGCTGAATACTTATTCTGCCTTGGCGTTGCTTTGTATGCATTGCAAATATTGTATTTTTCTCCTTCTTGTTGTTGTTGTTGTTTTTACTGGCAACAGCTGCATTCAAAAATTGTGTAAGTAATTTAGTAAAATGTTATAAAAATATAAGAAAATAAGCAACAAATTGCTTAACATTTTTTGGTCACTTTGTTTTCTGCTTTTGCTTCGGCACAGCTTTTAGCTTTACTTTCCATTTTATTGTTTTTGTAAATATTTTTTTTGCAATTTTTGTAGATTTTGCTTTGAAATTCTAGGCTGTCGAACAATGCTTTAAATCATATTGTTGGTTTTCAGCTGGCTGTCTGGGCATTTACACTTAAGCTTTGGCTTAAAAGTAAAACAAAATCTGCTTAAGAAAAATTCTGCTTAGAAAAAAAGGTATACAATGAGAGTACTTTTAAATACATTTTAAATGCAAAACGACTTACCTGTAAAGATCAAATTATTTTTTCGTAATTAATTGCCACATCTTCTGTGTACTCTAAAATTTGTATATCATCTATTAAATTTTCGGCAATTAAATCCGAGCATAGGGTATTAAATGCAGCTGTCTTAGGTGCAAAACCTTAATGTAAAATCATAAAGGAAACAGCTTAGCAATTTTGTTGTCGAACAAGATTTTAGCTGTGGGAGGATTAAGAAATTATAATATTTTACTCGTATTAACAGGAAGAGTAAGTTTTTCGAAATTTTAAGTATTATTTTACTTTAAAGAGTTATTTTATGTAAGTACTCGTAAATTGAAAGCTGATGTTTTTTTGAGAATTGATTAAAAAAACTTTTTATTTGAACATTAAATGAACAAAAAAAAATTATTTTAAATATACGTTCATTCTCTCTCAATAAAGATTTTAGTTTCTTTTGAATTTATCACTTAAAAATTGGCATTCCCAATGAAACTGAAGAAGTTTATATCTTAATGCGTGCATAATTAAAGTTATTAAGAACTTATTATTTGCACCTGAGCTAATATAATAAAATACATTTTAATGATCGTTGGAACTATTGATTTAATTCTTTAACTCTTTAACTATCCATTTGTTTATTTATTTATTTTATTTATTATATTATTTTTTTATGTCTAATCGATTACTATCGTTTCCTGGCACATCTGTAAGTTAGCCAAATACAAGCGTTTCTCTTAGGAAAACGTCTTGGCACACCTTCTTTACTATCCTGGAGTGTGTGTGTGTGTGCGTGTGTTGTTGTGTTGTGGCACAATATTTGTGTACATGTGTGCATTGTTGCATAAGTTGTAAAAATAACCTGATGGCAGCCACTGCCACTTGCCGTTTGCCATGGCGCACACATGGCAAATATTTAGTTTCGATACGCTGCCTTTGGGCCAAACTCATTTAAATGCAAATTTTTAGCCAAGAAGCTCTTAGAAGCTCTGGCACGCAGGCAAATCCTTTTACCCAGACAATATGTGGGTTGAAATTGTGGTTTTTTGGTAAATTACTTGCAGCAAGTGCAGCAAAATTTAATAACTGCTAGCAAGTATTTAGCCACAACATGGATGGCTAAGCGATTAGGAATTTGCCCTCAGGGAAACTGCAAAAGGATAGTGTAGTTTTCTACTCGTTTATTCTTTGAGAAATTATGCATAAATGCCTGATGAAAAATTGGCGGATGTTGACCCCAAACTTCAATATCAAAGAGCTGTTGCCCCTGGGCATGTGGCATGTGGGAAACTGAGAGCGAGGAGCCTTTGCCTCTGGCATCAAGTGTGAAAAGAATTTTAAATGTGTGCAATTACTCAAAAGGATCACACGCACACACACATGCATATGCACCTTTTTGCTGGGCACAGATTTATGTGCCTTGGCTTTTTTCGAGTGTGTGTGCTAAAGTTTTGACCATCCAGCAGCCAACAGTTGACAGAGCAGCAACCAAGTCCTGAATCCTTGGCCAGTAGCAGCTTTTCAAGCTAATGTCCTCAATCCGTTGGCACATGTTGCTGTTGTTGCTGCTGTTGTTGTTGTCTGCTGTTTCATGACAAATGCTTTTGTTTACCCCAACATAATTCTTTTGTGATTAATGCCCCTCCTTCGCCTTCTCCTTCTCCTTCTCCATCTCCATCTCGTTCTCGTTCCATCCATTGCCTCAATGATTTTTTCCCTGCATACATATACATATATAAGGCAGGACTATATATTTTTGTCGCCTCTCTCTATGACATTAGTAATAATTCTGTCCAGACCGGTTGCTTGGCTGTCTCTGCTCTGCCTCTGTCCCTGCTTACGTCCTGTCATCGCGATCCTTGCATCCTTATCTTTAGCTCCAGATACGTGCACCACTTGCCTTTGGACTTGAAGCTAAAATTTGCCTGCGTCTGAAGTATTTATGTTGAGGTAGGCCACTATTAAAGGCATAAAGTATTTGGGCTAAGCCATGAGAGTGACACTACGTCTTATGTGCCACATCCAAGCTGATGCATTTAGAATTGAGAAACAAATATTATTTTTTAAAACATTTTGAAGACTTAAGACTGGCCTGGGATACCAGTAAGAATCAGTTATATTCACTTGTACTAGTGATGTAAATCCAAAATTTGAATCGAGTTTATATCGACAAAAAAAATTAAGATTTTTCTCAAAAAAATTTAATGAAAACGTTATTTTAAATACTTGGTCATACTTATCTGAATTCTGCAAGTAAATTACGGTGAAGAAATTCCAATGAGTTGATGATTTTTTCATGAAAATCGATATATATACAGGGGTCGGCACTCGAAGTGTTACTAGCAATACGCTGCTCTAGCATCCAAACGGCAAAAGACTGCGCGCTCATGTTTTGGCTAGTGTTTGTGTGATCAATTGTCTACAAGCTTACAAAAGTAGATCGATATATGTCGCAGTGAAAAAAAGTTATCTAAATGGACTTGAAGCGCAAAAGTGCAACACTTTCACGTTAGTGGCAAATAAAAATATTGCATTTTCTGATAAAAAATTTTTTATAGTTCAGCAATTTTTAAGCAAGCAGTTCGATCGCGTATGGTTAAAGGACAAATCCGACGACAATTTAGACCAACGGATTGCTCTGCGAAAGCAAGCACCTGCATCAGTGATGGTTTGGGTCGCAGTAGCTGCCATAGGACGCTCACCGCTGGTTTTCATCGAGCAGGGCGTAAAGGTAAACCAACATATCTACCTTAAAAAGATCTTAAAAGATGCTTTGGTACCTTGGGCACGTAAACAATTCCGTAGAAACCATTGGATATTTCAGCAAGACTCGGCACAGTCTCATTAAGCCGAACAAACCCAACGATTTTTACAAGACAACGTTTCCTGCTTCATTTCATCACAGCAATGGCTGCCCTTTTGCCCAGACTTAAACCCAATAGATTTTTCCATATGGTCCATTCTGGAGGCCAAAGTGTCAATTAAAAAATATGAGACGGTCAACGCTTTGAAAACTGCTCTTCTCCGAGAATGGAGCAAAATACCATCAGACCACATTCGTGCTGCGTGTGAAGCCTTCCCGACCAAACTCGATGCTGTAATCCGCGCTAAGGGTGGCTACATCAAACAACAAATACATTTTCCTAAAATTTGAAACGTTTTCAAAATAATCTGAAGTTTTGAAATGAAAAATAAAAAAATTGACAAAACTACAGCATTTTATATTGGTAACACTTCGAGTGCCGACCCCTGTATAACTCAATTGACTGTTAAAAAAAAAAGATCATGTTAAATAAATAGTGTGTTATTTTTTCCTATTTTCCAATTTTGTTTTCAGTCAAACTATTTTAAAAGTCTCCAAAGCCATATGCTAAATTGCCTGTTTATATATTTGAGCTCAAGCCATTTTACATATCGTTTGCCTTGACAAATTGAATATAATTTATAATTGCAGTCAAAAGTGTCAAACATTTCATCGTTGCGCACACAAAAAGGAATAAAAACTCGTGGGAGTAAGAAAAACTTTGATCAGTGCAAAATGTGTGGGATACAAGTTAATTTTACAAAACTCAAAGCTAACGATGTGCAGCAGGATAGACCAGGATATTAAAAGACGGCAGCATAAGTTGCCGACAGTTGCTGTCAATATTTAAAGTTCCTTCGCCATTTTTCCGTTGCCGGTTGTAGGCTCCAAAAATTATGCAAAGTTTATGTATGAGAGTTGAGCAGAAATATAATACAATGGTCTTAAATTATAAGTGAATATTGCGTGGTTGTTAAACATTGTTCGGGTATAATTTTAGCGTTATATGGTAATAACAAAGCTCGTCACAAACTTGCGAGCAAAGTGCAAATCAAACTAAGGGCAGAACTTGAAAGTTGATGTCGTCGTCGTCGTCTTCCTTCGTGTAAATTGACAGCACATTTCCGTGGCAATCTTCAGACCGATTCCAGTGGTCGCTGCAGGTGAAGGGAGATGGAGATGATGATGAAGATGAAGAGAGAGAGAGGGGAGTTGGGGCAGCTAAGCTGTTAAAACAACTGACAACCACAGAAGTAGTGCGACTTTTACTGCGCTGTCGTTTCCGCTGCCTGCGCTGACTGCGCTGCCCGCCTGCAACTTTGCTGCTGCTTCCGGCGACAGCCGCCAGTCGACGACAGTTGTTGAAAAGTCGTCGGCGTAGTTCTTTAGCTTCGGTAGTTGCCCCTACTCCCCGACAGATGCCGCCTTGGTGCCTGTCGTGTTGGTGATGTGCATTTGGCACTTGTTGTAATTGCTATGCTTCTGCTCTAACTCTCATCAAAATGTGCTGATGAAAATAGCATGGGCCAAAGTTCACAGCTTTTTAGAGCTCATTGCAGTTGTGAGCTCTGTTTAACCAACTCATTGCGAAATTTATTACGAAATTCCATTAACTTGGCTTGGACATTGTTCGCAACCACAAAACTATGCAAATAAGCCCAGAATTTATTATGTAATGCGCGCAATGCAACGCTGCACTTAGGCGCCGACTGCGACTGCGGCTCCGGCAAAGATTGGCTGCCAGTCTGGTCAACAAAGGGGGGTGGGAGGAGGGGGGAGAGGTGGGTGGTGTGGGATTCTTGATGAGACCACAGCACGTCAGCACGCGCCGCATCTCTGCTGGCAGCTCCGGTTGCTGGCCTAGTTCTTGGCAGCGTTTTTGCGGCTGACTGAAAGCTTTTTGGCGTTGGTTAACGCTGGAGGTTAACGGTGCACAATGGGCCGAAAGTGAATATGTATGTACGGCCGAGAGAGAGAGAGAAATGGGAAACGAGAAACGAGAAACTGCAAAGGGGTCGAACCTAAGCGGTTGCCAGCTAATTGGGGTTACTTGCAACTTAAATTTTAATTTCATTTGCTCTTAAAATATTAGCTTACATTTTCAAATTCATTACGCATTTTTCTATGCAGGTTGAATGCACAATGACCTTTAAAGAACATGGTAGTACATTAATTTTAACATTTAAAATTAAAATCACTAAATGCAATAATAAATTAAAATGTTGCTTACTTTCTGAAGAAAATCGTGACATTTAAATATACCTTACAAATAATTTAAAGAATTTTTGGCAATTTCTGCTTTAGATTATTTTTGTTATTTTTTACATTTAATGAATATTTATAAAAAAATGTTTTATTTTTTTGATTGTAGTATGAAAACATCTGATTTTTGTCGGCGCTAATTAAACATGAATTATTTAAATGTTGTACAATAAAAAATTCTTCTTTATTTCAATTGTCAATTTATTTCGAAACCGTATTGAACATTTTGGGACCTTATGTCACTGTTTTTTTCTGTGCAGGGCATTAAAAGAACAAATATCTTTAAATGTTCGTTTTAAAAACAAAAACCACTAGCAACTATATATTTAAATATTCAAATAAAATATAAATGAAAAGCATCAAAAGCAGAAGAGAATTAAACGATTGTGAGCAGCAAGTGTCCAGTTGGCAATTGCAGCTCCGATTGTCCATTCAGAGCCGGATCCGGAGTTGGAGAAGGAGTTGGAATCGGAGTCGGAGTCAGAGTCCAAAACGGAGCCGACGCTGCTCAATTTATGCAACGGCAACAGGAAAAAAATGGTGCATGCAAACATATATTTATATGACTGCGCCCACCAGCTGAGTGTGTGTGTGTGTGTGAATGTGTGAATGCCTATAAATGTCTGTATGTATGTGTTTGTGCATGGTGCCATGCATAAATTCGTAACTTGACCGCTTTTAAGTTGCATAAATTCTCGAATCCAAAGTGTCAACAGCACGAAATGCTGCTGTTGATTGTTGTTGATGTTGTTGCTGTTGTTGTTGCTGCTGTTGTTGCTGCTGCTGCTCAGCTCAGCTGGCCATGCGTTGATGATAAGCTTTACGCGTTCGCTGCTTGATGTCCCATTGTTGTAAAGTACAGCAACAACAGCAACAGCAACAACAGCAACAAAGAACACAGCACAACTCACGACAACAACAGGAAGCGGCCATTGTGTTGGTGCAAGAAAGATGGCCGCTTTGATCCGTGTTGATATCTGGCCATTGCAGCAGCAACAGCAACAGCAGCAACAGCAACAACAGCAACAGCAACAACAGCAGCAACAACGCAGCAACTGAGAGAGTGTTGAAAAAATCGTATGGATTATGCGACAAGTGCAGCGACTGTGCAGCCATTTTGTAACTGACGGAGCGAATGAGACGCACAACGAGTGTGTGTGCGATAAAGAGAGAGACAAGGAGAGAGAGAGGTAGAGAGTGAAAATTGTCACAGTTTTTTTCAGTTAGTCTGCGTTTAGTTGTTGACTCGATGCGATGCGTCGCTTCAATGCTGCGTCACCTACTCCCATGTCCTCATGTCCCTTTGTCCTGGTCTTTCTCAGACTGTCAGTCAGTTGAGAGTAGGTCCGTCAGTCGGACACTGGACAGTTGACACAGTCTGTTTGTTTGTCTGTCACACATTTCACATTCATTTACTGTCACTCTTCGCTTCTAAGCCTTTGACTTGCATGCGTTCAAATATGCTGGGCTAAAGTCAATCGTTTTAGCAAAAAGGTCAAAGGTATGCAAATTCCTTGTCCTAGTAAATGCTTTTGTTTCTTTTCGCAAACCGTGTTATGCAAGTTCCAAAAATTGTATGCTTAAGAGTTGTTCTTAAAGTTTTATTAGTTTTATTTAAATTTGTTTATGTAAAAATACATAATCACTATGTAAATCACACTTATATTTTTTGTTATTATTTTCGCTTCTAGAATATTTTAGAATATTTGATTAATAATGATTTATACGAGTGGTGAATGAAATCAATATTTTGATCCAACATTAATAAGTTGAATTTTATAATTATAAGGCTACTTTAAACTTAAATTTATTTTTTAATATTTTGAATATTTTATTAAAATAAATATAAATTTCAAAAATAAATTTTTGTTACTTTTCTTGTTTAAACATACGGTGGCTCACAGCTTAAAGTATGCACCCTTATTTTTGCTTTAACTGCTACGTTAGTCAAGTTATCACAATAAAAAAAATATATTTGGAAAGGTCGTGTAAATGTTCGTTTGAATGACACTAAACTATTCATAGAGTAGCTCGAAAGGAAATTTTCAAAAATATTTTTGGTAGTATTTTTTATAATTTATTGAAAACTGAAAAAAATGCACTTTTGCATGAAAATTAGGAAAAATGGGTTAAAATTGTCATTTGTAGGATTATTAAAATATTATAAAAAATACTAGCAAAATTATTTTAGAAAATTTCCTTTCGAGTTACTCTATGAATTGTTCCAAGAATTTTTTTGCATCAAAATATCTTTTGTAAAAAATCGAGGAAAAAAGTTTTGAAAAGTGACTTTTACATAAATTCGAAATTTTCCAAGGGTACTCAATGGGTTAAAGAACGTTTTGTGTCATCCAAACGGAATTTACACGACCTTTCCAAATATATTTTTTTTATTGTGATAACTTGACTAACATAGCAGTTAAAGCAAAAATAAGGGTGCATACTTTAAGCTGTGGGCCACTGTATATATTTTAGTGTATTTTAGCAAATGACAGACTTCAATGGTCAAACATCTGTTAATGCAAATGTTGATAGCCTCGTCAAGGTATAAGCCATCTTTGGCTGTCTTTGGCGTTGGCAAACAAATAAAATTAATGCCCAACGAGTGCACAGTATCGCAGAAGTTTCTCGACACTCAAAAACAAAATAAAAAGCAAAATACAAAAAAAAAAACGATGAAATAAGGATGCTCAACTAAATTTTAGCTGGCATTTGTTTGTCTTAGACAAAGGCCAAGAGAGGTATCCAAAGAGCTGCAGTTGCTTGCTCAAGCGCAACAGTCACACAGATACACACACACATACTAACACACACACACACACACACACATAGAGCGCCGTAGCGCATTTTAATTTGATACCTTCATTTATTCCTGTGCGCGCACAACTTAAACAAAAGAAACTGAAACGCAACCTGAACGAGTTTGTGAGTTGTGCATCTTTTTCGACTTCGCCATTTCCCCTTGGAATCTGCATCTGAATCTGTGTACATCTTTACCTGACGGTAACTCTTAGTGCGACTCTTGGCCAACTTCAACTTCAGAGGAAACTTCACTTTTAAGTTGCTTAAAAAGTTGTCACAGCGCTTAAGAGCTAAGCAGCTCAGTGCCCAATTGTGAGGCAGCTGCTTCTAGAAGAGAAGGAGTTAGAGTTGAAGGTGGAGCTGGAGTTGGAGTTGGAGGACAGCTGCAGTTGAGTGCAAATGAGTCCACACTGTCCAAAAATCTGTCCTGTCGCTGACTTGCAGCTGCTTTTTATTGCCGTTGTCGTCAACTTTGCTTTTGTCTTATTTTCGTCTTTCGTCTTCTCTCTGGCATTTATTTATTTTTATGCTGCGTGTTTTTTATCGCAACTTTTGCTTGGTTCCTTTTATTTTTTGTGTATTTTGTTTATGCGTAATTGTTGATAACTTGCCAAAGTTTTTATGCTGAGCACCATAAAAGGGTAACTTGGGTGCATTTAATATGTTAACTTTTATGCAACTTGCACTGACATTTTTTCTTTTAATAAAAATATTGACAAAAAAGATTCATAAATACATACATTTTTTTATATACTCTAACTTTTTCATTCACTAAAAATATCAACTAAAAAAGTGTCTTAATAACATAAATTTCATTTTATTTACACTACTTTTTTCTTTTTATATGAACTATTTGCAAAAGTGTCATGTAAACATAAAATTAACTTTGTATAATTTCACACTGCTTTTGATCCAATTTAAATTGCTTCTGCTTGCAGGGTATGCCCTATTCGTTCAGTTGTAATGAGCTGTACTTACTTACAGCTGCCTTCACTAAATGCAACTTTAACTGCTTTGAGCTTAGCCATTGTTTGTCCTGCTCTCTGGCGTCTTCGTCGTTGAGTGCTTCAAACTTTTGTAATTTTATTAAGGCACATGCCCGAAATTCGACAACAAGTTGACAAAGCTCTGTCAAAGATTTGTAAATGTTGCCATTAGCCCAAAGATACAGATATGTATATACTTAATAAAGATATAGATAGATGTAGATGTGGCAGCTGCTTGTTGGTTGCAACTGTGCTGCCTTCATTTATGAGCATTGGTCCATCAATGGCCCAAATGCAATCAATGGCCCACAAATTTCTACTCCTGTGTACCTATGAGTATGTGTGTGTGTGTGTGTGTTTGTGTGTGTATTGGCCATGGCTATGAGGTGGCTATGGATATTCCTTGTTGGGCAGTTTGCTTTTGTTGATTGTGGAGCCTCGTTTTGGCCAGCTTTGCGTTTGATTTCACTTTTACTTGGTCGACTTCAGCTGCTGCTGTTGTTGTTGCTATTCTCTTCGAGTTGGTGAACTGGCAAAGTGCTCCTTTGGCGCAATTTCATCACAATTTGGGTCAATTACACGCACTTGTCCAATTGAATATGCATGTGTGTATGTCCGTGTGAGTGTGTGAGTGTGTGCATGTGGTGACCTCACTTTTTGCCATTCTCTGTCAGTGATGAGGCTTAGCGGGCTAACGAAACCGTAGAAGGCAACACGGAAGCCAGGGTTGCCATGCCACTTGCTGAGCTCCTTCTGAGCGAATGCGTCTTTGTTGTGTGTCAGCCTGAATGTGAGTATGTATCTGTGTGCGTGTGTGTGTGTGTCTGTGTTAACGTTTCTCATGCTTTTTGATTTCACATGTTCCTTTTTTTGCGAGCTATTTTCGAGCGTCTTCACAGCGTCAGCTTGAAATTAGCATATAAGCAGAGCATACAGAGCATACACTGAGAAAAAACAATCATTAATAAATTGAAGTGGAAACTTCGTGATTTTATTATTATTGTTAAATTGTTAATTATTATTGTTAAATTAACACAATATGCTAATAAAATGGCAACCATTTAGCAACAAATTAATCAAAATAAAGCCAAAAAATTTTGGTTCACTGATAAAAATCCTTATAAAGACCCGATATTCAAATATTTGAAGAAGAAATTGAAAATTCGTACTTGAAAAAAGTATTTCTTACTCAATTTAAGATATTTCCCGCAATTTTGTTCAGTGTACTATATGTACACTTGTGCGTTCAATCAACGTAATGAGCCAGTTCATTGAGCATTCGCCTTTGGATTATGACAAAGCGCAGTCATTAGAAGAAACCACAAGTTGGAGGATAAAAATCGATGGAAATTTAATGTGAAGACTGTCAATAAAAAACACATTAATTCGAGCAGATAATTTTGAGAATGTTGAGTTTATTTCTTTATTATTAAATTGCTTAACTGCATTAACTGCACTCCACAAAATAAAGTGAAACATATAGCAAATGGCAAAGACCAGGAGAGAAAAAGAGGAAAAGGGAAAGATATGTAGAGGAAAAAGGACAACAAAAGGCACTGCAACGAGGCGAGTGCGAATAATTACTGGCCATATAAAACTGCAATGGTTGCTGACCGACAAAAAACAATAACAAATGTCCTGTATATGCTGACGACGGTGGCTGCGGTGAATGTTGACAGTCCTGACAGCGTTCCCATTCCCCTCTTTCCCTCTTCCCTTCTGTTCTGTTCTCTTCTCTTCTCTCTCCTGTTCGTGGCACTGCAGCGTGCTGTGAAGCCCCAATGATCGATGTCGTATTGTCAGTTTCATAAAAATTCAAACAGCCAGCGACCAGAAGCTGCCCCACAGCGCGTAAAATGCTTTTGTCAAAAGGCTTAAACTGCCAACCAGCCACGCCCCTTACCCCTCTGCCTCTTCCACTGCCCCGCTGCACTCAACTGCAATCCCATTCCCATTCTCAGAGCCAAACTCTGGCAACTGGAACTGCAACCAAGCTGCCTGGCAGTCATCTAGCCAACCAACCAACCAACCGACCAACCAACCAGTCGAGCCACTCCTTTGCTTTATTGTTGGCCATTGACGGCAACAAGAACAACACGGATTACAATAACAATAACAACAAATATAAATACAAAAACAAAAAAAGAATGGCCAGCAAAAGGCAAAAGACGGAGTGGACACGCTGCTGTAAAATGCAATAAATTAAACAATATCTGCGCCAAATTGCTGCTGCATTCAGTTTGTTGGCCAGAGGGGATTTTTACTGATGCTTTTGGCGTTTAACAATTTTTATGCGGCTTCGAACGCTTTTCTTTATTTTTTTGTGTGCCAATTTTTTAAATGTTTTTAAATGTTTTTTCCCTTCTCTGTTTTTTGTATACTATAAATACATATATTTTTTTGTTTTTATTATTCTCTATTGTTTTTTTGCCTGCGATTCTTGTGCAGGTTTGGCATTTTATTTATGATCGCGTGTGGTTTTAATTTTCAATACGCCTCTCCCAAAACCCCTGCTGATGGTACTCGGTACTCGATACTTGGTACTCGGTTGTATGTCCAGCTAATAACTTGGGGTTAGATCCAGTGCGTAGTGTGTGTGTGTGTGTGAAACTTCAAATCCTAACACGTTCGGTTCGACTGGATGGCAACTGTCAGGACATGAAAATGAATGAATGCGTACATTGGCTGCTCGACATGGAACATGGCGACATGAACAGGAAACAGGAAACAGGACCGGGCCACTAACAGTCCTACAAGCCAAGGCAAGGCAATTTAATTCAATCAAAGACAAAGCTGGACACTGACAGGCCAATGGCGATGGCGCTGCATTGCGACAAAGACAAAGACTTATCGAGCGATACTCGCACTCGCACTCGTAGTTGTGGTAAGGACTTAAAACTGTGACCAACTGAACTAAGTAAAAGGATGAGCAATAAAGTAAAACAAAGAATGTTCAATTGCGTTGAACTGCAGAAACTTTTGATTTGTTTTAAGAGTTTTATTTTTGATTTAATTTTTATACCCGTTACTTAAAAAATTAATAAAAGGGCATATTGTATTTGTTGGAATGTGCGCAATAGGGTAAAGGAACCTCAGTTATTCAAATATTAAGTTTTTTTTGTACTTGCAATGGCAATGTACTTGCCTAAAAGTACGCAATACAATTTTTTGTATGCATATTCAAAAAAGCAACGGGTATTCTATAGTTGGGAACTCGACTGTAGCCTTCCCCGCTTGTTTTCTTATTTTTTTTTATCTACAATAATATCAAGGCTTTCATGGTATTGTTGAATTCGCAGTGAGTGCACTACAATTTTCATTTTGACCTCACGGTGAGAATTTTGTCATTTGAATTTAAATTTTGGTCACGCTGATTACAAATACCCGACCAGCAGCAGTTGGATGAAGGGCTTGGAAACGGTGCCAGGTCAGGCTATAAATTTGGGCAAATATGCAAATCAGTTGCCGCATGGCTCATAAAATATTTGCGCTTTAACTGATTGCGCATACGCCGCATGGTGCGAGTGGCAAGTGGCAGTGGCAAGTGCCGAAACCTGACCAGGAGACATTTGGGCAATTGACGGCCAGTGCAATGGGGGGAGACGGGGAGGTGGGGAGGTGAAAGGCGCCGAGTTAATTGCTCGAGTGCAACACTTTACACAGGCTTTTTGCTACTAAATTGCAATTGCTGTTGGCGACAACAACAACAACTATAACAACAATACCAATTGCAATGGCAACAACAAGGACTATGACAACAATAACACTCAACAGTGGCCATTAACATGTGGTCTGGGCATCCAGACAAAGCCACGCCTCGAATGTCGCCTGATCCTATTGAGCCTGCTCCAGTTTCGTGGGCATTGAAGCTGTCATTTTGCATTGTTCGCAAAGGTTTCATAATGCTGTCAATGCAATTAATTGCATAATATTGGATACGCACATAAACAGTCATATATTGTATGCACACACATATTGACAAATATATATGTTTATGTGTATATGTATTTAACTATTAAATTTGCCACACACACAAAATTCGAAATCCGAATATTGTTGACTTTAAATTCGCTGTCCGAACTCATTCAATTCAGCACATTCAACCATTGTTGTAGTTGTTGCCATTATTGTTGTTGTTGTTGCTGCTTCCGCTGAAGTCGCTTTATCGCATTACATAAATTTTATTAATATGAATTTAATGTAAATTGCATGACAAGGCGCTCGACACAGAACGTGTAACGTGTGTTCTCCGAGCTTTATATAAAAAAGAATCCTTAAGTGCCACTTGATTTCATTTTTCCGCGTACTGACAGCCAGAGTGTCCTCTTCAGCTTTCAATAAGTGACACTCCCATTACCGATATATACTAAATAAAAAATATATATAATTTTTAAGTTTTCAATACAATAAGAATATGAGTTTTAAGAAAAAGCAGTAAACTTTTAACAAAATCAAACCAATAATAATCGTACTTTGTATCAAAACAAGTTCATTCATTAATTCCTCAAAATATAAAAATAAATTTACTAATCTCACTGATGATTTTAAAGTTAAAGCATTATAAACATGACTATATTAAAAAATTATTGATGATTCTCTAATAGGATAATCCTTTTTGAAAACACTATTTGAAAAACGCCCCATTTCTTATTATAAAGGCTTTAAATATTGTGATACTAAATCTGTGAAGTCTGCCCAATTAATCTGGGAACTCTTCTTTTTAAAACCTTTCTCATTTTGAAAACTATTTAAAAACAGTTGCTGAGAGTCATAACAGTGTAATATGGGTTTTATAAATAATTTAATGTAAATCACATTTTTATTCATTGATGTAATGCGCACTGTTTAAATACAAAAAAACAAATGAAATGAATTGTCAACTAAATCATAAAATAATGGCGGATTTTTATTAATTTTCAATTACTAATTTATAAAAATAGTTTTGATTTTAAAAATGTTGCAGCTTTAAAGTTGAGCATTTAATTTGCTGTTAAAAGTGCTGACAACTTCATCAACGTTAGCTAGTGTTAGTGTGTTAGTATGTTTGTGTGTGTGTGTCAGTTATAATCCTTAGTTTAATCCTTTCGCCACGCTTTGACACGCTTACAATTCACTTGAATGTCAGCAGCTAATCCGCCTTCACAATGAGGTCGTCGTCTGCCGCTTGCCACATTCCACGCTCCGCTTACCACTCCCCTTTCCCCTCTCTGCTCTCTGTTCTTTTCTCCCCTTTCCCCTTCTTCTCCTCCTTTCCTCTCTCTGATTCTATTCTCAGCGACACTTGACAACGACACTTGTGACCCGCCTTAGCTCAAGTTTTCATTTCACTTTTGCCGTTAACTGGGTTTTTATTTTTATTTTTTTGTCTCTTTTTGTTATTTTGTCATTTTAATGCCCGCAAACAATTTAATTAAGCGGTTCTTTTTTGCGCTCTTTATTTTATTTTTATATGCTCTCCTTCTTGGCTCATTTTTTATGCACCCACATCGCACACATTGCGACTTTTTGGGCATTTGCCTCGCGTTTGTGTCTGTCTGTGTTTTGTTTGCGTAATTTTCACTTTGTCAAACATGTTGACATTTCGTTAATATCCTGTTATATGCACCCCGCATACTCACACCCATACCCATACTCACACTCACACACCCACAAACGATTCACTCATTTTTATTTCGCTACACGTTTGTTTATTTGATTCCATTTCATTTTAAGTTTATGCGCTCGCCTCATTGTTGTTGGCTTCATAAAGACATTTAAAGTTTATGGTCGTTTTTCGGTATTTTTTTAACTTTTCGGTGGCCATAAAAAAACGCAAACACACACACACACACACAAGCTTGTACAATTCATATATGTATGTATAGGAACAGAGGAGTCGCGTCGCCTTGCGTGCCTTGCATGTATTTGGCTTACTTTGTGATTTGTATAAATACAGGAAACGGAAATGACAGTCACGACACGGAAATGGCACGCCATTTAATTTCCATGCAGCGTGGCCGTGACTCCATTGCTCCCCTTCTGTTCATCTCGGTGTCTCCCACTTACACGTTGTTCCTTAATATCTCTTTGTGACAAACAATAATACGCACATTTTTTTGTATGTATGTGTGTATATGTCAAGCTGACAGTTGTATTAGTGCAGACATTTTATAAATGATTTTCGTTGCGATTCAAAATTTGTTTGTCATTTATATAATTTTCTTAAATTTGTAGAAGTAAATATAGTTTTTTAGTATATTTTATTTGTAATTAAGTAAAACGTCTACTAATGAATTTTCATAATACTACAATAATACTCGACTATATTTTTGGGTGCAATATTTACATAAGTCTTTTGGTTTCATACACTTGCACTGCTTACTGTTTTCTGTTTAATATTTAATTAATAATTTTTCATATTTTGCAGAATTTTATTTTAACTTTAACACCCTTAGTCAAGGTATACAGTTAATGCTTAATTATTTTATTATATTTGCTTTTATTTGCAATATAATACTCCATATGTACATATGTGTTCTTTTTTGTTAAACTTATTAGCACATTCGCCAGTATTAATGCCACTCATTAGTATTTAATTGCATATATTTTGTACAAATATATATGTATTCATAATTTGCCATTTCAACAATTTATGGGCTTCTGAGTGTTTTTTTTTTGTGCAGTTTATTCAATTAATAAATTAAATTATTTGCTGAGCTTAATTGCTTGTTGCTCAGCATCGTTGGCCAAACAAAGGTTCAATTTATACGCTTTTTAATGTTTTTGTTTTTATTAATAACTTTGCGTTAAATATTTATTGAAATAAATTTTATTATCACACATTTACACATCAGTTTTGTTCTCCCTTAACTTAACTGCAGTTTAAGCATTGAACTTCAGATAAAGCGTTATTTAAAGTTATTAGTTTTTTTTTAACTTGCTTTAGTGATAGAGGGAAAGGTCATATTATTTGGACAGTATCTTTGAGCTGACATTTAAATTTCATGCAAAATTTGTAAGCAGCAGATACAAAGTGAAAGTCAAAGTCGCTGCTGATCTCGGAGCCTCAAAGTGCTCAAAGTGGGTGTCATTCGCATTCTTTGTGTGTGTAAGTTGTGTAAGTTTTGTGTCTGCGTCTTAGCTACGTATCATGATATGCAAATTTTGGAAAAAACATCAAAGGCAAAAGCTCAAAAAGACAATGACATGCCCTCTATCCTCTATCGTCTTGTCGCTATCCCCATCCTTTATTCTTTGCTCTCCATCCTCCTTCCATTCTCCATCCAACTTAGAGTTTCTGGGCTTTCTTTCAGCGTCTCCGCTTTGGCGGCCCATTTAATTTCGACAGCTTTTGTTACAGCCAACATTTTATTTGCACGTTTCGTTTTACGGTTTTTGTCACTTGGCGTCATTTGATATTTCTCTGAGGTGCCCCTGTTCCCCCTTCTCCCCTCGCCATAGCTTTTGTTTGCTTTAATTAAAAGTTAAGTAGGTGCGAGCGACTGAACAATGAGAAAGGAGGAGGGTAAGACTAGGGGTAAGAGAGTAGTGGAAAAAGGGGACGAGGCAACGTTGTAAATGAAGTTGTCAACTTTTCGCATTTCTAGCCATTCCACCGCATTCCCCTCCTGCCCCACCTACCCCTCAGGCACTTCAGTCTCAATTTCAACTATTTCTGCTGCCTGGCGAGGGCATTTTTGCAATTAATAAAGTTTTTACCCTCAATTTTGTGTATAATTGTTGCCGGTTTGCTCTGTTTGTGTAGTTGCAATTAGTTTTTGAGCTGCTTTGATGCCTTTTAGGCACTCAAAATTCCTCTTACAAATGGATGGACACTGAACACTGTTGTTCACAGCAAAAACTGCATAACTGGCTGACAGGTGACAGGAGTGGAGTGTCCTTGCTGCATCCTGCTTCCTGAGGCTGCATCCAATTTCAGTCTCTCCTTCTGGCAGCTGTGTAATTAACGTGGAAAATCAAATAGAAGTCAGACGATGACATCAAATATACGACATTAATTATTTTGACACAGAGTCTAAGAGATTGATGGAAATCAGCATAGAAATCTACTGTTTGAAAAAAGGTAAAAAGAAAATTTGTTTATTAAATTGTAATTAATGGATTACTGGCTTAATGATTACTTCACAAACTGTATGTAAAAATCGTACAAGCTAACAATAAGCTATCGAGATTGAACATTTCTAAAAAGATTCAGTGACTTATTGATCAACATACAGTGGCGGCAGAATTAATAGGGACGCTCTTTCTTTTACTATAACAGCTATTGTAAGTCAAGTTTTCAAATTTAAAAAATATATTTGGAAAGGTCATCTAATTTGAATTAAAAACATTTGAATTCAAAACATTATAAAAAATAATAGCAAACATTTTTTTTGAAAATTTTCTTTTGCAGTTACTCTTACAATTGTTTCAAGAATTTTTTTGCATCCCAATATTTTTTGAAAAAAATCGAGGAAAAAAGTTGAAAAAGTAAACCTTTTTTAAAATTCGAATATTTTAATGGGTACTTAATGGGTTAAGGAAAGTTATACATCATTCAAACGGAATTTAGATGACCTTTCCAAATATATTTTTTAAATTTGAAGACTTGACTTACAATAGCTGTTATAGTAAAAGAAAGAGCGTCCCTATTAATTCTGCCGCCACTGTAAATTTCAATCATTTCAATATCTGAAAATATATAAAATTTAATTTCAAATCAATTATATAAAAAGCATTGCGAGTGTCAGCCCCAAACTGAAGGGTGATAAATATAGTAAGAATAATAAAAAATAGAAGCAGCTAAAAACAATGAAATATTTTAAATCAATGCATCAGTTAAAAGTATTCTGATTATCAAATTTACAGTGAGAATTATTTTAAAATCATTCAGCATAAATGTATTTTTTTTATTTTTCCGCAATCTGACAGGTCGGCAACAGTTTGCTTCCATGTGGTTGGCAATATTACCTGCATAGCAACTATAGTATAGTTAAATGACAGCAATAGAAACTGCCGTAACCAGTCGGCAATGAGGTAGCAGCTGGAGTTGGTATAGAATCCAACCGCATCGAGTTGGCAGCCCGCAGTTCTCTCCATGAGCCGAGTCAGAGTCGCAGTCACAGTCCGACCGAAGTTCTGTGGTGTTTGGCTTGTTTAAACAAATGCCCACAGTGTCTATAATTTGCCACTTTTTTGTGCATTTTACACAATATATATTTTGTTTTTCTGCGTACTAGTTTTTAAAATTGTTGCTTGTTTCTGTTGCTGATTCTGCTGCCTGTTTCTGTTGGCTGTTTCCTTTTCCTTTTGCTGTTGTTACGCTTCGCTATGTTTTGTGTGCAAATAAAATGCAAGTGCGCTCCGAACAACCAACGACCGCAAATTGAGTGTTAATAAAGTCATGTTAATAACTTACAAAACAGAGAGCGAGAAAACGAACTGTAAAAGCTACATCCCCTTTTCATTCTTTTATCATTTCTTTGAAAGAGAGAGGGAGAGAGGAACGCAATTTGAGTGTGGGAGAGTGTGGTTCAATCTCTGGAAAATTAGCAAGGACTGGCCTCCAAAATTCATTGCTGCCTGCCACTTGCACGCATATGTGAGCCGTCGACTTTAATGAATTCCAGCCAAGAGCCAACGTATGCTTCCGACCATTGGGAGACCAGCAGGCCAGGCCAGAACAGGACCAGAACAGGACAGGGCCAGTAGGAGTCAGTAAGAGCGTCTGTCGTCGGTATGTCTGTCTGTTTCGTCGCTCGATTTCTAAAACCAAACTTCCGTATGCTGCAAAGAAACAGCACAAGCAAGAAAATACTTATCAAACACTGCTAGACTATGAGATACTCTGGAATAGAACACAAATAATGGACAAAAATTTGTATTCTCTCCGCTTGAAATTTGAGTTGTTTACAAAACAAAACAATAAATACAGGGAATCCGGGATCAAATCAATTCTAAACGGTGTCACAAGGTCGGTATTCCTAATCCAAGTAAGAAATACTTAATTTATATTTTACTTTTCAATTCTTTCTCCGCAAATATTTTTATTATCCGGACTTGATAAGATTTTTATTAGTGTTAACGCTTTTTGACTGTTTAATCCTAAGTGGTTAAAAATACATGTGGTACTTAAAAAATACATGTTCAAATCAAGAATTTTTAGCTAGAACTGTAATATGATTTTGGTTCTTCTGTATAGCTTGTCGTACTCAGTCAGAGGGTATAGAAACTATTCGCTTTGGCTGTGAGCCAAGCCACAACAAAAGTTGTGACTGACGACTGCCTGGCAGGCGTTGCTGTTGTTGTTGTTGTTGTTGTTGCTGTTGTTGTTGCTGTTGCTGCTGCCAGCCATCCAGTCAGCCATCTAACCATCTAACCAGCCAGCTAGCCAGCCAGTCAGAGCCAAACAACAAATGCGCCGTTCCCAGGGCAATCCCAGAAACAGTTGCAGAAATAGAGACTGATATAGAAATAGAAGCAGAAACGGAGTCTCAGTCCCAGCTCGTTGCCATCTCTGACAAAAATGTTGTATGCAAAAAAGAAGGAGAAGAAGCAGAAGCGTTGCCTCAAAATTTCATTGCAATTCATTCGGCAACGTCGCCAAAAGGAGAAAGTAGTGACGGCAACGGCGGCGGCTGCTCTCTTCCTGTGACTGTGACAAAAAAAAAAACAAAAAGGATGAGGATGCAATTGGGTAGAGGATGACGGAGGCTTCTTTTGCGTCTCTCAAACAATGCAGCAGCAACAAAACAGCAAACAATTTGAGGCATTCAAATGTGCAACCAGGCGGTCGCCGCCACCAACGAGCTCCCTTCCCTCTCCTTCACCCAATCCAATCCCAATCTGAATGTGTGAAAGTTACAGTGTTCGTCTATTTTCTTTTTTTTTTTGCTGTTGTTTCTGGCTGCTGCTGCTGCAATTTGGGTGCGAAAAAGTTTGCATAGCAAAACAGTAAAAGGCATTTATTCCAGCGTGAATCCGTTTGCCCGACTCGGAGTCAGAAGGGAAAGACGAAGGAGATGGAAGAGAAGCGGGTAGTGCGGTGGTTGGTCTGATTCAGATGCTGCTGAAGTGGCACTGAGCTTGACTTGCCTGCTGGCTACTTTGTTCGGGCCGTGTAAGTGCAGTCAATTGCCTATGTGGGTCAGCATTGCATTTGCGCTTAATGAGCATAAATTATGCAGCAGTCGACGCATTAAGGACAGCAGGACTACAGCAAATTCAGCTGCAAACGCGGCAGTAACTGCAACTTTCGCTTGTCGCATCAGCTCATAAAATTTATGGCGTCTGCATGTATTTTAAATTCTAATAAAATGTAGCAAAAGTTTTTCGGGCGCACACCCCACACACAACGTTCAGCAACTTTTTGCTTGGCTTTTAAAAGTTACTTTAGCCACAAACACACACACACTCGCACATACCCGAAGACACACACCTGCTTTGCCACCTTTTGGCAGTCGAAACTCACGGCAAATGTGTTTGCAATATGAAGAAGTTGTGCGGCTGTTGCCTGCGTTTTCTCTGCTCTGCTCAAGTAAAAGTTTACAAATTTCACTACAACATTTACTCGTAAATTATAATCAAAAAGGTGCCAGAATTCTGGTGTGCGTAAAAATAAATAAATATGCTCGTACTCGTACTCGTGCTGCACTTTAAAGACCGAACGAAGCAAATGATTCTCAGTAAACTTGCAAATCCGAAAGAAAGTGTTGCATGCCGCAAGGCGCAAATGCGTACAAGCTGCACTGCAGTGCACTGCAGTGTTTTAAGAATTTTATAGTAAGCATACAAGTCTTGCGAAAACTTGAACATATTTCTTTAAAGTGTTAATACTTTATGAAAATATAAATGTATTTAAAGAAAATATGCCTAAGAATGGCACAATGTTAAACTATTTCAATCAATAGACAGTTCATATAAAAGCAATTACTATTATTACTGTCAGATATTTAATATTTAGCAATAATGTTGCATGATAGATTACATTCATTAAAGAAGATATTTAATTTTGCATTGACTTTGATTTTCATAATTCCATATTTTGAATGTGTTTCAAATGACGATGCTTAATTTGCATTGATACTTTTGTAATTACTCAAAAGCAAATGCAATGCAAATTGCAATAGCTGGATAATTAATGTGCATTGCCTTGGATTGAACTAATTGAAGTAACCGCAAATTCTATTTGACACCTCAGGCTCAGACTCAGCACATTGCACGTCGCCTGTAATTATATTTGGTATATAACTTTAGTATAATACTTCTTCTGTAATATCTCAGTATGTCTCCACCTTTATTTGGAAAGTCTTCGCCATGACACTAACTTCAAATCAGCGACATTTTCTTGAAATTTCATTTTATTTCGTGTCGTTTGGCTTGCCAACAATTCAATTTATATGTTGTCTTTGTGCGATGGCTTTTAGGATGGGCGACACACACACACACACACACAGACACAGACACACACAAACTCAGTTACATTGAGACCAGTTCTAGTTTTTAGCCATGTGTAAAGGTAAAGCGACAATTTGTGTTAGTGCAAATTTAATGCCGAAACGTGCACAGGCAGCAGGTAAGGCAGGTAAGAACAGGTAAGAGCACAACCGCTTTGAACATCGGGCCAACAACCGCAGCCCCGACTGAGTGTCTCTCTCGCTATCTCGCATACCATTCATCCTCCTCTCTCTCTCTTATCTCTTTCTCTCCACTCTCGTTCTCTCTGTCACTCTCTTGCTTTGTCTGTGTGACGTTGTTGGTTTGGTTTTTGGTTTCACACATGCTTATACATGCATGTAGTAGCAAGCAAGCACCTAAGAGTGCTACTTTCGACACTGACTGACTAACAGATACCCCGTTATGTGCTAAAAAGAAAATGCTGCTGAATATCTGCTGAATATCTGTTAAGAAAACTCAAATTTGAATCTAATGTTGTTTTTAGCTTTAAAAAATGGTTTGCTAAATATGTTTAAATACCCGTTTTAAGCATTTTATTGGCAGAGGGTATAAAGAACTCAGTTGAGTGCAAAGCCCAAGTGCAGGCAATGCCAGTGGGCGTGGTTGTTGGCTGACTTGGCAAAGTTAACTTTTGCCACGACAAAGTGACATATTAGCGTAGTCAACTTTACAAAGCATACACACACACACACACACACTACACTCACACACACACACACTGCAAACAGGCAGAGTATTGAAGTCAAAAAACCAAACTCTCAAATGCCTTAAGAGCTTGAAACACACTTAAGAGTTAATTTTCTCGAGCTTAAACTTTCACAAATTGCCGGCCCAAAATATTCTAATGCAATCCAAAAAAAAAAATAAATAAAACTCGAAATGTTCCATAGCCACAGTCATTTAGGCCATGTCCGAAAGCCGAAATCAAAAACCAATTAGTGCTGCTGGCCGTCGAAAAGTTATGCCAAATAATTGGCACACCCAGTCAAAGTTTTAGCCTTATAATTTAAAACGTTACGCATACGCAGTGTGGCCCAGTTGAAATTTTCGCTTTCTATAAATGGTTTAAACGGCGAACGACAGCTCATTGCGAATGTCGTTGCGTTGGCGTCAGGATCAAATATTTTATGCAAATTTTGATAATTGCGAAAACATTTTCGTTTTGGCTAATTATAGATTTAAGACAACGTCAAAAAGTTGTAATTTGTGTGACTAAAGTAACGTTACTATTACTGGTACTTTAAATTCTCCAAATTACAGAGTCTGTCATTAATTAACATTCTTTTTTAAACTCAGTTAAAGAACACAACTAATCGGTTTCTAGTATTTGTGTATCGACTTTAAATTCAAGTATATTAACACCGAGTTGGGAATTCCACAGATGATTTTTCGTTTAAATATTTTCAATTTTTTCAAGAAAATTCGTTGAAATTTGGAGAGTTGTTTAAGTCTCCTAAAAATGTTATACATATCGCACTATACATTCTTTTTTTCAAATTAAATGAAAGCTATTAATATTATTGAGAACTACAATTTGATGCATATAAAAACTATATAAAATTATGTGTTAATGTCATAAAAGACACATTAAATCGAGCACACTCTGCGTTTTTTTCATACTCGGCTAAATATCTATTGTAAATTAATATATGTACATTATTAACACATAAATGTACTGGAGAATAAACGCGAGCTAACATCGTGGAAAAATCTAATTAAATATGAATAAAAAATAATTAGCATATAAATGCAAATGCAGTTATTTGATTTGTGCAGGCAACCGCAATGTCTGGTTAGTTGAAGCTCATCTCTTCATGATCTGGCAGTTATTGTTTGGAGCACGAGTTTGTGTGCAATGTGAAAACGATGCGCAATTTATTAATTATCTATAAAGCACTTTTAATAAACCAAATTACCAATTACAAACTATTACAATGCACCATTTCATATCTGTTTGCTCACTGCCTTCCACCTGTACAATATTTTATATTATTCATGCAACAAGAGTTCTGTTTATTAGTTTTCCATTTAAAAAAAAATTACTAAAAATGCAATTTGCATTTATTTGCAATATAATCAGTCAGTGAGATACTGCAGCAGCTATCAAACATTCAATCATAATAATGAAAATGCCAAATGAATTTCATAGTACAAATTAGACAATTACCTGACAATATAACAACTCTGCGGTTAGCCTGTCAGTTAAGTATTAACAATGGCCTCTCACAAAAATGGAAACCAATTAAAAATTGTATAGGAAAGTGATAATTATTGTCATACTGACAACAATTATGTATTTGGATTTAATGCAGCAATATCAAACTGGTTTTAATTTAAGTTAAAACAATGTAATTTAAAACATTTAAATATTCTGATTATTTATAACTTTAATGAACAAATCCTAAGAACTTCGAATCTTCTTGTCATTTATTTCCTAAATTTTTTCTTATAATTTTTATTTTTGAATAATATTCTCACAAAAAATTTTTCCGACTGCACAGTTAATCTGCGAACATATAAAACTAAACAACTTAACATATTTTCAGCTTTATCTCTCGTTCCACTTTTGTGGACATCATCATCCTTTCATCGCACACGTGCGGCAGTGCTTCTCCCTTATTTTAAATATATGTATAAATTGCCATCACTTTGGAAACCTAATCATCGCACCCGGGAGCAACTACGTGAATATTCCCGTTCACATGCAAAGCATGTAAAAAATTCAACATAAATTAAAAGGGCCACATTAGTTAGTTTTTTTTTTGTATGTAAGCACACACACAGAAAGCACTGTCAATCCCAATTCCTGGGAGAGAATGAAACCTCGTCACATTCACCCGCATCTTTACGAGTTATTTACGATTTAAATCCGCGACTCGAGACTCGATTCAGAACCCAAATCCAAATCCGAAGTTGAGTGTGCGCCTAATGCGCATTGAATAAAGTACTAAAAAAATAATTTGCAAACTGTGTGTAGTCAGTATATGCCTCGATATAAAAGGGCAACCCAAAACGGGACCGTGCTTCGCTTTTCAAATTTTATGTTGTACGAGCACACATTACGTATACGCAGTGCGTGTTATACTCACTTCCGGTTGCCGTTCCGACATGCGTTCCAGGTCGGTCCATGTTTAATGTTGTTTTGACGCCGCCATATTAACCGGAAAGTGGGGAAGAGTGGGGAGACGAGCTAAGAGACAGGAAATGTGCACCGCCAGGTACTTTCTATGTAAATGTGCGTCACATTTGTCTCTCTGCCGTCCTTACTTAACCCTTTTTTCCGTTTGGTTCCGTATCCCAAATATTTATGGCTGCCGGCGCTGGGCATATGTTTGGCTCCTGGCAACGTTGCTCGGCAATTTATTTAACCTTCGAATACTGTTTGCTGCCTGCTGCGTGTGTCACAAAGGTGTCGCCGCCTAAATGTATGCCCCATTCCACTTTGTTTCCTCTTTGATTGTGAATGTGTGTTTATATTTGTATGTGTATGTGTGTGTGCAGTCGTATTAAAAGGGATTTGTTTGCATGAAATTTGCGTAGATTTGTTGCACATTATATGTTGCCATGTGGCTGCCTGTTTATTTGCCTGGCAATTCAGTTTTGTGGCGCGTGGTGTGCTTTTCAAATCGGTTTGCGGTCGACAGACAAATCAATGAGATAGTGTGTACTCGCATTGTATGATTCGTATCATTTCTGGCTGCTTTTTAAATAAAATATAGTAGTATAGTTGAGACGTTACAGCCAAGGCACATTTTCTAAATTGCCTGCTAATGATATTATAAGTAGATATGATAGATATTTTAGCTAAAAATTATAGAAAATAATGTCGATTTCTAAAATTCCAAATTTATATTTAACTAATCATAAATGAATTTAAGTATTTCACTTTTTTTAAATGTCTAGTTTAAAAACCAGTTAAAAAATGTATGCAAAATAATTTTAAATTCTAAATTGACTTTCAATTTATATTTAGCTGAACATGAATTAATAAAATGATTTATATTTTAACTTAAAAAGTATAGAAAATAATGTCGAATTCTAAAATATTTAGTAATACTTATAAATTGTTTATAAAAATAATTTATATTGTAACTTAATATTTATATATAATAATGATAAATGCAAAACAATTTCTAAATTATATATACATTAACATAAATGAATTTAAGTATTTCCAAATTAATTCGACCTCTTTTCAAATCATTTACCTTTTCTCACTAAGGTTTTTAAGTTCAGTCTGCTATCCTTAATTTATTTTTATTTATTTTGTGCGGCTCTGCCATTTTTATTTATTATAAATTGTACAAAACGTTCGGCAAGTGACCAAACTGGCCGAACAATAAAAGCGGGTACATTAATCTTCTCTGGTAGCAGCAGACGCGAGGCGAGTCGGATGGTGGCATGGGCATTGTGGGGTTAAGGCCATGGAGATGCACCATTTTGACTCAACTGCTTGCCAATTTCCGGTTGCAGTGCTGTGCATTTCCTGATGGCGTTTGTCCAGCTATACCCTTCCCCTCCCCTCCTCCTCTCCACCCATCATCAGGCCACACTCAATGGCGATGAAATTGCTTAAATGTAAATAAATCAGAGTGGTAAGAAAATTTCAGTGGTCAACTGGCATCGCGTCGTTGTCGTAGTTGTTGTCGTCCTCTGTTGTAAGTGTCGGCTTATAAATCAACCAGCTGCACTGTGCTCAACAAAATGGCTGACAGACAAACAGACAGACAGAGATACGGACAGACGGACAGACGGATGAAAGAAAGCCGTGAAGTCGCATTAATGGCGGCTTAAGTGTGCAAGGGCCAAAAAAATGCGCTTAATTGCATGACGTTCATTTTCAACTTTCATTTCACACACACACACACACACACACACACACACACACACACACACACACACACACACACACACACACACTTTAAATCCAGTTTTATTAGCTCGGCAATCGCATAAATCACACGGCTTTGCCACAGACCGAAGGTCGTTTGTCATTTTTAACAATCAATTAAAACCAAATGTTGCATAAATACATGAAAACTTTTCGCCAATGCGCTTCAACAATTACAAATTGTAAACGAACTCGCTTTGCCATTTATCATCGTTAGAATTCAGCCAAAGCCAAAGCCAGACAGCCAGCGATAGTTAGCGAGACAGAGAGCGACAGAGAGAGAGGGGATAGTGATAGTAATTCGCCTAATAAAAATCAACCGCAAATGCAACTGCTCTGAAATCGAAAATGCACTTGATGTTGAGTCACGGGGGACAACTTCTTACAAGTATGAGTACTCGTATCTGTCTGACTGAGTTAGCGAAACTCATTCACTCAACAGCGAACGCAATAAACTCTGCGTTTTATGTACCACATAAAGAAGTTGTAAATACTTGAGTAACACTCAGATGACTTTAATTTTCACAGAGTTTTCTTAAGTATATCCTATCCTAAATATATCACTTTAACTGTATTAAAGCTTCTGATCATGATCAATAATTCGATAATAAGTAATTCATTAAAAAAAATGCAATATTATTTTAAAATTATTCCATTAAACTATGTAAACGTGTCTATTTTCAATAAAATATATTTCATTCAATTGATCTATCTTTTTTTTAAAGCAGCAACTGCAGTTATTGTTCATTCTCTCTGGAATTTTAGGTTTAAAAATTGTATTGTTCACCATTTTATATATTTGGCTGTCATAAAAGCGGAAATATATTTGTTCACTTTGTGTGTGTGTCGGGTCATAAAATGCAAATAAAAATCACATTGCAATTCATTTGGCGTATTTATTTTTGATTTAGAATATACAATGAAATGCTATTTTTATGTCATCAGGCTCGTTCGCTCGCTCGTTCAAAATAATGAATAAATAAAATGTTAATAAATTAAGGAACTCAGAAGAGGACGAGGGAAATATGGGGAAAATGCTCAACGTTAGACTCGCCTAATTGCTGGTTGATTGATGACGCTTAAAGGCAACACTAAACAACAACAGCCTTTTAATTTATAATTTATGTAGCGAATTTTGATTAATTAATTTCCATTTAGCTAGTTACATTCTATGCCGATGCCATCCTGCGACATCCTGTGGTCTGTGTGGCTTTTACCTTTTGACATGTGACCGAATTAATTTGATTCTCTTGCTACCTTTGGTTTGCTTTGCTTTGCCTAAGGCGGTAAGTGCTGGTATTCATATCGTGCCAAATATTTGCATCTATCCTGTGGCTCAGTGTGTGTGTGTAAATGTTATGCTTACCTTTTGGCATATCTTCACATCTAAACAGGCTTCAGCTGAATCTGAACTGCGCTACCGAAATTTACAAGTCATCGACGCTGCGGTCGAAATTTGCATAATTTGCTTTCCATGTAGGCGCAGTCATAAATGATGTCTATGATACGAGCTTGCCCCCCAGCCCGAGGACAACACTCCGGGCAGACTTTCTGTCTACACCTGGCAGTTCCTGTTGTTGTCTCTCTCTCGAGAGAGCTTCGCCACTAGTATCCTTCTGTTTAGTTGAGTTTCCTGTCTGTTTGCACTGCTTAAGCGAAAATGGTGTTAAGTGCTTTCGCATACAAAATTTACATGGCTGACAATTTTTGAACGATGTATCGGCAATGTTGTCGTTTGTAGGTTGTAGATTGTCGTCGTTTCTCGTTGTCGTTGTCGTTTCACGTTGTCGTTGTCGCTGTACTTGTTCTCATTGTTGTACTTGTTGTCGTTGTGGTCGTGTCAGCTCAGCTTGACTTCCGTTTCCGTGTGTTTGTACACGCGCCCTGTAAATATTTGGCGTTTGCAACAAGGCACATGCCAAACACACATACACGCACACACACACACACACTCACACACATATGGGACACATCCATGGCACACTGGCCACGCCCATTGGTTAGCAAAATGTTTGTGAACATCAAATTGCAGCATTCGACTGATGATGTTTCCCCAAATGTTTGTCATTGCAGGCAGCGTTCAATTGCAGGTCAATAAACCCCAGAGAAATACCAAAGAAAATACTTAAATTAAGTGCAATAACAACTCGGCTAAAGTACTTTTTTTAGTAATACATTTTATTAAATTAAATTTATTAACTATTTTAATTTATTATATAAATTTTAACTTAACTCTAAATACATTTTGAGTGTTTTTCTTCTTCCAGTTAAATATTTTACATGTAGTTGCTTATAGTTTTTATTAATTAATTTACTTCCCATTTATTGTTAGTATTTATGCGTTTGAGTTTTAGTTTATCTTCCATTTCCTTTTTTTTTCGGTTTCGTTCTTCGTGTTACGTATAAAATGCAAACGTCGTGTTGCTAAATTGAATTAATTTCTGTTAAGTTAACCATTTATTATTAAGTTCACTTATTTGAGCTTGCTTTTAAATTCTTTATGCCACTTTTTGTTTCTGTTTCCTTCACGAGTATGTAAACAAAACTGGTAATTACATTTCCTTTTAACGCTATGCTTAATGGGCCTTAGGACTAGACGAATTTGATTTACTTGTAATAAATTGTATTTATGCCTTAAGATCAAGCTAAACGGTAATGTCCTTTGGGGGCTTTCTGACTGATAAACATAACATAAATTAACAACAATAATCAATTTGTTCATCTTTCACTTTCACTTTCTCTTTCACTTTCACTTTGACTTACAGTTTCTCATTTACTTAGCTAAAAGTTTTCTAGATTATGGCGCTTAAAGCTGTTATTTAAAAATACATTAACAATTCATTCAGTGTTCACATCGTACAGCTAACTTAATCATCATTTATTATTTAAATGGATTGAATATTAATTAGAGCTCTAAATGTTAGCATTCAATTTTTTACACAGACGCTTCAATTAAGCGGAAATCTCGTCTTAGTTTTCTCTTCTTGCGTGCTTAGACATTTCACATGCATCGATTATTGTTAGAGATTTTATACATTATTTGAGCATTTTCTTTTGCTGCTTTAAAAAGTGCTTCACGTTCTTCAGTACCTATTCCCATTTTTCCCACCCCCAACAATTTGTCCAATTTCCCTAAATGCTTTGGCGACAGTTCGATTTCGATTTCAGATTTAAATTCCTTTCGAGCACATCACATAACTTATAGTCAATTTTTCCTAGGTTTCCCCCGATACATTTTGCGCTTTTCTCTTCCTTTCCACTCTTATTTTTCACTTTATTATTATTATTATTTCATTTTGATTTGTTTCTGGCTTCTATGTTTGGATCGTCCATCATTTAGCGTCAGAATCGCGTACCCGTTCCATGATTACGATCCTGGGTAATGAGCACTTCCTCGCCATTGATTTGATGATGCAGCTCCTCGGGAACGGTCTTTAAAAGTTGTGGCTTGGCCTGTTAAATAAAATTAAAAAAAAATTGAGAAAAGCACTTGATGAGCTTGCTGCTTTTGTATCTAAATTTAATATGACTATAAACTTAATTTTGGATAAAAAAAGCATTGTAATATATGTTTTATTGTTTCAACTAAAATTGTGAATACCCCTTATTATTAAACAATAACAATGCCATTTTCTTACACACACACAATGACAAGTTGAAGGCGATAAAAAAGACAAAATAAAAAGGGAAAAGAACGAGAAACGAGAAATGAAATAACAGACAGCCAAGTGGCGTGGGCCATGGCCGAAAACATGAAACAGTAAAGAGCTCTGCTTTAAAATTAACGAGGCGCGCATTATTTGAGTACCCGGAGCTATTACGAATTCGCATTATCCCGAATGCGTCGCCCAGACAGGAAAGTGGGCAGTGCTAACTGGGAGCGGGGATAACTGGGCGTATGCGTGTTATTTGGTTTCATTGCTCTCAGTGTACCGCTGTGCCAAATCCAACCATTGCCTGGACACCAGCAGCAGCTCCCCGGACAATACCGCAACAGTCCCATACAGTTGCCAGTCGCAAGTCCCAGGTCCCAAAGTGCCAAACCCTTGTCCTCATCCTTTTTGGTCTTTTTGTTCTAGTTCGGCAACTGGTTCTGGTTTTGGTTGCTGTGTTTTTTGGTCTGCTTTGCGCGCCTCGCTGCCTTTTGGCTTGCATTTTTCAAAAACTCTAGAGACACTCACACACACACACACACATTGAAGAAAGGAGGAAAAAAAACATTGTAAATTCAGTTGCTGTTGGTGTTGCTCCTTTTTTTGCGGGCCATAATAATTGCAATCATTAGAGTCAAAAGTTGCCACACCGCAGTGTTCTTTTCGCATGAAACTGTAGCAAAAAATGAGAGCGACAGAGACGGCTAGCTCAAGTTCGTGTAATGCGAATTTTCAGCAAGGAGTCGGGAGTCGGGACAATGCAATGGCGACAATGCCTGCGCCTGCAGCAGTCGCCAGAACGAACGCAATGCGCGTCGCCAAGTGTACACATAATGGCATATTTATAGAGCAAATGACAGAGACAATGCGAGTGACAGAGAAAGCTACAAAGAGAGAGAGAGAGAGCGGGAGAGGAGAGGGAAGAGCAGAGTGAACAGCAGCGTTGGACTCTTTTTATTATTATACTGCGGCTGTCATTTTTATGCACATTCTGAGGTCATTTACCGCTTTGAACTTTTGCCATTAAATTTGAGCTCAAAAATTTAAACTGTTCAGGATCAAGTGGTCCTTCTAAAGAAAGTAATTGACAGGAGTAAATACCTCTTTGGCTATAATGAATTATGTATAAACTATTTAAGAAGACAGAAATCTTACTCAGCAAGATAAATATTTACAAAAATATAGTTTATTGTGAGTTAGTTCTGCTTTAATCTAAAATGCCCAACTAACACACTAATATTCCTATTTATTCCTATAGTCTCAGTAGGGGAAATATCTCGTAATGAAAAAAAATATAAAAAAAAAGAAAGAATCTTAATAATAAGTGAAAAATAGTTTTCTTTACAAGTAAATTCTGCCTTGATCTAAAACTCCTAATTAACACACTAATATTCCTCCCTGATGAACCACCTTCGAGCTGAGCTTCCTTGTGAAGTGTTCAACACAAGTAACTGTCCGGAACATGAGGCATATTTCTCGAACTCAGTACTCAGCAATCCCTTGAGCAGTTATCAGACCAACCGCAAAAATCCATTTTCTGCCCCAGTGGCTGCAATTTATATAAAAGGGCACAAAAGAATATTCGGGAGTGGGTTTTTTGGGCGATGCCAAAGATAAATGTTTGCTGCCTCATCCTTTTCCTTTCCGCAACCATCCTTCGAAAATCTACTTTGCATATTGATGCTCTCAACGTTTTGGACATTAAGCGACTGGTTGCTATCAACAAGCAGTCAGGAGTGGAGAGAGTTGAGAGTTGAGAGAACAGCCCAGCCAGGACTAGGAGTAGAAGTACATCAAACTGACACTTACCACATCGCTGCCATAAAGACTCATGCCGACGCCGACGCCGACGTTAACGCCAACGATGCTTCCGTTTCCGCTGGTTAGAGTTGGATGCTGCTGCTGCTGCTGGACGGGCCCATTGCCAGTTGCTGCTGCCGAAGAAGATGTTGCCACCATGTTGCCGACTCCCATGCAGGTCACTGGCTGCAGGAGACCGTCGCCAGTGGTGACCACGCTGTGCGCAAATATCGGAGGAGGCGGCGTCGGCGAGAAGGTGGCCAATTGTGATGGATGTGACATGGTGACACCGGTGATGGTGCTCTGAGTTCCGAACATGGGACTCGTTGAGTACATTGGATGATGTGCCAGATCGATCTATTATATATATGTGTGTGTGTGAATGTGTTCAAGTGATAAGGAGAGAGAGAGAACAATGCAGAGAGAGAGAGAAGGAGAGAGCCGTGTAATGATTTATATGCAAAAAGTTGAATGTGAAGTTGTGAACTTGTGTGTTTGCTTTGCGCGGCAACAGCTGTTGACCGTTAGCTGCATAGGTGGATTATTATCATTTTGCTGTTATGTTACTGTGCATATAACGGACCAGGGCTACAACATCTAAATAGCTTAAAATATTTGATTTAAAATTCAAATAAAGAGCCAGAGTTTGTACATTTAAATCAACACATTACGAACAATAATAAATATTGTGAGGCATTGAAGTTTAAGTCTTTTAGATTAGGGAGCTTATTTATTTATTTATTGTCAAGCTATACAAAAAAAAATTAAAAATTTTAAATAACAAAGTAAATAAATAAATAAATAAATAAAATAAAACAAAATATTATTTTAACTTGCTGGGCAACCCTCGCTGGTCGTGTGGCCCTAATTACAGTGGCTGCTTTGTTGACTTACACACTCAAATTAATATATTCGCTAGATGTATGCATGGTGGTGTGGGAAATGGGATAAGGGGGCAAAGGGAAAAGGGAGATTGTATACGTGTGTGTGTGTGTGCGTATCTGACTGAGTTTGTGTAGTATGTATATTGGTGGCACCGCCAACAAGGTGGTTGGCCTTAGCACTTTTGTTATTGTAATTGTTGTTGATGTTGGGTTTCGTTATTGCTCTTTGTGATGTTGTTGTTGCTGCTGTTGTTGTTGCAAGTTGCCATTGCCGCGCTTAGTGCTTATTTAGCCAATGTGTTCCCCTACCATTAACAGGGCAACAATAATTGCCCATAGGGGGGAGAGTTTGTGTGTGTGTGAGTGTGTGAATGTGTGTGAGTTGTCCAAATGTTTGTGCAAGGCATATTTATAACGCTTGTATATATGTATATATTTATGTGCCATGTCTGTGTGCGAATGTGTGGCCACAATTTATGTTGTTGTCTTAATGCTCTCAACGTGCTTTTAATGAAATTAATTTTCAACGTTAAACAAATTAAAAACGAATGCCACAGATCCCAGTCAAAATGAGTAAGCCAATAAACAATTTAATTATACATGAAATACGAGGTATAAAAAAACATATTGCTTATCAATTAATTTGTAGAACATTTTGTTTAAACTTCTGGCTCATTAAACGGGCATTTAAAAATGTGAGTTGGTGTGTGTGTTTTCTTAATTCCATTTCTAAAATGCAAAGCACTAAAATGCAATTGACTGTCTGTAAATATGCCCTTTGTTCAATAGAAAAGTCAAAGCTGATTAAATTATTCGTTTCGTTTCTGAAACCTCAATGACAAAACAGCATGGCAAAAACTCGACCCGTTCGAGAAGTTGGGAAAAACATACAACAAGAGAACAAGAGAGAACACAACACCAACTGCGGCAACACAAAGTACAAATATAATCGAATTAAAATAATTGCCAGAAAAAAAATAAAACTAAATGCTGAAAACTGAAAGCTGAAAGCTGTAAACTGAAATCAACGGCAAACAATTTTGCCTGCTGGCCAGAGAGAGTCGGAAAACTGTAGTGTCGTGTACAACTTTTCGATAAATGACAATAAAGCCATACAATGTCATTAGGTAAATGGTTGCCATGGATGTACAACAACTCAATGTTGTTGTTGTTGTTTTGTTGGTCCATAAAAGTTGTTTGCTGTGTGCACATCACATCGAGAATGTTCCATGGCAACGTGAACAAACACCCTCACACACTGCTCAAGTGCATTTTAAGAGCAGAGCAGACCAGAACAGACCAGAGACCAGAGACCAGAGACCAGAACAACATCCATCCATTCACAACTACAACATGAACATAACTCAAGTCATTACAATAATTGTTGGAAATCAAAGCAAGCCATCGAGACAAAGAGGGCCAACAGGAACAGGCACCATTGAAAATGTCCAGTAAATAACTTTGCCAGCCTTGTCCTGGCAAATTTTAATTGAATCTCCCAACCTTCCAAGTTAAGTTGTAGTTTGTTAGAGCCAGAAAATTCAACACTAATTTAAGTAAGTATGCACTTCCTCTATGATAATGTCCAAAATTGTTTCCCATTCAACTCACATTATCAACACGTTAATCACCTTTTCAAATGAACCTCAGCTCGATATTGAATGCCTTTTGGAATCAAGTTTGCATGCAACCTAAGGGAGCAATACTTCCTCTGTGCTACGCTGCGTATGCGTAATATTGTGCACAGCTTTTTTCCATTCTGTCAATAGAAGACCAATATCTGCAATTTGAGTTTGAGTGTTGGGTTTTTGTGTGTGTGCCAGCTGTCAGTTTTCAGCTTCTCGTTTTGTCAGCTGCAAATGATTTATGAGTTGGCTGTAATTGATTTTGCGCCAGCTTCGGAGATGCAATTAAAAATCTTATGGCCAAGGACAAGCTGTTGCAGCTGTTCCACAAAATAAAGTGCATCACACTCTTTTAATAACAAAAGGTTTCCTTTCAACATTTATTAAGGCAAAAGATACAAAGGAAATAATTAAATAAACAACAGAACAAACAAAAAACTAAACAAACTAAATAACACTAAGAAATGATAAGAGTCTAAACACGCGTCGCATAGCCTGGCATCAAAAGTGGGCCGGCCCCGCCCACATTATCGACCACAGCGCCGGCCACATAGCTATGGCCACTCGTTGTGGCCGCCTGCCAGTCAGCCAAAATATCATCATCCATCATAACATTTACCTGGGAGTAGATGTTCGGCTCGGCTCGCTTCAGGTCCGTCTGCCGCGGACGTCCCAAGGTGGCGCTGCAATAGGGCGTCAAACGCTGGACGCCGACGCCGACGGCGCTGCCCACCATTGGGGCAGACAGCTCGCTATAACTGAGCTCAGTCTGTTGCAGAGAGGGAGACAGAGAAAGAGAGAGAATGACAGAGAAAGAGAGAGTTAGTGTGATAGTCAAGTCAATCACTTTCAGTTTGCCTGACAGCTGCATAATTATCAAGTTGCCAGTTGGGCAAGAGCTAAGCAACTTTGCACCTGTTGTGCGACGAAATGACAGCTAAGCTGTCTTTAAGTACACAACGAAAAAAAGTCGGAAGAAAAATCAGAAATTCGATAGTCCGAATCTTCAATTTCTTCTTTGGATTATCGGAACTCTTTAAGAATTTTGTCTTCAAAATCAAATGTTTGGCCATTTTTGACTATTTTAATGCTGAGTAGTTTCCGTTTTAGTTCAATTTTGTTATCTAACATTCTAGTGCTATCAGGACTTCCTTATAAAGTAAACTCTACTTATTTCGATTCTTTTGCTGTACATATTTATTATCTGGTTGTTCAGTTCATAGATTATTAATTTCATTTATAAATAAAATCTTATTTGATTTCGGTATTCTATATGTATATTTTGCATTTTGTAATGATAATTTTTCTTTTTTTTTGTATCACTCATCGAAGCCCTTTTATATCTTTGGCATTGTCATAAACTTAATTTACCTTTAATTTACAAATTTGCCAAGTCTTTGGTGTGTGTTTTCTTCACACCTCTCAATTTGTTTGCTTTGAGTGTTTCACTACGGGCGTAGGCATTGCCACGCCCACACACACACACTCACATGCAGCGCCTGTTTCTAATGTATCTGGCTGCCCAACCATAGTTGGCCCTCTCTCCCTGTCCCTACACTTTTGCCTCTTAGCCATCACTCTGCCAGCAACCACTTCCAGTTAGCAGCTGCAGTTCAGAGTCGGGCTAAAATGCACACTTGCCGTTTATTGCATTTTGAGTTTGCCAGCTACCAACGACAACAAGAACAACAACAACAACGACCACATTCACATACACACACACACACATACACACAAGTAGAGATAGAAAATGCGCGGATCCTTTTCCAGACTTGGCTCCTTAGCGATGTTTCAGCTCTATTCTGGCCCTGTTCTGTTCTGTTCTGGCCCTCTTCTGTTCTGGCTTGGTCTGCCTGTCCGCCTGCAACTTATTTTTATTAAATTCGCAAATGGAAAATTTATATTGCTACAGCTGCTGCTTTTTCTGCTGCTTCTCCTTGGCTCCTTGTTGTTGTTGTTGCTGTTGTTGTTGTTGTTAGAGGGCGTCGCATACACACTGCAAAATTTCTACTTAAATGATTTTCAAATTATGTTGGTTTTGGCTGCTTCTACTGCCACTTTCTACTTTCGCAACGCCCTCTTTACGCTCGTTGTTTTCTATTTATCTGCGCGACCTTCACCGATTTAGCCCGCAACGTTTTTTGTTTTGGTCGCGAAATGTGCTTTGAATTTACAGCAAACGATAACATATTGCTGCTGTAGGTGGCATCGCATTAGGACCACTAAAAACTGTAGCTGGATTTTGCTGGTATGCGCTTATGAATTTATTACACCAACTTTTGATAATTTTGTGAATTTGCAAATTATATAAACTCTTCTTAATTCAGGGCAAGTTAGTTGTTGGGCATTGATCTGTTTGAATAATTTTATATTTTTGTGGGTTTATACCCTTTACTTATAAAATAAGTTAAAGGGTATATTGTATTCGTTGCAATGTGTGTAATTGAGTCAAGGAATCATCTGGGAATCTATAAAGTATATATATTCTTGATCAGCATCAACAGCCGAGTCCTTTATATTGCAACAAGATCGGTCAAACAGAACGATAGTAATGGCTGATTTAAGTTTTAAGGTAACATAACTGCCTGAAGGTATGCAAAAAAAAACTCTTTAAAAATTTATTTAAATAAGTAACGGGTATCCTATAGTCGGAAACTCGCCTATAGCCGTTCCCACTTGTTCCGTTTCGGTTTGCTTGGCTGACCAGAAAACACCCGTAAAGCGGCCATCAATTGTGGCTTAAATAATGAACTGTTTGCTGGCCATAAAAACCACTTAACCTAAAATATGCGCAACAGTGGCAAACGGGGAAAGGGAGAAGTTGCAATATGGAATACTCTCGTTACACCCTCGACTATGGCCCACCTGTCGTGGCTATAAATTAAGATGGCTGCCAACTTGGCCATGGCCAACTTGACCATCTTGTTAAAGGTTAAGTGTTAGTGCGGATTAGAGCTTAGATGGGGTTATAACTCACCTTCTGTTGCTGCTGCTGCTGCTGCTGTTGATGTTGCTGCTGCTGCTGCTGATGTTGCTGATGTTGTTGATGTTGTTGCTGTTGTTGATGCTGCTGATGTTGTTGATTGGCATAAGCGCCCATTTTACTAACGGGTATTAGCGTATTATACTGTATGTATTGGCCGTGTGCCGTTGGAGGACCCGATTTCTTGTCGACCACCGCATAGGTGGGCATAATGTGATCGTAGGTGGTGGAGGTAATCACCGCATTCTGTTCGGCCAGTGCAGCTGTGGCATAGGCACGATTGTGGCCCTTTGTTGTCCACTCATCGTCGACATCGTGTCCATCTGTGTCGAGTGTTTATATCAGCAGTGGTAACAGTGGTAACAATGGTCAAGAACACTCAAAAAGACTCACCTTGTGGTATTATGTCTGGATTCTTATCAATGCTGTCCAGGCTGCTCGTCACATGACACGTCTCCCGGCCAATGCGATGCATATCCTGCACTGATTGGCCCCCATTGTGTGCCAATGTCCCGATGCCCAGGCTGCCATTGTTGTTGCTGCCCAGAATGCCGAGATTCCCATTGCCGTTGGCCGTGCTGCTGTTGTTGCCGTTGTTGTTGCCATTGCCCGGATGCGAGTAATTATTGCGATCGCGTCCCGACGAGCCACGAACTCGCACCACGACAACTATGATGATGGCCACCAGGAAAATGCTGCCCAGAATGCCAGCGAGAATGCCAAGGAACGGCCGGATGTCCTCGATGGCGGGCGTATAGGCCATAGGCGATTGGTCTATCAGATGGTCAGAGCCAGTTGGCAAGTGGCAAGTGGAAGGCGGGAGGAGCAGACGAAAGAAATACGCAAAAAATAACAAGAGAAAATTCGTTGGATAAGCGAGTGCTAAAATAATTTCTGTCGAGAATGCATTGCATATTTTTGTGCTCTGCCTCTTATTCTAGTATTTTCCCTCCCTCTCTTTCACTCTGCCCTCTTTCTCACTCTATATGGTTTCCTCTTTTTGCATTGTTTTATGAGCTGCTAACTACGTTCCGTTGTCGCTCCCGGTTTCTGTCCTCGTTCTTGTTGTTATTCTCATTGTTTTTGTTGTCGTTCCCAGTTTCTGCCGCACGTGCTTTGAATTTATTGTTGCTTTAATGAGCTGCATATGTGCTAGTGTGTTTGTGTGTGTATGTGGGTTTGTGTCCAGTACGTGTGTGTGGTCCGCTGTAAGCCGCTCAGTGTTAAGGTTGCTAATTTTTGTCTCAGCCGCCGGCGGCATGTCGAGCATTTTTAGTAGCCAACTCCAAAGCCAAAAGTAAAGTCAGAAACAGAAACATTTGCTCGAAATGTTGTCAGGATTTATTGTGTGGTCTTTGTTATGCAAATTTAAAGTGAATAAATTATGCAAATTCTATGCAAAGTTTGTAAGTTATTAAAAAAAAAATACAATAAATAAATCAAATAAAAATATTAAACAAGTTTATTAAAACCAATAAGAAATTTTAATTATAGACAAGGAATTGAGACAAAAAAAAAACAAAAATTGTTGTGTGCAATATTTTAAGAAAACAAACATTGCATTGAAATGAGTTTATAAATAAAATTGATATAAAGGAATAATGGCAAATGTATTTGTCAGCTTGAAAAATAATAAAAATTGTTAAGAAAAATAAAATAAATCAAAAACAAAAGTAAACACCAAAACTATTTATTTTGAAATGAAAATAATAAAAATACATTACAAATAAACAGTTAACTATTGACAATAGCAAATAAATGTAAGAACAAGAAAAACATATGTGCACCAATAAAAAATACAAAGTGTTGATTAGTTAAAACATAAAATTGATTAAAATTGACTTAAAATCAAAATTATAAAAAAGTGTGTAAAATAATAATAAAAATAGAAGAAAACATTTTGCACTATTTAATAAATAAATATACTAAAGTTGAACATTAATATTAAAACAAATAAAAACACATATTTGGGGAGATTAAATAAAGATCTTAAGGTGAAAGTAGCCACTACCTTCATCATCATACGCCCCATTGCCCACGCCCATAAACTCATCTTCCTCGCAAACACAATCACTTGTTGTTGGCTTTGTTGTTGTTGTTGTTGTTGTTGCTGCTTTTGCAGGTGCAGTTGCTGTTTTTGTATTCGTTGTTATGTCATAAGCAGGCTTAGGAGCTTGGTAGGTCTTGGTAAATGTTATTTGAACTGAAAGCATGCAACCAAATGCGAAAGAAAGTAAAGTAAGAAATATAGAAACGTTTAGAAAAGAAATGTTAGGGAAAGAAAGCAAAGAACTTAAAGCAAATTAATAGACAAATCAAACCGTCATGCCCAGAGAGTCGTGAGTAACAGTGACTGCAAACCATGGCGAACTCAGTGGCAATTAATTTGTAGGCAGGAAAGTCCAGGACAGTGCAGAGGACAGTGGACAGGACATGCATGAAATTGCAAACCCATTTGCCTCTTCACACGCTTCACCCGCAGTCCTTTAGTCCTTTTGTGAAAGGGAATGGTGAGAGATAGAGAACTCACCCGTTTGCTTCTCGGGATCCTTTAGCGTGTAGACCTGTAATATCGTCGCATTGCTGCGTCCTTTGCTGTTGTGTGCAATGAGGAAGACATTGTAGCCCATCCCAGGCACCAGACCGCTCACCTCAAAGTACGGCTTCCTGTCATCCATGTTGCCCATGTTGTAATGCGCGTCCAATCGATATTTGAATGTCCAAGGCAAGGACAGGCGAAAAACCACAGAAAAGATGGAGATGGAGAAGTACAGGCAGAATGTGAGAACGATAAATGAACATGGCAGTTGGCTAAAGGAGGCTTGAAAAGGATTGAGAATTGTGTCCTCCATGTTCCGTGTGCGTTTTCATACGCCTCGTTGAGCTTTTGTTGTGTGTTGTGTGTGTTCGAGTAATGCAAAAGTCACACGGCGTGTGATTCGCATATCCGTTTTCCGTTTGCGACGTCTACTCACTTTGATTTGTAAATTTTTGGATAGCGCGTCGTGCCATTCACATACACCTCCATGATGAAGTCCTGCTGCAGTCCGCCGTCGAATCCTTCGATGCACTCGATTTGGAAGCCCGACGATGTCTGATTGAGCAGCGTACAGTTTAGCAATGGATCCGGTTCGCCTGTCCAAGCACACAGAAATTCATTTGTTTACTATTGTATTCGAATTGGAATTCAGATTTTGATTCTAATTCACATTCACATTCACATTCAGCTTTCGGTTATCGTGGGGTCAGCAGTCAAGCAACAAATTGCCAAAAGTTGCACGTGCCGCGTGACTGATTTGCAGCTGCATAAAATGTGACTTCAGCAATCAATATGCCACAAGCCAGCTGTGGCAACACTGCCAACTGCCAACTGCCAGCAAATCCAGCAACAGCAGCAACAGTAACAACTTTTTGACTAATCCAGCAAAGCACCAAAAGTGCCAAAGTCATCAACAAATCAGCACAGCGGGCTGCCATTTGCCTCCCAAACTATACATAAACAAAAACACAAGCACAAAAACAGAAACAGACACCGAGTCTAAGTAAATGTTTACTATGGTCGACAGCTGGATACCCTTCAAATTTCCCCAATTCTTGGAACAATTGTTATATTCTTTATACAATTTTTGAATATTAATTTTGGATTAACATCTATTTAGTTACGAATTAAAATTAATCTATTTATTTCTTGTTAATTTCACATATTTTAGTAAATAAATAATTTGCTGAAGGTAAATAATCTTGGCATTATTCTAATGTTTCTTATTCAACTCTATTAAATTTTTCATTACAATATCAATTGCCTTTCTATTAAATACAAATTTATACATTCCCTACACTTTGATTCTACACTCTGCAAGTGCTAAACCAACCAATGGATTTTTGGCCGCTGTCCGGAAATGAAAGCAAAGGGACAAACACGCGATTCACCGGAGAAGAAGGCGAATAAAGGGGACAGCGATGAGGAGATGGAGGAGTGCAACAACTTTTGTGGCAAACTGTTGTGTGGTGAGTACTCACCTGCTGGGGCTATTGTATACACGCAGGGTTCACTTTGATCGCCAATTTCGTTGCTGGCCCAGCACAACAGAGTGCCATAGTCCTGTGAATACAAAAGAAGAAGCCACATCAGATGAGTGTATGTGTGTGTTGGTGAGTTGGTGTGTTGGTGTGAGTGACAATGCAATGGCATTTCGTTGACTTAATTTATGCATGCAATGCGGCGTTTGGCGACACACCTTTTCAACCTTAATTGAAAATTCAAAACCGCAATTCGTTTGGAAAATTATGTGCTGGGGGAGTAAAACTCGCATGCAGAGTGATTTATATGATTCCATTGTGTGCGTGTGTGTGTGTGTGTGTGAATCCAACTGACTGGTTGGATGGTTACTTACATTCTCCATCATTGGGGTGTAGTGGGCAACGCTTCTGCCTCGGTCCACGGCCACCAGAGAGGCGGGAATATCGGCAACTTCGCCTTGAGTTGCATTGAATTTCCAGACGTATGTTGCCTCCGCGGGATTGGCATCGATTTCGCATGCAACTTTAACGGTCTCCGAGCGTCCCGAACTGTAAGTTGTTCGCTGCCCGACACGGCAAACGGGAGCAACTGAGAGATGAAGCGATAAAAAGAGAAAGAGAGAGTGAAAGAAGGTACAGAAAGTGAGTACGTGTCTGTGCAAATTGGCAAGGCATTTGCATAATTAAAGCAAAACATTGTGAGACTTGAGTTCAATTTGTGTGTTTAAATGGCAGCACGAACACAACTCGAGCAATACAAAAGAAGAGCAACAACAACAACAACAACAACATTCACGTAGCCACGTTTGACTCGTTTTGCTCAATTTGGCGTGGCAGCAAACTGGCAACTGGCAAACTGGCAACTGACAACTGGCAACTTTTTCTATTGTCAAAAGTTCTCTTAATCCACAGAGAAATAGATAAAAGTGCAGTTTGCATTGTTGCATTGTTGCTTTCTGTTCATTTGCGCCCGAAAGCAGGCTATGAAAATATTCAACTCATTTTGTTTAATCAATTTGTGGACTTGTTATTTAATATTTATTAGAATTTGTTGCTTTGTTGTTGTGCATTTCTATTTTGTGTTTTCTATTTTCTGTTTTGTATTTTTGTTTATTTTATGGCTGACAACAGCAATTTGTCTGGCGCAACATGTTGCAAGGACATTAGTAACAAAAGCCGATCGTCTTGTCCTTTGCGTCTTATATATTGTTTAGATTTTGTCTGTATATCTGTCTGTCTGTCTGCCTTTTGGGCTTTGTCTTAATTGCTTTGTGATGCCTGTTAGCTACTCATAACATAATCCATCAATTGAATTTAATTCAACTGACAAAATTGCAACAAGTCACAGTCGAAAGCCACTTAATTGAATTGCTTCGATCGTTTTTCAGTTTATAATTTAGGAAAATTGTTATATATAAAATTGTATCTCTAGTTAGATTTCTAAACATTAATCAATACTCACATCGTATGTCCAACTGGACGGGATTACTCTCGCCATCGCCTTCGCGATTGCTGCCCACACAGGTGTAGATTCCGGTCCTGGCCCGGCTCGCATTCTGCAGGACGAGGCTCTGATTGGCCACGACGATGCCCTCGGCGGGATTATTCTCCAGAATTTCGCCCTGCAACGAAATCAATCGATCAGAATTTGTCGAAAGTGGATGATGATAAAATTTTGGAAAATTGAAAATTCGCACGCACCAATAAATTTTTAGATATGTTCAATAATTTATTGAGTTAAATTCAATTTAGCGCTAACTGTGCACTGAAATAAATTTAATTTGAATTTGAAGCTAATAACACTTTCATGTTGCCGCACACACACATGCCCCGTGGCACAAACAGGATCTCTACTCTCTCTATCTGTCTCTCTCTGTCTCACTCTATCGCTTTCTCTCTCTCTATATATTTGTGGGAGGAGAAGGGCGGAGCTTGGCTGCATAATTTAGGGCCGATGCTGCATAAATTGTTAAGTGCTTTTACAGCTAAATAATTCAATAATAAATTCTATAAATTTCAATATATACAGCTATTCATGTGGGTGCGGGTGTGTGTGTTCTGTGTGTGTGTGGATTTTTTGTGTATGCCTTTTAGCTCTAAAATATGCAACAATTATGTGAAGTGTGTGAAACGCCGGGTTTTCGATTTGTTGTGTGGCCTCCAGGTAATTTATGTATGAAATATAATGAAAATAATAACGAAAGTCTAATAAACGTCTTCAATTTTTGGCTGCTTGGCCCCGGGCAGCGAAATAAACCTTATGCAAGTATAATATTTTATATAATAGCATTTTTTGTGGAGGACTTGTACTCACATTATGTCGCCAGCTGACTTTGTAGATCCAGGGATTCGACTTGATGTTGCACTCGAAGAAAACATCGACGCCCTCGCGCAGCGTTGCATTAAGCGAATTTGTGCCCAGTTCCAGACTGACAACGGGTATATCTAGTATATGCAATAAAAGATCATAATTGGATGTTAATAAATGCGTTGCCAGGCCAACTAAGCTGCACATTAAAGGCACGAATAATTCACAATGAGAAAAAATAAAGAGTAAAGAAGCCCTAAGACGAAATTACTTTGTAAGCCCCACAAATTAAGCAATTTAAGTTGTGAAAATACTCCGGTCTCTCGGGCAATTAGAGACCGTGCTCTAAGTACTCGTGTTTTCTATTTTGTATTTATGAAAAACGCCAAGTGCGCAAAAATAAATCTATGCTTGTTGTATGGGTGTAAGAAGGCCTCAAACAAGTCCAATTTTAACTTAATTAAATCAAAATTGGTGCGCGGAATGCGCGAATCAATTAAGCTTATTAAGCAATCTATCAAATTGTGCAAACAAGCCGAGAGCTGAAACTCCCATTCCATTTGCCAGTTGCTGGCTAAAGGGTTGCTCAATGGACCACAAGTTTCAATAGAATTGGGCCAGCAGGAGCAGCATAAGTTGTAGTAAGTATTAAAAAATAAAGAGGAGAAGTTAAAAGGTAAGCAAGCAAACCAAACCAAAGGCAAACAGGAAACGGAAGCAGGAGGTGGGCGGATTGCCATTTAAATTTTGTGCAAACAGGTCGAAAAACTGTAAAAGCGTAAAGATGGCTTCGCAGTCAGCTTTGCAGCTTGCGGTGTTTGCGGCGGGTTAAAAAGTTTCGCAAGTTTGGCCCAAAGTTTTGCAGGCCGCCGCTGGAAATTAATTTGCCAAACTTGCCACAAGTTGGCACACAAAAAACAAGAAAAAATAAGAAAAAAAAATATATATATATGTATATTATACCGCTCCGCCTTTTGCAGCACTTTTGACGGAAGTATTTAAAGTCGATATCGGCCTTTCATTTTCATTAAAAAGTTGCGCGCACTCAAATTAAATATTAAGCATACGCCACCTTGGCTTTGCCTTTGACTTTGAGTGATTTACATTTACATGGCAGTCAGACAAACCAACTGTTTGATGTCTTCTGTGCGTCAGTGTGCAATTAAATAGGCGAATGTAAACAATACTCACGATAGATGTCCAACTTCCAGCCATCCTCCATTCCCGATTCGGGTATCATGCTCTGCTCGGCGCGGCAGGACAGAAACTTGCCGCGATCGTCGATGGTGGGCGTGAATGTCAGAACCGATGTGGTCATATTGCCATCCGGATTGGCCTGCAAAATGTACGATACAGTTAATGGCTTTGTGTGTGTCCTGCCAACCGAGACAAAGGAGCATCCAACTTCATCTCCATCTCCAACTCCAGCTCAACTGGCACGTGCAATAGTCAGTCGTTAAAGCTTGGAAGCCTGCCCAACTCCCTCCTACTCTGGTATTAATTGAAGGCAGCTACGTGACTGCTGTTGAAGTAACTTCAATTACCACAAAGCATGTCTACCAACCGTGCCCAGAAGTGGGTTTTGCCCTCAGAGCTGCTTTGGCAGGGGCATGACGAGGATTCTAAGGCTCGGACTTGGGTACAATTTAACAAGCTGAAATCAGCACTGAAATTTGCATGGGCATACCCTGTAAACTGAGTAAATGCTGTAGAGGGTTTGTTAAGTTGTCATTTCAAAAAGAGTTGTCGTTAGGCATGTATGTTCAAATTATGAGTTTTAAGTCGAAATTTGGAAGTCGTCAATGGAAACATCGAGTTTTCGATATATCGGCAAACAGTTCCAATGTATCGAGTTTTTGTATCGAGTTTCCCAAAAGACATCGTAATTAAAAATCGAAAATACATTAGTTAACTTTTCAAAAATATACAATGATGATAATAGGTAACTTAGTGATGTTAATTCAAATTATGGGTCGAATTATCGAGTTAAATTACTTTAAGATCGCTAATGCAATAATCGAGCTATCGTTTTAACGATGTTTGATATTTACAGATCAAAGCTCAGTCGACTACTTTCCCAGTTGTTGGACGGGGGCTTATGAAGGGTTTCCATTGGGGGTAGTTACAATCTCTGGAGGCAGAGGGTTACTTGGGTCTGGGGGGTACTTACAATCTCATGCGTATTCTTCATGGGCGTGCTGCCCTTCCACCAGGTAACCGTCGGCGCCGGACGTGAGCCGATGACAACGCAGCTGAGCTGATAAGAGTTCTCCGCCGAAAGCGGACGATTCTCGCCCTGCAGCTTAACAATCAGCGGACGCACTGCAACAAAGAGAGAGACAGAAAGAGAGGGAATGACAGTGGAGTAAATTAATTATTGTAGATGCTGCGGGTGGGAAGATTGCAATACTCAGTACTCAGTTCAGTACTGAGTTGTACTCACAGTTCATGTCGAGCACGATGCTGCTGATAATTGGCGATGTCAAATTATTGTTCTCCGCCCGGCACGTCAGCTGCATGTGGAGATTCTTGCGCTTCAGCTTGGCCAATGATAGAACATTGGCCACACGTCGCTCCGAGAGCGGATTGCCCCAGCCAGAGCTGTTGAGCATTGTATTGCCGTGCCACCAGGTAACTCTCGGTTGTGGTCGACCTGCAGCAAAAAGAAGAAAGCAAAATTATTGAGTGCATGACTTTGTGGGTAGGTGTAGATTGAAATAGAAGGGTCAAGAGGGGAGTGGAGGTGGTGTGTGTGTGTGTGTTGGGTGTGTGTGCAACTGATATGTTTGTTATACGGCTTAGACTTGAGCTCGCCACAGAATTCTCCCTAACACTCCCAGCTCGAGTTTCAGCTTCAGCTTCAGATGCTGGCAGCGATTTAGCTGCTGTCTTTGACTGTTTGTTTATGTGCTCACCAAGTGCAAGAAGTGCCCCTATGCATGTGTGTGTATATATATGGGAGTGAGTGTGTGTCTGTGCCAAGTGCCTTTCGCTATTTCATTTGTTGTCTTGTTTGGCTTTTAGCAATTTTCAAGTGCTCTCAATGCAATTTGTGTGGGCATTGTTGCTGTTAATGTTGTTGTTGTTCTTGCTGCTCCTTCAGTGTTCATTGTTGTTGTTGTTGTTCGTGTTCGTGTTCGTGTGCAGTCGACAGCATTTCAGCAAATGTGAAATTAAATAAAATGCGAAATCTTTGCCTGCATTTTCATGCTCATCACTTTTAATTGTCAGACACAAAAAGCAGCTTCAACACTTGGCAGAAAAAACAGAATCCCCAACTCATCCACTCGTCGACTCGTTGATATGATGGCAAGGTGAGAAACAGGAGGGGAGTAACAGGAGTAGGGAGGGAGGAGGGGTAGAGACGTGTGATACGTGTGGATGAACTTACCGCCAATGGCCACGCACGTGACGTTGACGCTGGAGCCCTCATTGTAGGGCCCCAATGTGTGATCCATGATGGTGGCACCCTTGCTGTCCAGCACGATGATTGACTCGGGCGGAGCTGTTGTTTTTGAAAGAAGAAGAAGAGCATAGAAATTGAATTACAGGTCAGTGAAAATGAGAAGGGATTTTTGGTATTGACTGTCTTTAAACCGATGCTGCTAACCATTAAAAGTTTGGTAAAAGTTCGGTAGGGCGAGATTTAGGTTTATATAACTTTCAGCCTAAGGTGTCAGTTCAACCTTGGTTTAATTTCATAAAACTTAATTTTTAATTATTTTTATTTTCCGTACTTTTTTAGTCATTTAAATTAGTTGATGCAACAGAATATAAGTGCTTTGGATAATTTGACAAAATTTTAATATAAAATTCGAAAAAATTTTTAATGATAAAAATTTATAGGTTGTATATAATCTAAATAATTTAATGCTTTCAAAATACCTATTATATTATAAAAATTTATTTAAAATCTTTTTTATTTAACAAAGGGAAAAAGAGTTTGCAGCCTTGCTTTAAAACATCTATTGATTTTGGCAGCAATGCAACTGGTTAAAAAAAACCTTTTCATTTATTCATTACCCACTTAAAAGTACGTTACAGTCTTAAAAGCAGCTTTTAATTTTGGCAGCAATGCAACTGGTCTAAGTTTAATTTTTAATTTATTCCACAATTACTGGCATTACCTACTTAATTTATTTGCCTAAATCAATATTTAAATTTCATTTACTTTTCGTTCTTCAGTCAGTCTCTTCCTCTCCCTCTTTTTCCCCCTCTCTCTTTCTGTCTCATTCGAGGCGATTGCTGTCTAAATATTAAAGAGCTGCCTTGCAGTCACGACAGCCTGCCATGTTTCATTCGCAAGGACCCGAGTCCTTTCTAGATCCAGCTCAATCCAGGTGCAGCCTGAAGGTTGCAGGTTTCAAAGTTCAGCTGCAGCTTTGTGCAATTTCTTTTATATTATTTTCTTTTTTCGTCCTTTTTTTTTTGTTGGTCTGACCACGAGGGAAGCTGGTAAGTAGATGGTATAAACGATTTTCTCTTGGCCAAGTCGACGTCTTGCTATGAAATAATGCCGTAAATTTTCACCGACGTGTTGAGCAAACTTTTAATTTTCGCAAATTCGCTTGTTTTATTTGCCCACTTGCCACTATTTTGACTTGATTGCTCGGCTGGCACGCGCCACGCTCCGATTATTCACTTGAAAATATTTTCATTTTGCTTGGGCAAATGGGGCAAATGGGGAAAATGGCGAAATGGAAAATAGGGAAAATAGAAAATGGGCTATGTGTGCAATGGCTATTATGTCGGAGCTTAGCTCAACATATTTGCTGGCAAATTTGCAAAACATGTCCAGGACTTAGTGGCATCCTCTATCATCTCATCTCTCCATTTCTTTCCACTGCTTTGCTCTTATTCGCCTGATTTTCTTGTCTTCTTTGCCTTGCTTGTTCTTCTTTCAGTGTTGACCCGCAGCGTCTTGTTACCGCTCGCATTAGCAGTGGCAAGTTGTCTAAACTGTCCACCCAGGGCTGTGGCAACTTTTAATCTAATACTCGCATCTTCTTCTTTAAACTTTTTGCCAACCGACGTATAAAGTTCTAAATCCAGCCATGGTTTTACGCTTCACATGTCGCAAACACATACGCACACACACATGGACACATAGACACACATGGTACGCACACAATCACAGTTGGCAGAGCATTGCATGTTGAACATGCTCAAGAAGTTTGTAAAACATAACCACGCCCCGTTGCCCAGTGTCTCTAAACGCTTCATCTAACAGCAGCAGCAGTGGCAGCGGCAGAGGCAGAGGCAGCGACGCGAGGGTGGGCGTCGACGTCGACAGGAACTATTTACCAACAATATTTTTATGGCCAGCCCTAGAAGTGGCCGTATATTTTAGCTAAACGCCTTTGCACTCGCATATAAATTTTAATGGTAAATTGCAAGCTGTGGCCATTGAATATGCCCTTGCCCCTCTCCCCATTGCTCGTGCTCAGGTGGGAGTTGGCAGGAGAACGCCACAAAATAATATTAAGAAAATATTTTACTTCAATTGTAGCTTAAATGCACTAAGATCAATCTGCATTTAAATTTTATTGATTTAAGTTTGTAAAAAGAAAGTCCATCCTTTGTTTCTTCAATTTCAAAATTTAAAAAAACAACTTTTTACGTTATAATTAGTATAAAACAATGCGTAATTTTTGATCATAGGACTTTTATTTCTTTTGTAAAAGATCATGCCAAAATTAATCTCAATTTTGACATTTAAAATTGCTAATTCAGTAATAAGCTGTGCTTTTTACCACCGTTTACACAAGAGTTGACTAAATTGCCATCAAAATTTTCAGCCTACTAACATAAAATTTACCAGCTTGTCAACTAGTGCAAATGCACCATAACAACCATAACTTTTCCAAAGCTGACCCGATTCGCAATAACATTTTAATCATGATTTGGCCTCTTAATTCTACCTATATTTAAATTTGATTCATTTAGTTTAAAAACTTTCTGGGTTCAGATATTGATATTTCGTTTTATATTGAATAATTGCCTTAAGCAGTTAATTATTTAATTTTTACGTGATAAGAAAACTTGCCAAATGTAAGTGGCGAATCTAAAGAACCCGTAAATTGTGGAGAAATAAATAAAAAACCATTTAAATAGCCAAAAATTCAATTCAGAAGTGGCACGCTGCAGTTTTCATACTCAATTCAGCCAGCTTAAAGAGAGAGTGAGAGGCGAAAACTTTTTGCCAAGTTGGCACTTTAAAAGCTGTTTGCGAAGCTGCAGCAAAGTTGCCAAAAGACAGAGGAGAACTGAGAGAAAAACTTGCTTGTAAAGAACATACAGTTGGCGTCTCATTTTGTAACTAATGTGTTTGTTCAAGAACTGAGTGCTGGCCCGGAACAGGATGCGAGGATGTCGAGGATGTCGCTGCACAAATTAGCTGCTCAATTATGCCACTATGTCATTGCAAACTGCAACACCAACAGTTGCAGTTTGAGTGCTCAATACTTACTTATGACAGTTAAATTCACTTTGGAGTTGCGTGTTGGGCTCTTTTGGAAGTCGACACGACAGCGATACTCGCCCGTGTCGTCCTCGGATGTTGACTTGATGGTCAGCGTGCCGGCACGTCCTTCCACGTGAAAGGACAACCGCTCCCGATACGTTTCATCCGACCAGTGGGTCCCCTGTGCAAAGTTCGAGTCGCGTGTATCGACGCTGAAATACATTCAAGAAGAAAAACAAATATAACGATAAGTAAAAGTCGAGCCAATTGTAAGTAAAAATACGTCCTGCATTTCTTCCTCTAGTCGTTGGTAGAACAAAGTTTAAAGCTGCCAAAGCTGCGGTCTCTCTCACCTTTTCGTTCGTTCAACTTTCTCCAAACTGTGTAATTGGGTTCTGCAATGAATTAATAATCCCCCTCCTCCCTTTCCACCTTTCTCTGTCCAAACACGCTGTCGTAATTTATTGTTTTAGTTTGTAATTGTAGATTATTGATTAATTCAGCTATTTTTATTTTATTGTTTCTCTTTTTTTTAGTGGATTTCTACGAGGGCGTTTTAAAAGTTACCATAATGAGCTCATTTCAGTGGTCAATCAATGTTCTTAAAGTTTTCATTATTTTTTCTCCTGCTGCCATGTCGAATGTTTGGCAATTGGCTTTAAAAGTTTGCACCAGGTTTCGTTTAAGCTGAAACTTTTTGTTGTTCTTTGCGGGGGCGTTGAAATGACCTCGGCTCACTCGCAAGTGTGATCAAAGTGAAAATTTGTCGAGAAATGTTTTAAACTTTGCTTGTCATAAAGCCAAGCTTAAATTATGTAGAATTCCTGGGCTGTCAAAGCGATAATTTGATTTAAACTGTTTGTTTTGGATTAATTTTTCCAATTTAAATTTGATGTCAGCTATTTTGGAATTTATACCAGTACTCTTTAAGAATTTGTTCTACTGATTTCATTAAAAATCAAGATAATTTAAGTTGCATACGTCATAAGGAAGGCAAGTAAACAAAAACTCGAAAAATCGCTTTGATTGCTGAGTTTTATTAGCAATGCCTAAAAGTAGGCCACTCTTTTATGTGCTTAATCTGTTGTTATATGAAGTATGCTAGTTGAATTTATAGTCCATTTGCATTATAATTCAACGATACTTCTGCTGTCTGTTGTAGTGAGGAATTGCTATGGCAACCCTCGAATCGAAGTCGACTCGGTTATTAAACTTGCAACTGCGCTGTGCGCTCTTTGACAGCTTGCCAGCCGTTGTCTGTGTGGAATATTGCATTTCCATTTTGATTTGCTGGCATATGGTGCTGTTGTTGTGTAATACACAGTGAGAGCTGGCATAATGAGGCAGACAGCTCACATGTCAGTTGGCAATAAAAATCGCACTCGAATCCATCGATGCTAAATTGAAATGCCAGCTGCGAGTTGATGCTGAATGCCAATAGTAGGTTGGGAGTAAATTAAATTTTTAGCAGAGTCCGAAATAAAAAGCCAGGCAAGACAAATGCCAATGGCAATGGCAATGGGAAAAAGGCAAGTTTCGGTTTTATGATTAATTTACTTGCTGAGTGGTTTTTAATTACAAACAAGAGTTGAAGCGTGGCCTGGCTTCAAGTTGGCTTGAATGAACTGTCGTTACGCAACGCTAATTACTATTTTCGCTCTAGTCATTTGCAAGTCCTTGAAGTGCTGAAGTTCAATTAGTTTTAGCCGCATGTCAATGGCGTTGACTGCCTTAACTAGCAATCAGCTAATCAGCGTCTCTCTTTGAGTCTCAACACGCACAGCCAGAGACAGTTAGAGAGAGAGAGAGAGATAGAGCTAGAGAGTGAAAGAGACATGTACACATGTATGCGAGTCCGAGTCTAACAAATCCAATTAAAGTTTTGCTCCTTTGATGTAAGCAGACATACATACACTCGTATCTATAAGATACAAAAACCAAAAGTCTCTCTCTCTCCCTGTCTCTCTCTGGCAACAATGCCATAATTTTCGACATGAATAATTGAAAAAGTTTTTGTGTGCTATGCTGTAAATGTAACCTTGAGCATTTCAGGTCGTCCTCGTCCTCGAAGCCAAAAACTTTACTCAATTTAGAGGCTCTGTCTGTCTGTGTATAATTCTCTAGTTATGCTAATTTAATGGCTGCAGTTGAGCAGCCCCCAAAACATGCAAAAAATTGCTTAATTAGCAGACATTAAATCAAAATGAAAAAGTGCCTTTCTCCTTTCTCTTTCCTTTTCTCATCTGAAATACGTAAACTGACATGTGCAGATTTCATTCACCCAAACTCGCTTGTCTGTCTACCAGTTGCTGAGTTCGAGAGGGTTGAGTGTGGATTGAGTGGGTTGAGTGGGTTGAGTGGGTTGAGTGGGTTGAGTAAGCTAAAGTTGTCTGTGGCAATCAATTTTGTTTATTTATGGACCTCGGCATGTGTGAGTGGTCGAAATTATTGTGGTTCGTTCTCAGGATCTGCACTTGACACACAAGCTTAAAGCTCAGAGATGAGAATAATGACACTGACATTCCTGCTGCTGAATCAAAGCAGTCACAAAAATAAGAATGAAACAATAATACGATTGATTTTTGCTAGATAGGATATTCTCTCAGAAATAATTGTCCTCAATTTACTTATATATTCGTTATCTCAGAGACTTTAAGAGCCAGAGCAACCAACGGCTGTTCATTTTATCTATTTTTACAAGCTATCATCCTACATAAACGCAACAAAATTGATGAAACTAAAGGATTTAAGTTAGAAGCAAGTATGCAATAAAAATATTTTATATTTAACTATTTCAATAAGTAACGGGTATAATATAGTCGGGGGCTCAGCTTTAGCTTGTCCTGCTCGTTTTGTACTACATTTTGGACTCACCTGTAAATGGGAGTTTTGAGTCCAACCTTATACCAAATGACCAGAGCCACACGATCCTCAAAGATGGGCGGGGTCACATTGCAGGGCAGTCGTCCGAGGGTGCCAATTATGGATTCCGAGAGAACGGGCGGACCTGAAAGCACAAGAATAAAGTAAAGATGACACGATGAGTCGATGTGACAGCAACAAATTTCAGACAAAGCAGAGGGAAGAGGAAAAAAAACAAATGATGCATAATTAGCAGGGGACATTAGCACTTTGTTATTGGGGCAGGCCAAAGCCATGGCTAAAACTAAACCCAAACCCAAGACCAAGTCCAAAGCTAAAGCTAAAGATGCCGGCAAGTGGCAAGCGAAAAGTGGAAAGGCAAAGAAAAATGCCGCGATCTTTTACTTAGTGCCACTAATAATGCTATAAATAAAAGACAAAAGGCAAACACAGAGAATGGAGACAGACAGCGAGAGAGAGAGGTGGGGAAAAGGGAATAACTACAGAGGCCAGAGATAAAAGTGATGTAATGGCAGCGACGTCATCGTCGCAGTCGCCGCGTTTACATTAAAGTGAAATTAGCGAGCAAATCCTTTTTTTATGCTAATTTCTTCTGCCTTTCTTATTTTTTTTTGTTCTGGACTCGCTTTCAAGGGTTTTTGTTTTTGCCATTTCATTTCTGGATTTTCTTTCTTTTTTGGGTGCCAGTTTTTGAGTTATGTCTTTGGGGTTGGCTTATTTTCCGACTCTTTGCTCCTAACAATTTCCTTTCACTTGGCATTTCCTTGTGTTATTTTTGGGCCAGCTCTTAAATTTCGCATCATTAATGCATATTTCTTTGTTCCGGGCTTTGTTTAAAGTGCGAGATTACATTCCACATTTAAATATCTTTCTTTAAACTGTTTAATTACTTGAACATTTAATTAGTTAAGCATAAATGCACGTTTGTGGTTTGATATTCGCATCAATTCTTAATTTTGTGATCATTATTTTTAGTAGATGGTTCTTAAAAAAAGTTTAAAAGCGATCTCATTCCTCATTTTATTTATGTTTTAAGTGCGCAATTTTTTTTCTCAGAAATTTCCTATTTCGTTTTTGTTTTGGTTATGCTTTTGCTTCACTTTTACAACATTTAAAAATGCTTTTTTCTTCCTTTTTTTAGGCCGCATCTAAAAAGTTGTTAGCAGCCCTTTTGGCCATGTTTGTGTTGTTGTTGTTGTAAGTCCCTCGTCACTTTTTGTATCTTATTTAAATCACTTGTAAACTAATTTGCATTTCTTAGGCTCAACAATTTTGTCTTGTTGCCCAGGCAAACAAAGTTATTAAAATTTGTAAAGTATTTTTCTTGCATTTGGCAGGCGTTCTTGATTTTGTAATTAAGCTGAGCGCAAAAGGCTTTAGGCCTAAAAATTTCTCAAGACTTTAAAAATAGATAGATACAGAAAAAGTCCTATATTCTATATTTTAATTGAAAAGTCAACTGAACAAGTCAGCGCATAATTTATTACGAGCGTAAACAGTTATTACTATGGCTAACAATTTTGCATACTAACTAACCAAAGTCACATGCGGGTTATCTCACAGTACACACACATATATACATATATCCGGAAATCGTTTCGTTTGAGTTTTTTGCCTGGCTGTCGCCATGTTTCGATTTCTAGCTCATTTCATATGCAAATTTGTTCGATTTGCCATTAGGCGTTGCCGGCATCGCTGTCGACCGCAATAATGATGCCCGATGATGATGGCATACACTCATACACACGCACACACACACACACACGCACACGCACACATACATATATATAAAGAGTGCCTGACGCAATTTACATTATCCTTGCATTTAGTTAAGCGAAATGCCGACATTAGCAAGGCATTTAATTATAGCAATTAGCTAATTAGAGATTTTCACTCAACCTCAACACAATTTATACGTAAATTGAGCGAATCCAACAACTTGAATGAATTCCAATTCCAACCGAAGTCTGCCAAAAATCAATCGTTAAATGAGCAGACAAATACAACTAAATTTATTCAGCTGACTCTGCAGCAACTAAATACATATGTATGTACATATGTTTATTGAGTAAGTTTTTGCATTGATTTTCTGCATATTTCGTTTAAATATAATACTGTAAAATTTATGAACTGTATTGCGTTTAAGATTTAATGCAGAACAGAACAACGCCAGACATGCGACTCGTAAATTTTAAGTGGCAGAGACGACAACGTTTCCATTCTGCAGGAACTGCAGGAAGTGCAGCTCGAAAGGATACTCGTTCGAGTAATAAGCAAGCACTGAGAACTTTATGCACACAAAGTGCCTGGAAAGAGATATCCATATACATACATATATGTATAAGTGTACGCCAATGTCTGTAGTTTATTATACACATACTTAAAACTGTGTTTTCGCTGTCTACATATAGTTTTATGCAGTGTCTCAGTTACAAATTATAAACCGATATAAGAAAACTTTATAAATTTAAGTTCAAGAGACTTTATTGAATCGTTTTCACAATTCTTGATAATTACATTTCATATTAATTATGGTTTCTTTCTTTTATTTAAATCTAATGTCATATACGATTTAAAGACATTAAATTTAAAAAAAATTGCTTAAAATACCTTAAAAAAGGTGTTTTATTTTGCCAAGTTGAGAAAATGTTTTATCAGTCTTTGTTATATGGGTCTCAAAAATTAAATTAGTTTTAAACTTTAACATGCAAGTTGTTTAAACTTTATGTGTTAATTGTGCGCCCGCAAAGTATGCTATACTATTTTTATTTTTGGGGGCCTATAAAAATGCAATCAACGTTAATTGCAGAGCGCGACAGCAAAAGTGGCCATTAAAAGTGCCGTCGTTGCTGCTGCTGCTATAAATAGCAAAAGTTTGTGCTTGTCAACATTAGCCTAGACATAAAAACAACAACAATAATTACAACTAAAACACAGCCGAAAAACAATGGCATCAACTGGGAGAAAGAGCAACAGGAAGGGAGCAGCTCAAATGCAGAGTAGGCTCATTAGTTTGCAGACACAGACACAGACACAGACACATGCCCCAAAATGCATTAAAAGTCTACACATATGTGCATGTATGTGTGTGTGTGTGAGTGTAAGTTGTCTACGGTGGCAAATTAATGGCACATAAAATTATAACTCAACGCACTTGAAACTGCGACGGCGACGGCGACAAGAGCAGCCGAAGGTAGCATAAATAGTGCCACATTGGATGCACAGCTGCCAACTAGAGTCATAAAATACTAACGGGAATCGGCAACATGCTGTCTGTGATAGTGTGTGTGTGTGTACAAGTGTTCTAGCTAAAGTGCCACTGCCACTTGGCTCTGTTGCTTCCATTAATTAAAAGGCATGCCATCTACAGCAGCAGTCGCAACTTGGCCTTCGCTTTGTTTTGACTTTTAGCGCATTTATAGCCAATTATTTTTATTGTCAAGCCATAGCAAAAAAGCAAGAAAAGAACACGCCAAGGTGTGCAAATAAATGGTCCCAAGTATCGATGCATGTGACGTGCAATTTAATTGCCGAGACCAACAACAGTTCATAAAAGTCATTAAACGTCAAGGATCGAACACATTTCACAATTTCAAATACAATTAGGAAACCGACAGTCATGTCAGACAAATAAATTAAATATTCAACATATACATACACTTACTGTCTACTTTAAATATTTATTCATTTATTGTAATGATTACTTGTAAATTATTGATATTAATTTAATATTTCTGAACATTAAACTTCATGTGCTGCCCCGGGGCGAACTGACCGCAATATTGAAAACACAACTCTAAATGCACTTGACTTTGTTACGTTTTTGACACGCAAACATTAAGTGAATTTAATGACTTTAATTAAGAATGCTATTTAGAGTAATTAAATTTTATTAAACAACAGCAAAATGCTTTTAAACCCACTGCACAAATATGCAACATGAAACAACAAAAAAAATGTTGAAAATTGTTTCATGTAGAACAAAAGAATTAATACAATTTCAGCTTTAATACGAAGAAAATTCAACTGGAAAAAAAACTGACAGAAATTATTATGCAAATTTGCTTTCATATTAGTGCCGAAGTCGACAGCAACAAAAAGAAAAGCGTAACAGGGAAATGTAACAGAAAATTATAAGAAGAGAAAAAAAGTAAGAAAATAATAAGAGCGACTCGAGACGTGGCAGGGAAAACTCAGTTGACAATGGCAACATTTGCTGATTTGACAAAAATTGTGCTCAGGCAAACGCAAGACAAGTCAAGGGGAAAGCGAAAGAGATAGAAAGAGAGAAAAAGAAAGAGAAGGAGAAGGAGAAAAACTGAGAGAGAGAGCGACAGAGAGGCCAAAGGGGAAGCTGACAATGTTGGAATTTGAAGCCAAAGCCAAGAAATTGGCAACAACTGACAATACAATTTAAATAAAAATCCTGTCAATATTTGCAAAATAAAAATGAAAATAATAACAAAAAATAATACAAAGTGCTGTATGAAAATGTTGTTTCAAATGAGTGCAAACATTTGCATAATTTGCCATACAATAAAAGACAATTGGAGTTTTAACCCCTTAAACTGCTGATATTTATGATTCATTTTATCGCTTAAGGCTCAAATAAGCATAAAAGCTTAAATTCTAAATCATATTGAATTAAGTGCAAGGACGCGCTAATTGTTAACGGGAATCGGCAAAGGCTCACCAAATTCCCCTGGGCATATTTTTGAAGGTACTTAAATGGAACGTCATAAAATCAGAAGTAAAAACGTGAAATAAAAATCAAATAAAAATGAAAATAAAAATAAAAATTTCGAGTACAATTGAACGTGAAATCAAAGAAAGGACTCAACTCGACTCAGCTCGACTCGACACTTAAGTAAAATGCATCTACAATTAAATTAAATTTAAACTGACTGCCGAATGGCGGGAGGTCGACAACTATTCATGTGTAAATTTGAACAAAAGGAAGCTGCCCTGTTAACATGGCGACAATTACGGTCTTCGGTCTTTGGTCTACGGTCAAGTCTTGGTCTCTACTTTTTTTTAGCATCCTTGTTCGCTTTATAGCCATTTGCTTTATGTAATGCTGCCAAGTGTTGTTGGGCAGGCCACGGCATAAAAGTAAAGGGGCCTCGGCCTTCTTGGCGCACTTTTAATGTGCAATAAACTGTAACGATAATGATTATGCCTTATGTAGGAGACATCAAGGGGAAGCACTGAAAGCAGAGGGGAGTTTGAGGTAAGGAGAGGAGAGGAGAAACTGTGGGCGGTTCATGCAGCAGTCAATCGTGGGGTAAGTTGACTTTAATGTGCGCCAAAGTGGCAATTATTGGAAGTGCTTTTTTCGACCAGCAAGCCAACACAGAGAAACAAAAATCATTTGCTCTCGATTCCTGCTGATTTTGAGCAAATTATTTTTATATTTAATTTAATTTCGTTGTAATCCAGTGGGAGCATCCTCCCTCTTCTTATTTTGTTAAATGTGTCTATAATGTTATTTGTACAAGATTTCCGGAAAAGCCATAAAACTCGAGTTTAAAACTGAATATGAATTCGGTAATCATAACTTCAACTCACACATAACATATGTTTAGAATGAACAGAAATGGAATATTCTGGCTCGAAAAATGCACTAAAAACTTAGATGAGCACCCAAATGCTATTAACCATGGCCCAGAGAGAGAGACAGAGAGAGTGAGAGATAGGGAGTTCTTAACTGTCAAGTTTTAGAAGCCATTGTGGGTCTGTTACCCTTTCGCATAACATTATCTGCTGTCTATGATAATAATATAATGCCAAGTCCATAAGTATCCTTTCCACTGTGTATCCTTTGACTTCGCCCTGGCATATTTCTTACATTTTATGTCACCAGCTAAAAAGACACAATTCGAATGGCATTTTCAGGCCTGGGAGACAGGTGGGAAACTGGCAGCAGCATGTAAAAAATCTATACACACACATCTTTAATGCACAAATCAAGTCAGTAGAGCACTTTTTCTATAAACATTTTCGTTTTATGGATACTTAAAGAGTCCAGTCTGCATTTCAAGTGCCTTTTATGCGGGCCTCCAACTTGGCCTCCTATTCAGCTCAGTTCGGTCTCGCCTCTTGGCCATTACGATAGCTCTTTGTGCTTGTCCTCTGATTTTGGCCAGCTTCTCCAGATTGTTGCATTAACAAAAAAAAAGGGGTGCCAACATGTTGTCTATGTGTGTGTGTGTGTTTAGGTGTGTGTGTAACCAGTTCATTGAAGCAATGCTCGTTTTCGTGTCGCTGCTTTTACTTTTATCTGTGAATGGCATCGGGTTATGCGTTTGCACTTGCTGACTTGGCCAAAATGCGCAGTCAGCGTTTAGTTTGGTTTAGTCGAGAAGGTAAGCCCAAGATAACCCAATGAATTTAATGTGAATTGAGAGAGAAACACAGAAAGATAAACTCACGTAGAAATAATTACAATAGTTTCAACTGAAATTCCCCAAAAAAATTTCTTAAAGAGCAGAACTCGGAAGAAATTATCAGAATGCTTCCGTTTATGAAAATGCTGCTTAATGAATTTGTTGTGTGAAAAACCAAGAAGCCGAGGGGAGACTTGGGTAGAAAGAGCACAACAAATCATCACCCGACATTGTCTTGCACACATACACACACACACATACACACACATTCACAGAGAGACTTATATAAGTAGCATTTTGACTTAATTGCTACGCAAGGAATTTGAAAATGAAAATTTCATCAAAAGTCCTTTTGCTTTATATTATTTCGCATTTTATTTTCACTGATGACTTATTTTTTATCTGTATTTTCGTCCAAGCGCTTTGTAATTTTTCTGTTTTATTGTTTGAAATCATTTTCATTTTTTTTCTTTATTCTGTGTCTTTTGGCCATCTTCTTGTGCCTTTTTGCTGGCTGCTCTTTGCTGTGAGAAAATTTATTGCTCCCCTTATACTATATACTCTAATTTATATATACACGAATATCATTTTTTTCTACTGTTGTTACTTCTGTTGAGCCATGTTCATTGATGTATTTTTTGGCTGCGCATATAGCCCCGGGCTGTTGTTTGTATATTTTTTGATAGCATTAGAAATTAATGAAATCAGTTTTACAAAAAACAAAAATCGAAGGAATACAACAAAAAGCAATGTAGGGCATCAAATTGGAAATAAAAATTAAGCCCCAAGGCGTTTGTTTTGTGTACATGTATCTGTGTATGTATTTATTTGTTTGAACATTGATTTTATATTTGCCGAGATTGAATTGGGTAACTGCTCCAAGTGCATTTCACATTGAAAATGAAAAATATTCAATAGCAAATATGGTTTTTAATTAACTGCCTGTTGTCAGCATTTTTTTATGGGGATTTTTCGATTTTTCGCACAAATCAACACAAAATTCATTGTACACTGCATGCAACTCTTTTGCCAAATAAGGTTACCAAAAAACAACAGAAAAGGTCGACGAACATATTTATACTATAAAATATGGAATAGCCAACCGTCGAAAAGGGAGCGCATATATTTTTCATATAAGCATATAAAATACAATTTTCTTTGATTTATGCGCTCGTAAAAAACAAATAAAATGTACATGCACATATAAAAGCAGCCTCCGCATACACATATAAATGTGGATAATATAATATTTTGCTAGCTAATATATTAAAAATATATGAAAACCAGAGAGCCAGAGCCAGAAACCAAGTCCGACCGACAAAACCCAGAGAAAACTGCCGCTGGCCTCAAAGTGCGCAGCAAAGTATGCAGCAGTATTTTTTTACTCCCTCAAATAAAATATGGAAAAAAACACAAACCAGACCGCAACATTTCCGTGCGGAATGGGTTAAGAACTGTAAAGAAAACGCCGGCGAGCAAAGCAAACAAAAAACACACACAGACACACAACAAAAGCGTAATGTGTGCGTAATGTATAGCAAATATGTGCACTGCACACAAATACAAATACACAGATACAGTTATATGTATGTATGTTTGTTTGTTGCTCAGTTATGTATATGCAGTTGGGGGCACATAAATATTTCATTTAGTGTGTGTTGTGCTCCATTTACGATGTGTTACTTCTGACTGACTGTAAAACTGAGGATGCTGCGAGCTTTTTTATGCACGCTTTCAACAATTGTTGCCAATCAGTGGAGTATTTGGTTTTATTCTGATATTCAACTGTAATGTTAACTTTTATTATAAATAAGACTTGTTTCATAGATGATGCTAAAAAAAATAACAACAATAATAATATTAGCATAACTGAGTAGAATTTCATTGATGATCCCAAAAATTCGTTTAAGATTTTGATATCAAAGATGATTTCTAATATACAAATCAGTGATGCCCAAAATGACAAAATAATATTCCATAGGATAGGAGCTCACATAGGGAAAGAGAATACGTGTATTCTATAAAAAGCACGCTCGGCGGCTTGTTCTCTCACGACGCGTATGCTTGGCTTTTTATTCTCTCACGAAGCATCTGATCAGATGATGCTGATGCTTTTGATGTCAGTCAGCGCTAGACTTCTATCATACACTGCAACTGATGCTTTGCTCTCTTTACGTCCTAACTGTATCGATGCGACAGTTCATACATGCTTATATTACATTTCTTCCAGCAGTAAAACGTTTCGTTAACTTCGGGTTTCGCTGTGAGTTTGGGCACCACTGATCTAAATATATCGAATATCTCCAAGGCAGAAATCATTACGCTCGACATGTGCTACATATATTTCAAGCTAATGTTGATTAGCTGTTAAAACGTTTAAGCCACAACTCAATTGCTCGGTTAACGCTGCGCCAGTCGAATCAGATGGGCATTGGATTGGCTTGGCTCTGAGCAAACCGCGATCCGTTTACATTTACGACGGGGCTGTCTGGCAAATAAGCCAGCCAGCAACATGCACTTGAATACAAACTTGGCTCATCAGTTGTCCGTGATGAATGGCCCGCCTATCTGTCTGTCCATCTGTCCAACTGTCCAACTGTTCATCTGTCTAAATGTCTGCATGTCTAACTGCTTGTGTACGTGCATGCAGCTCAATTACATATGCCCATGGTGAATGGTTGAATGGTTGAGCAATACTTGCGATTGGAAAATGTGTCTATAAGCAGCGCGTTAACCGCTTTAAGCAGCGTGTTTGTGCGTGTATGTGTGTGTGTGTGTTGGCCAACGAATTGATGGGGTGGCAGCTTGGCTAATGGCTAATGGTTGAGCACATGACCTCTCTTAGTTAGCCAAACACGGAACTCAATTAAGTCGGCGTCTGTTGGTTGCAGCCAGAGTAACTGACGCCGACACTTCATAACTTCATAATTCCCAGCCACACGATTACACATAATTTATCTCAACAGAGTTGCCAGAGTTGTGCGAATATGTAGTAATATATACTATACCCCACAAATTGTGCCTTCTGATATTATTTCTTTACAAAATGTTTTGGGTTTCTGCAATGCAATCTTAGCTCTTGGCCATATTCTCTGATAGTGTTGCCAGGCATTGGAGCCAACTTCCTCAATGCCAGCGCCACACAACAAATGAAACGCTCAGTCATGTGTCAGTGCAAAAATACTACAAGAGTAACAATAACAACAGCAACAACAATAAATGAAGCAACCAAAACAAAGTGGCAACAACAGCACAGAACAATCAGTGGGTACATGAAGCCGAGGCACAACCATTCCCCCATCCCATCCCATTCCCCTTGTCATTTCCCCCTTCCCATTCCCATTCCCCTTCTCATTTTCATTCTCATTCTCATTCCCAATGCCATTTCCATTCTCATTCCCTGACTAGCGCTCACAGTCATTGTCATTAATTTAGCTAGCTCTGCCCAAAGCAATAGCTTAGGAGCGCTCCAAAACTGTTCTCTACTCTCTGCTCTCTTCACTCTGCTCTCTTCACTCTGCTCTGCTCTTGGCGTCGGCATGAGAGTGCAAAAAACTTGGCAGTTAAACAGCATCTCCCCGAACAGCAGCAGATATTCAACAGAGCGTACAATGGGCACATCGAATCAATGGATTCAAGTAGTTAAAAATACTCGGAGGCAGGTGGTTAAAGTTAAATAAAGAATTGATAATTTCTGTTGTTCATTTAACTACAAATTGTGATTGAAAAAGTCTTAAGAATTGTTATAAAGCCGACTTAAACTAGTTTTAGCAACTTGTTACTTTTCTTTAAAATCAACAAACAGAATCTTGAGCATTTTAATATTTTTAATTTCTTAATATTTTTAATCAAGTTACTTCATTTTGAGAAAAAAACATTTGAATTTATTTATTTGTTTAATTATTTATTTTTTATTTATTTATTTATTTATTTATTTATTTATTTATTTATTTATTTATTTATTTATTTATTTATTTATATATTTATTTATTTATTTATTTATTTATTTATTTATTTATTTGTTTGTTTACTTATTTATTTATTTAATGTCAACTAAATGTAGTTGACCAAATTAAATTATAAAAATTAAAATAAAATTAAGTATTAAGTATTCAATTATTAATATAATTGAAATTATATTTAACTTAAAATTAAACAAAAAGAATAAAAAACGCAATAAAAATAAAAATTTAAGAAACTAAAATGTTGTACAATTTTTATATTTTATTTTGTATTTATGGTAATAGTTTTTAAAATTTACACATTTTTTTACTATACTAATTTTGCAATTTTGACCACTGTACTTGGTGCTGCTAAGCCTGCTAGTCTCCATGGTCATTGGCATTGCAAGAGGTCTGGCGCAGTGTCTAAATTAAATAATTCCCACAACTGTTACACAGTTTCATGTTGGGACTGAGGGCTGCCCTCATCTAAGCTTGTACTTGTCTGTGTGTGTGGTGTATATGTGTGTGTGTCTTGTATCTAGCGGTGTTGTTGTGTTTCATTTTTGCTTTTTTGGAAGCAAGCGGCACACTGATAAATGAGTCCCTAATATGAGCGCTGTTAATAAAAGTGGCAAATTAAACGTCAACCTCTGCAATTTTGTGCCATTTGTTGTGTGTCCTTGTCGTTGTTCTTCTTGTTGTTGTTGTTATGGTTGTTGCTTTCTCAACTGATTATTGTTGTTGTCTCGCTTTTTTAATGTCTATCTGTTGGTACAATATTTACTATTCGAATGTGGAATGTCGAATGTCGCCCAAAGACAACTTTTCCTGCACTCGCACTCTGTCTGTGTCTCATTAGTTGTTTGCCAGTTGTTGGACACGCCTCCTACGCCTCTTCATCCACTTGTTTGTGGGCGGACGGACGGATGGGCTTCTTTCTGTTCTTCTGTTGTTGTCTGTGTTGTGTGTGTTGTTGTTTATAGTTTGTCGCATGATTTTGCAGTTAAATGCTTACAAAATGTCTGGGTCCGGGTCGAACATGACTTTTGAGTTGTTTTTAATGAGCATGTGTTGAGCATTTTAATAAACAGCCTCACAAAAGGGTTTTTCCAGGCTGCATAATTGGACAACTCGTGTTCGACCCAAGGGCGTTAAGTATTTAATTAAGTTGAAGCAGATTTATTTTATTTTTTGATCAAAACTATTTAATACAGGTGACCCCACTAACAAAACAGTGAAAAATTTAACAAATGCATTTAGGCACAAATAAATGTGTGTATTATTTAGATAAGCTTTTATTTTCCACACCAAAACAATGCGCACAATGGGGCGTATGAACAATATATAACTGTGGGTGTGTATTTGTATGTGCTTGTGGGCAGCTGGCAACTAAAACAATACAATAAAAGTCAAATCCATTGATTATCGATAATAATTTAGGCAGTCAGGCGTTTAGCCAATTGGTTTGGAGGCAGCTGCCGTTGTGCGTGTTGTGCGAATAAACAAATGAAAATGGCCGGAAAAAGAGGGAAATTCTATTAACGCCGAATTATTAACGTCACACTGTTTGTAATTTATACGTTAATTATGCGCCAACCGGAAAAACCAATAGCCAAGAGGCGCAGGAGGAGTCTGTCTTTGTGTGTGTGTGTGTTCCATAAACATTGATTATTATGGTTTTGTTGTGGGGATAACAATGAGGAGACAAAGTGGAGGAGGCAAAGTTGTGACAAGTGTTGGGACTAAATGCGGCCAAGCAACAAGCGCAAAATGAACTACGAAAGTGACATTTGTGGCAAGCTGAATTCCTTGCGCCTTAAGATATGCAATGAAAAGTGTACAGTCACTTCCCCTGCCCCTCTAGATAACAGACTTAAAACTAGGCAAGTAAAAGTAACAGCCTGACATATTACGACTAATGTTGCCTCGCCTTGAGTCGCTCGAGAACTGAGCAAGCAACTTGAGAGTCAACAACAACAACGAAAACGAAGACGAAGACGATGACGATGACTTTCAGTGAAAAGGGAGGGCTGAGGGGGCGTGGCAACATGCATAACTAAGACTGCAAATGATAAACTTGCAAGACACCGCACATACATAAGTACAAGTAGAAAAGTGAAGGCAGCCTAAGTGGAAAGTATGTCAAGCTCAGTGACACAATACAGCATTGTGGATGAGGCAAATGCTTGGGGAAAAAGGGAGGGTAGGTAGGGAGGTAGGCAGGTTGAAAGGGCTGGGGACTTGCCACACAGAGCCACGTGCAAATTATAAGCCTGCATGTGTCGCCCACATCATCATCCCGTTTGTGCTATTATCTAAGCTTACGTTCTCTCTCTGTGTGTGTGTGTGTGTGTGTGTGCATGTGAGTATGTGTGTGTGTGTGTATCGTCCTTTTCTTTGGCGTTGCGCATACGCCGCATGTGCCACTAAATGCGTTTATTAATGCTTCTCCTTGGCCTAATTCGCAACACTTGTTTACTCCCTCTCTCTCATCACTCTTCACTCTTTGCCATTTACATGCATACATCATTTTGCATACATGATGTATTGTTAGATCTCGAAAGTTATGTTGCCGCTTTGGGGGAAGGGAAATCATGCTTATGGCTTATGATGCTGCTGCTGGCAGTGTTCTTCTGTCTTGTGTTTGTGTATTTTGCCTGAATGTCAGTGCAGAAAAACAAAAGCAATGAGCGACAGCAACGCAAACGACAACAACAACAACAACGAGAACAGCAACGACAGCCAGCAATGGCAACAACAAAAGCGTAACAATGATAATAAAGGCGACAGGCAGATGGCCTTGTTGCCAGGTAGAAAAGCAGTCAGGCACAAGAAACAAGGCACAAAACACAGGGCGAAAGGCGAAAGGCGAAACCGACCCATAATAAAGACAAATGCGCACAACTTGCACAGGACACATAATTAACACAAGATGCGTGGGCAGGACACCAGGTCCACTCTTCACTCACCCCTCTTCAGTCACCTCTCTCCACTCTCCAGGCAAATGGGGTAAATTTCTGGCTAATACAATGGAATTGTCCCAGCCTCGGCAAAGTCTCGAGAAAACTACACAAAAATGTCCTTACCTGGGCATTGTCTTCAGGCAACAAAAGCAACAACCGAGAGATGCTACAGCTAAGTAAAAATAAAAGCAAGATGGGACAAAATGTCAAAACTGCAGTCAAGCTAGCTTGACATTGAGAGAAAATAAGGAGGGAGAGAGAGAAAAAAGTGCATAAAGTGCTGGAAATCTTTGTTTAATTCTCATTTAAATGCACAGAAAAAAGAACGGAATTCCGAGATAAAATCACTTCCAAACGGTGTCAGAAGATTTGGTTTTTTCAATTCTTTCTATGCAAATATTTTTATCATCGAGGCTTTAGCTCTAAATCAGTGGTGTCCATGGGATGGGAACTCATAATTCTGCCGGCGTCGCAGCCGACACTCGTATAGAGAGAGAGAGAGAGAGAGAGAATACGTAAGTTCTATAAATAGCACATTCGACAGCTTGTGCTATCAGGATGTGTGTGTTCGGCTTTTTATTCTCTCACAAAGCATCTGATCGGTTGATACTTTCTGATGTCAGTCGCTGAGCTGCGTTCAAGGAGGAGAGACCGTACAGATCTAGACTTTTACGTTGCTAACAGTAACGATGCGAAAGTTTGAGTATGTTTTTATCTCGTTTTTTAAGTGTAAAACATTAAAACGTTTCGTTAACTTCGTGTTTTGCTGCTACGTACGTGTGAGTTTGGAAACCCCTGATTTTTACCAATATTTTCAGTGAAATAAATTATTTTTAAGTTTTCTTTTTGACTACTACTTTAATATCCTAAATATCCTAAATTCATACTTACAAAATTCATGCTAAAATCAGTAACTTTAAACTTGAGTTTCAGAATGATTATTTTTCAGTGTATTCACAGCTTGTGTTTAATTAAACTCAATATCCAACTGGAATTCACTTTTCTTTTTCCTTCTTACTCTCTCTCTCTCTCTTTCTCCCACTCTCTGTTTCTCGGAAACATTATTCAACCATTGTCATTATAGACTTTTAGGCATTGTATTGTAAAGTCCGCTTGTTGCTTTGGATGATGGGATACAATATACAATATAAATCGGCGCCTGGAAATCACGACCCTCGACACATGCGGCTTCTTCTTCGCTGCTCGTCACGTCACAATGGCATAACATTAATCAAATTTGCGACCTAAAAATACTCAAGTCGAGTTTCATTTTTGTAGCGCAGACAATCAAAAAACTTTTGCCCCTCCTGTGTCATTTCTTCCTCCCACGAAACGTAGTGTTCTGGAGATAAGACCATTTAGCAACGTTGTCATTTCTCTTGTTTCGTAACGTTGATTTCATTTTATTGTTACTGTCTGGATGCCCAGTAACAGATACAGTAACTCTCGAACTTACAACTTGCGCCAACCAAAGGCAAAAGCGCACGCCTGTCATAAATCTTGTTTTGAATGTCCTGCCAGCGTTGATAGCGGCCCGAGTCAAGTCAGTCGAGTCGAGTCATCGATTCGCATACTATAGCCATGGCAACACATTAAATTAGTACACTTGATCGAGCAAAAAATATTTATGGCAAAGGCTCGACGAATCGAGTCGAATTCGAACCAAAAACCAGCCACGGGGCCTTTTCAAGGACACGTCGCCACTGAAGCGTTAACCGGCATTGGTGAAGGGAGTTGAGGAGGGGAAGAACTGTTTCTATAGCCAGCGCATTGTGCCAGTTATAAATCTCGAACGCAAATTGACTGTGCAACGCGTTGCGACGCCTTTGAAGTGGACGGGAAACAGCCCAGTCGCCATTTTGTTCCCTTCTCGTCCTGGCAAACATTTGAGATCCGTTTCTGTTGCCGGTTTGTCGAGAGAGATACGCATTTGATTGGCATTTTATGTTTGTTTGCCAGTTTGACTTATGTTTCATTAATTTGTTTCTTTTTTATTGGGGTTAACAATGAAATGAAATATTTATAGGCAACATGCGATAAAAATAATTATTTAATTTATAACACAGGACGATTGGATGATGGAAACTTAAAGTAAATATCAAGTATAGTGCGGAAAATATATATATACCAATATTTACTTGCGCTAATTAGTCAAACAAATTCAATTAAATAAGGCAGCAACTGTGCAAATTAATAATTAATAAATAAGCTTCATTTTCAAACAGATTTTCAGTTTATTTAAAATTGTGCAATAATGTTGCGTCAAAATTGTCAGCCAAATTTAAAAGCCTTTAATAAAGTTGTATACCCGGGCATGAATGAGCTACCACACCCATGAATATACCCATAAATATACCCATGTAAGCAATATTAAATTACACAGTATTTATTTTTACACATACTCGAAAGCGAGCATTATCATTTAATGATTTTCAAGTTGAATTATTCTTCTGTGTGTGTGTTTTCAAAGATGATGCACTTCATAAATTCATTTGATGTGCATTCAATGAATTTTGTTTTTATTTCATACGCAAGCGGCAGATGGCAGCGATTGAAGGGATCAGGAGGGGAGAGGAAATGGCGCATATTTAAACAGCTTGAAGCAAATGAATGAATGCAACTTGCGCTGGATTCCGGTGTCTGAACAGAACTGAACTGAACTGTGCGTTGCTTGTCATATGCAAACGAAATTAAAATGCACTACAACAGCAACGGCAGTAACAGAAAAAGTGCGCATGAATGCATAAATAAGTGGACGAGAGAGTGAAAGAGAGACAGACAGAGAGAGTGAGGGAGACAGAGATAAAGAGAGAGAGAGAGAGAGAGATAGAGAGATGGCAGCTGCTCAGGTGTAGGAGAGACATTGGAACATGCAGACTCGTACTTCATTGAATGGCACTCGAAAGTATGCAACTTATAGCACAACAACGCTCAGAAAATTTATACATACACTGAAAGAAACTATCCTTCTAAAATTAAAATTCAGTGTATTATTGTTAAATTAACACAATATGCGAATAAAACGGCAACCACACAGCATTTAAGTTGCCGCAAAAGTCGAAAGCATTTGAACTTCGCATTGGATTGATTTTATCCCGAATTTTCTTTTCAGTGTACGACTACTTGCAAAGGCGAAAGTGCCGACTTTAAGTGTGTCACTGGGCACAACTGAATAAACCACAACAACAGACAGATATTAAATACTAAAGTGATTTGTAAAGCCAAAAATGCACCTTGAAGTTGCATTTATGCATGCAAAACATTTTCTGATTTCCTTTTCTGTTGCAATAAACTTTTACAAATAAAGTGCATTTAAAAAGTTCTCCATTCCCTGCTTATTTCACACTCACACACACACACATGTACACACTAAAAATGGGTCAAATACTTTGCAGCTCAAAAGGAGCGAATGCTAGGCACGTACTTTTTCATACATATGTGCAGCAAGAGTAGGAAGAAAGAATCAGCAGGAGGGAAGAACCAACGGGGGGTGGAGGGTGTTAGTGAAAGCTGCTCATGAGTCAGCCAAAGTAAAGTGCACACACACACACATACAGAGGACAATGCGTATACGTCACGTTGTGCCGGCAACCTAATGCAATCGCGCTGCGAGAAGCTGCGCTGCAGTTTGTCATGTGTCACGGCTTCCTCGGAATTAACATACGCACTACTTTCCTTCCCCTTTCTCCTCCTCCCTCTACTTCTTTTTCTATCTACCATTTCCCTTTCGACTTCTTCTACTTCTTCTCCTGCTTCTTCTGCCAAGTTTATCCCTAAGTGCGAGCTTTGAAAATTATAAAACTAATGCAATTTAATGCGATTTCAGAATTTGTTGGTTAACTTTTCTAGGCCATGTAAATATGCCACACAGAAGCAAACTTTTGCGTTATGAAATACATGTCTGCATGGCGAAAAGAAGTTTGAATAAATTTGATAAAAGAAAACTTATATATTTTCGCACTTCATATTGCAGCTTCAAATTGCATGCAGCATTTGAAATATAAGTAAACAAATATTTTAAAAATAATTCATGGAATAAACATGAATCATAAAAATGTATCTGATTATTCTAATCGTATAATTAAAATGTTTAAACATAATCATTTTATTATATTAAAATAAATTTAAAATGTTAAGAAAAATGCAGATATTTTTGAAATTGATTTAAATGAGATTATATGCAATCATATTTCTGAGCTTAAGAAGATTTTCTGATGCTTGAGAATATATACAAATAGTTGTAAGAAGCATCATCCGGAAACATCTTTTGTTGGCAATAAATTAGCATTTGCTTTGTGGTCGCACTCTCGTATTCGCGTCGTTGAGTCAGCACAAAGTTCGTGGGCAGGTCAACCTCTTGTGTGGTCTTCAACTGTATATCTATTGATTTTGTCAAACAAACGAACACACACACAAATGCCTTTGGCAGGCACTTTGCTGCCAAATTGAAAACTACACGCCCACAAAATAAATTTGTAAACGGCCAGAGGGAGAAAAAAAGAAGAGAAAAAAACCAGAAAAATAAAAGTAGTATAGGTCTTGACAGTGACCAACAACAGTCTGCATACAAGTGCAGTTGCAGTTGCAGTCTCAGTTTTCGCATACAACGCCTGCCGGGTTATTTGTTGAGTTTTGCAAAATTTATGCTTGGCAGCAAGTCAAACGTTGAGTCGAGTCGAGGCAAAGTTTCTCCAATGTCCCATATGGCAGTGGAGCGCAATTCCCATATAAATTTAATGCGCCAACAGGCAAAGAAATGTGTCCTGTCCCGCTCGCTGTGACTTTGACTCTGAGTTAATGCCAGGCAACATAAAAATTGCATTAAGCGCAACGAGAATTATGCAAGCCTGGCCACGGACATGGAAAGGGACATGAATAAGGACACGGAGATGGAAAGGGACATGGCATAGCAATCTCAATCTATTTTATGCCCAGCGGCTGTGTACAAGGACTCAGGACTGTGGACTAAGTAACTGGGCAGGTTTTCCATGTGGGCGCTACAAAATAAGCTAATTTTACACATGATAGGCCTGACTAGTTTGGGTTTTAGAACTGGGGATTTTCAGCCTCTATTTGTTCGTCGAGGGCAATGCTGGAAATGAGGTTACGGTTGCATTTTACACGCCAATGAACCGAGTTGAGTTGTGTTGAGTGGAGAGAGCATGATAAGCATTCATAATGGCAGCTAATCAGTGCAAAAAGAACTACTTGTTTCTATAGAATCATCACAAGTATTACATAGACTTTGGCTACTTGGAAACGTTTACATTTAAATTTCTGAGCCACGTTAATGCAAAGCTTATACTGGGCTCTATTGAAAAGACGTTCAACAATGGGGCTAACACAAAAGAATGGGGAGAAGTGACTCAACAAGCGACACACTTGAAGTTGGAACTCTATTTGAGGCTTGGGGCTTGACCAATTCCTGCCATATTCTGCCCTTTCTCTTGACATTTATACGTATAAATTTTAACAAAAATGATTTCTTCAAGCGTTTTTCTTGAGTAGACCTTTGGGTAAAGTTAATGGACTAGAAATTGCCAGCACAACAGAGCCCCGGGATCGGCAAAAGGATAAACCATTGCAACAGTGAATAATGCGCATAATAAAGTGTCCAAAACATTTGTTTTTTTTTTCCTCTCTTCATTCTCCTTTATTTTCTCTGATTTTTTGTGTTTTTTTGTTTCTTTTGGCAGAACTTTTGGATGCGGGCTGACCCAAGTTCCAAATTGCTTTAAATTTGTTGTAATGGCGCTTTAAGTAGTTTTCTTTTGGGGCTTTTACCGTGTGATTTATGACAGGCTTGGCGCCTTCGGGCTTCCAGCGTCTATAAAGCGTCGCATTCTGTGACATGCAACATATTTGGCATTGGAAAAATATGTGTGTCAATAAATTGGATAAAATCGATGGGTTACTTTCTAATATCAATAGAGAAACTGTCTTTAAAGTCACTTACAGCACATTACCATGGAATTACATTTGTATACAATTTATCAAACGAATTTTCTTATTTTTGTTACAGGTTAATTTAATATATACAGCGCTAAAAGAGTTCAATACTAAGTTTGGTGACATTTTGCCGAGCTCGACGTTTGCATTTGGATTTGACCTCCCAAGGCCATTAGTAAATATTGACGCACATGGAAAGCAGACAAAAAGAGAAAAGAGATGGGCAGAGAAGGAAAACAAACAGTGAAGCCACATATGAATACTGATAGACAAACCATCAAATCTGAGCGAGGCAGTCGACTGTCTAGTCAACTTCCGCTATAGAAATTAAATGCGCACCACGCACATGTGTGACCCATGTTATTATTGTTGTAGTTGTTATTCTCGTTGTTGTTGTTGCTGTTGTTGTTGTGGCTGTTGTTGCTTGTGGTGCTGGTGACTCTCTTGATGTGTTTGCTGAAATATAAACACTGCGGTGTTCGTGTGTGTGTGTGTGCCGCAAATAAATATTGCATAAAGTCAAATAGGCGCACACTCAAATAAACACACACACGCACACACAACACACAAAAATAACCAGAGCAAACACGAAACGCTGTTCAGGCTGTGCCGGACAACCAACATCAACATCCACATCGACATAAAACATAAACAGACGCATTAGCAGCAAATCATTTAAATATACAGAGGCAACAGCAACGAGGCAACAACTCTGCTTCTGTCTGTGCCTACGCAACAACCTAATAGAGACACCCTCACAAATAAAACACCCCAACGAGCGACTAACTGACTAACTAACGGTATACAGCTGCCAGCAGAGGAATAAAACCAGTGTTGGGTAACGCCAATAAGTGAATTCGCCTGTGCTAATAATATTTAGGCAGAGTTGTCATAGGAATAGATCAAATACATATATAAATATAAGATGCCTACTGTGCGTATACATAATATTAATTAATAAAACGAGTGTTAGAAAATAGCTATTTGTAAATTTGCATATTATAACAATGTTAAGCGAGAGTTGCTTTAACAATTTGTATAACATATTTGAATCTTTTCGGCACATCTGCCGAGTCTGATTGAAACCCTCGCATACGACTAAATTTGGTCTTAATTTGATGCACGTTTCAAGGACAAAACCACAGCCAATGACCATGTGCAGAGTTTTATTTTGTATTTGACTTGAAGCAGTTCCCAAAAGGCGGCTAATTATGTATGCTTGGCATCAAAAGTAGTCCCAAAATGTAATGTTTGTGAGCAATGTTGCCAACTCTAAAGATGAATGTCTAGAGAAATAGAGAGAAAGAGATAGAGGAAGAGGGAGAGGGAGAGTGAGAGAGATAGGGAGATTGGGGCACCTTTTCAATGCTATCTGAGGCTGTTGAAGCAGCAGGCTCCTCTCATTCTCATTCTTCTTAACGTAAGTTTACTCTACCCCCAAAAATCCCTCATGGCAGCTGCCTGCTAAACAAAAATTCTTCAACTAAAATTGCAAAAGTTTTACCCCAACTCTGTCATTTGTGTGTGTTTGTTTGTGTGAATTTATGTGTGTGTGTGTGAGAAATGGCCAAATAGCAACTAATATGGCGCACATTAATTACGACAAAATGGCGCTAATGTCGTCAGAGCACACTTCCGTTGTGCGTGCGACTATGTATGTGTGTGTGTGTTGCCGGGTGTGTTTGTGTGTTGGTGTCACATTTGTATGCGTGTCATGAGTCATGACGCGTTTTTCAACAGCGCAACATTTGCGCTGAATGTTGTGGAGTGGCGTTTAAGGCGCACACAAAATGGCCTTTGATGGCAATGTGTTGGCATTTTATTACAAGTACGGGCCATATTTGTACAACAGCATATTATTTGGTCGAAAAGGTCAGCCAGTACTGGGGCTATTTATAAATATTTTTATTTTGATGTTAGTATGTTTTAACAGTTGATATTTAATGCATTTTTTTAACATAATAATAAATTAATATAATATAATAAATATGAATAGTACTTAAAATTTCTTAAATTTTCATACATTTAATATGAGCAAGAATATAAGAATAAAAATTGTAATTACAAGTATTTTTATTTAAATTCAATAATTTTATTTAAATTTATTTTACAAACAATTGAATATGTTTATTCAATTAATTTTCAAAGCAAAATTGTTTAAAGGAACATTTGTTAAATTTTTAAAAAATTCATAATGATTAGATAAATTCATATGAATAAGAATGCATATAACAATAATTATTTTTATAGAATTGTGACTTTTAATATGTCGGTAATTTTATTAGGTTATATTTTACATACATATATGTCCATCCAATTAATAATTTAAGCAAAATTGTATAAAAGAGAATTAGTTAAATATTAAAATAATTCATATTGCTTAAATGAATTCACCTGTAAGATATTTTAGTTACACCAAATAGCATTTGCATTCATCTAACCAACATTTGGTACTTGCTCACTGTTTCGTTTTAATAAATATTTATACAGATTTACTACTACAATACTACTATAGAAAGGATGCGAGAACAGGACAAGAGTTCGCCATTGTCTGCGACTCGTCTGTCGTCTGTGGGCATTGTGGGTCACTTGACATGCCGGTCCAGAGTCATTGTTATTGTTATAAATGTATACGAGCAATTGTTGTAGCTGTTTTTCTTGTTTGCCTCAGTCGCTTAGGTGCGAAAAGGCGTATTGTATGGATGAGGATGTGTGAGTGTGTGTGTGTGATTGTGATTGTGGACACAATGCGCGAGCTCTCATCCCCAAGTGCAACACTTAAAATGTCCAATAGTTAAAGCTGCCTCCACTGTATATCTTTAGTAAAAATGCTATATATAATATATCTTTTCTCAATACGTGTAGTTACCGCTATTGTTGCTGATATTGTGGCAGGCCTTTACATTTTGCTTTATTAGCCATACAATGCACGCAGACGCAGGAGGGAGGAAGGTGGGAAGAGAGGTAAAATCGCTGTCGGGCACAAAAAAAAACATGCCACCTTATACAAAATGTAAGGCCGACATATTCAACATACTCATATGGCGACTACATATATATTTTATGTGTATACACGAGTATGTGATTTACGGCATTTCAATGCGTCTGTTTGCGCATCTTTTGAGTGAGTATGAAAATAACAACAACATATATTATATACATATACACAAGTGGGCGTTATCAAAAAGGTACAAAGCCGTCATGGATCAAAAAATGTAACGAAAAAGGTCTGACAAATACCATACACCTTTGTAACCATGTTCATGTCCATGGCATTATGTAATGCACAAGGCAAGCCGACAATCAAATATGTAATATCCCACAATTTACTGTTGTACTGCTGTTGATTTGAGGGTAACTTGCAGCTGGCAACAGCTGAACAACAGCAACAAAAACAATTTCCAACAAATATCATTGAAAAGAAACTGAGAACACTCGCCCCGGTTTCCTAGAAAACAAATAACTTTTGATGTATCGGATTTAGCTTAGATAAATTCAAAATAAATCCCTTTCATGTGCCAAAGCCTTTCAAATCGTCTCTACACATAGATTTAATTGGCATTGTAACAATAATATTCGATCGAAAATGTTTGATGGGAAATTTGAGCAACTCAAATTTAATACCATATCAAATTTGAAATTGCAATTTTCATATATTTATTAATTAGTTTCATATACTAAAGACAAAAAATTGTGTATTTCTTAATAATTTATATTTTTTTAAAGCATTTAGAGCCTTTGAATGGGAAAAGTATAAAGATATTACAAGGGCGGGGATTTCGAAATAAAATACAGTTAAATGGCAACAAATCCGTAACATTCATTTAATCGTATTGCGAAGAAGAAGCATCGCAAAGCAAGCAACAAACAAATACACATTAGGGAGCGTCGTAGTAGGCCAACAAATGTAAAAAGGATAAAAACATAAGACCCCCAAAGCAGACAAACAGACAAAAGACAGACGGCAAGCGAACTCACTCGCAGCGTAAACGCTTGGAAATATGCACGTGGGATATAAGCAAAGAAGAGCAGACAAAAGAACCAAAGCAAAGGGCAACACAACGGGATACAGCAACCCAAACAATTGTTTAAAACAACCAAAGTGCGTAGCTGGCCTACACAATGTAGTACAATACAAAGTGAAGTACAAAGCCGTCGACTGAGCCACAGTCAGAGCCAGACCCAGAGCCAGTTGCAGAGCCTTTGGCTTTGAGTTCTGAGCTTACCTGCCACCTAAGCCCATTGCGAGCAGCAGCTGTCACGTGCTGGCAATGTATGTGTGTGAATCTGTGTGTGTCTGTGTGAGTCTCATAAAGCTGCCGGTGTGTTGACTACAATATATATGGCACGTCTTAAGCTTTAGCCAGGCGACTGTTGCTTCAGTCGCGCCCTTTTGCTTTTAATGCCAGCCAACAACAATAAAAATAACAGCAGCAACAACAGCAGCTACAACAATTGATGTTACGCGCGAGCTCACACCCACACACACACACTTATACATTTTTAAAATGCTACTTTCACGCAAAATTTAATCTCAATGACATTTGAGGCGAACTACTGACAAAGACAGAGAAAGAAGGAGAGAAAGGGGCGAATTTTCTCTATTTAGACTCGCATTTTTTATTTATTTATTTTGTGTGTGTTTTGTGTTGCTGTCGTTGCTTTGTGTTTTTGCTATTATTTTGGGGGCGTGTCTTGCCTTCACATTTGACACACATTAGACAGCTAACAAGCATTCAAGTAATTGACAATGAAAATTTAACATAGCATACTTTTGTGCGCCCATTTCCCATTTGATTTCCCTTCGAGAATTTGTTGAATGCGCGACTCGGCGTTCTTTTGTATGTATGTGTGTGGGCAGAGCATAACCAAATTTGATAAACATCAAATTAAAAACGCAGCAGCATAAACAAAACCGAGGCAGCAACAACAACAAAAACAGTCAGTAAATAAAACCACATAAAAGCCATAAACGACTGTGTTTTGTTGTGGCATCCCGAATGAAATGAAATCAGACTAAAATGCAGGCACGCATTTGTGTTATGTGGGAGGAGAGAAAAGAGAGAACAGCAGAGAGGAGAGAGTAGAGAGAAGAGCAGAGACGATGCCTGCAAAACGATTTAGCCACAGACAATTTTGCAATTTAAAATGTTAGCGAAAATAAATAATTCGTGCGTGTGTACGTGTGTATGTGTGTGTGTCACATACTGGTATTTGTAGAGATTGCAATTGGCAGATTAGCTTGTTTCCATATTTCGCTTTGGCCTTATGTTTAAGCGCTGATAAAACGCACATTTGTGAATTGTTTTGGGAAATGGGTTGGAGGAATGTTTTTTGCTGTCGGTTGAAGATGTTTTTGTGAAGCGGACAAAAGATTAATGGTTCTCTGTGTACCTAATTTCGATTTGATTTTAATACGCCTGGCCGAGCACATTAAAAAAAATTAAAATAAATAAATGAAATGAAATAACGTCAGAGATAAGTTGAATTTGATGTGGGTAAGCTGAAAACCTGGCAACGATTGAGTTATTGGGGTAAATATCATGAATCTATGGGGCATATTGTGCTCCGCTTCTAAAGAGTTTTAGGAAATTTTCAAATATATAACAATTATAAAATTTAAGCTTCTTTCTCAGATTCTTTAATTCAAATATTTTTGCAGAAAGTGCCTTAAATGATATCTAATAAAAATAGATAAATTTATTTTTCAAATGCATTATACTTTAAATTTTAAGCTTAATTCTCAGTTTACGTTAAGAAATGTCCATTTCTAAAAAAAAAATTGCTGCATATATTTTATATTATGTACCACAACCACAAAACTGTGTCGTGTAGATTTCAGCGCCATTTCAGCCGGGCCATAATGGTGGTCATAACAAAAATGGTAACAGTCGCACAAGTTGTACATGGCAATTGCAATTCCCGCTCGAGTGGCGGCTTTTAAATTTTAATTAACTCAACGGTGCAACTACAATGAGAATGGCAATGCGAAATGGCAACACACACACACACAAACACACAGACACAGTGCCAGAGAAATGGCACAGTCTGTGCAAAAAGTTATTATTTATTTCATGTTATTTTGTGCTGTTCCAACGCGCAGTAAATGGCGTCCATGCCGGGAACATGGAGCCAGTGACATGGCTCATACCCACAGCCAGAAAACAGAAAATTGTTGGCCAGAATTGTTGGCTACTAAAAGAAGGAAGCTGCAACTGGGCTAGGCCATGTTCATTTATTTATGGCCATTTTACACAGACAGTGGCGGCCTCAAAATCTCAAAACTATGCTCAGCCACAGGCTGTGAAGCTGCATCGAATATTATGCAAATTTTTTAATAATTTTTTGCTGTTGTTGTTGTGACTCTTATGTCCAGTTTTAGGTTTCATTTCGTTGGCCATGCACTGCACAGCAGCCATTCAAAAGTGGCATGTCTTTGTGATGGTTGATGCTTGTTACTTCCCCCTGTCCTACCTCCTCTCTCCCCCTCTCAAACCACTTGCCTTTGTCGCTGAACTCGTAGTTCAAAAGTTCAACTGTAGTTTGTTGTTTGCTGTTGTTGCTGTTGTTGTTGTTGCTGCTGTTGTTGTTGTTGCTGGAGTAGGTGGCGTCCTTGTCAACGCAGCTTTTGTGCCTGCCTAGAATATATAACCCATTTTTGGCTTTTTACGACACAACGACGAAGGCGCAACTACAAACTATGCGATGTCCTGTACCATTTTATCCTAGTCTGTCTCTCTGTCCGTCTCTCTGTCTGTCTGTGTTGCGGTCTCCGTCACATGCAAAATTTGTGTGTGTGGTCTAGCAAAATTCCCGACATGTTGTTGTTGTTGTTCAGGCAAGTGAGACCCAACAAGAGTTCACTCAAATTGCATTTGGTATCCGGTGTCCGGAATTCTCTGTCCCTCTGTCTCTCTGTCCGGTTTTCACCGTTTTGTTTACCAAGCCGGCCTACAAAATAATGCAACTGCTGTTGCCCCTGTTGACTCATGTTAAGAGTGCTTTTATATAGCGCGGACTCAGCACTAAAAGCAAATAGTTGCAATTTTTAAGTGCATACCTTGAGGCGTGCCATAAAATCCATTTATCGCTGCATTTTTATTTTTTATTATCTCTTAAGTGTCTGCATACACTTTCAGTGCATTCATCCCATATAAGTACGCGAATAAATCATTATTTTTTTATTTTTTGTCATATATTGGAAATTAACTTCATTTCGCTTTACCTTATCCAATCCAAGATAGACATCTGTTAATATCATATTTCATATTTCACTTTATTTAGCAGCATATGGCAGCTTTGATATATGATAGATACATTTATTAAAACTCACTCGACATATTGTAAAAATGTGAAATATTTGGAAGGCAGACAAACGTAGGCGTCGACTGTCATCTGTATCATCTGTGTATGTAAATGATATGATTGAATGTGTGATATTATTCATACATTCATAAGTAAGTGAACTGAGTACTCACAGGGGTAAAATATATTTCTCATTCTATAATTCCCAACATTTGCCCATTTGTCAAGCAACCGAATGAGTTTTAGACATATTTATTATATTAGCTTTGCCATTGCAGCAACCTTAAAAATTTCATTATACATTTTAAATTCATTTGTATTTATTTTAAACCAAAAAAATGTTTCCACATTTTTCCATTTAAAACTCTTTTGAAATTCACAGAATTTACTAAGCATTTTTTAAGGATAATCCAAAAATGTAATAACACTGAAAACAAAAAGGGTTTTAATTACATTCTGCCCCAAAAAAAAAAGTCCAGCAACCGCAATTCTTGGAAATGCTGTTTTAAATTTACAATGAATCCAAATCGCAAGTGCTGAGTGAAATTTTTGTAATGTAGTATTTATTAATTTGATTTCAACAAGTTGTCCGTACTCAATCACTGAATATATTTTGTAAAGACAGTCAACAAAAGCTGAAATACATTTTAAATTAATAAAATTGAAAAAATTATATTTAATCTTAAATTTATCTGAAATGAAAAGTACAATTTATTAACTACAATGCCAGTTTCACAAAATAAAATAACTACTTTTATTTATTTTAAAATCATAATCAATATAAATGATTAAATACATACGAAAATTTTTGTCGAATCAGGGAATTCTTTTATTTCCACTGGTTACAATGTCTGTGTAATATTTATTTATTTGAGAATTATGTATTTTAGCGAATATTATTTGCTCTCAAAATTGTCAGGAATGATGATTAAAAGCATGCAATTGGCGTAACTTTCAGCTCTTCACGAGTGTAATGATGAAATAAATGTATTTAACAATGCAGGCTACAATAATAACAAGGGCAACAGGGACAAGTCGCGCTCAAATCGCAGGATAAAGCGATAAACTGACAGGTTAATAATCTCGACTCGATAATCGACAGCTCGACAGCACGACAGCACGAACTTGGACTCGGACAGCAACACGGTCTGACAGCATTTGCCGAGATAGCCGTGCAACATTCAGGACACAACGCAGTACACGACGCAGTATCAGGACTAAGACAATAATGGCCAAGTTCTTGGCATGCTCGCAACTGTGTGTGTGTGTGTGTGTGAGTTGCACATACATATATGCGGGTATGAGTGTGTGTGGATGAGTGTGGGTGTATGTGGGTGGGATGAAGGGCCATTGGATACCGTAAAAGAGCTTATTAACGTTCCGCAGACAGCTATTGCTGAATTCCTGGGAATTCTCTCTGTGTTTGTGTCTTATATTTTGTTCCCGTTGATTGGCAAAAATTTCAATTATTTTTTTCATTTTGTCAATAAAATGTGGCAATCGTTTTCCAACGAAATTTCTGTCGATTTGGCAAAAAAACATTTATAAATCTCATACTCCCAGATACAAAGCAAAATGCGTGCCTTATTTATGGGCGTTGAATGTTTTTTCTTTAGAGCTCCAACAAAATTGTCAAGCGCCTGACACACATTCACCCATGGCAGAGAGTTTAAAAAATAATAAAAAAAAAAAATAATAAAAAAAACAGGAAGAGCAACAGAAAAAATCAAAGAAAAAAATGCAAATAAAATCATAAATTTATTAAAATGCAGTAGCAGCGCGAGCAGCTCCCAATGCAAAGCCAAAATACATTTTCATGTTGCTGCAATGGAATTTACATGCAAATTTAAAAAACCAGAGCATAACACACATATATACACTTGAGTGTGTGTGTGAGTGTGAGTGTGTGGCATATTTGACATATAGCCGCGTCGGTTTTACAACGTCATTTCTGGTTCTGTTGAAATATTAAAATGAATGGCACACAAATGCATATGGCTGTGGAAAACTTCGCCAACAAAATGGAAAAAATAAAAAAAATACGAATCTATGAAAAATACATATTTTTTTGAACGCTGACAGATATTTGCTTAATCGATTTATTATTTGTTGCACAATTTCATAATGAACCGGCATTAATAATTCACAAGCAGACTTAATGTCCACTAAAAGATTAATCACAATTCCAAAATAAAAGCAAATACAAACAAATAATAACTTAATTCATGAATATCGTTTTTAAAGCTTCACAACGTATTTGTAATATATATATGGAAGTGTGCCTCAAAAATATTATTTATTGTATTTATAATTAAAGATTCACGAGATTTGATTCTCAGACCTTATCACTTCCCTTAATAATAAATGTTAAAATAAATGTAAACAAAAATATAGTCAAATAATTATTACTTTTACTTTGAATTGTCATTAGTAACAGATTTGTCTCAAGTTGTTCATCTTAATTTCAATTCGAGTGCAGAGAAATAAATAGTCCAAGAAGCCCAAAACTTGCCACTTAACACTCAGTCTCAGTGAAGAGCCAAGCAAACTAAACGTGCAGTTGAGTCGCTTTCAAGTCTTCACTTTCTAAGCAGGACTCTACTCCAGCCTCGGTGTCCTGTTGGTCCTGTTGGCAGTACCTTAAGCTACCAACTGCCAGACTGCGAGACTGCCAGACTGGTTGACCAGGCTCTCTAGAGGAGGCTGAGAGTAGAGGAGCATTGGCCTGTTACGCCTCTTTTGTTTGGCTTTGATTTAACATTTTGTACGTTTACTTTACAGTTTAACAGCCAGCAAACGCACGACAGCTTCAACACTGCACAGGGTCCTCTTCATCCTTCGTCCCTTTTGTACGCTTTCACGTTGGCAATTTCATTTGGCTCGGGTCGCTGTGGGAGTTCAAGCTGAAATGTGCTTTTAGTTTTTGCCCGTTTTCTTTGCCCACTTGCCCCTTTTGCAATATCCTGCACAAAAATAGTGTGCCGTAAAAGTGCGCGAAACTCAACTACGACTAAAACTCGACCAAAAGCCAGAGTTGGAGTCGGATTCAAAGTTGGAGTTGGAGTCGGAGTAGAAGCTGCTTTGGCTATTGCTGCCCCATGTGGAAAGCGAGTTGACAACTTTTTTGTTGCTGTCGTCGCAGTCGTCGCTGTTTTAGTTCTAGTTTTTTAAGTGTAGTTGGTTTTACTTGCAGCGCAATGTTGACGCTTTTTTTATATACACAATTTTTTTTTTTGTTTCTCCTTGTTGCAGAAAGTTAAATGTTTCTACGTCGCTGATGCGCAACCGGGCGGCACAAATGCGAAATGGCTACAAACAATTTGAAGCAATAAAATAAAGAGAGCATGCAAAAGGGGGGCGACGAATACTAGAACTACAAGTGTAACAGCTACAACTACAACTACAACTACAAGTACAACTACAACAAAACACAACTGAATGCCACAATATCTGGCAAGCGAAATAAAAGCGAAATTTAATTGTAAAATTGTTATTGTGCTTTGAAGTGCCCGCGCGCTGGCAGCAGGCGGTCGGTCGGTTGATTCGAGTGGCATTTGCGCTGTGCTTTTCGAGTGCTTCCTTGTGTCACACATTGCCCACTCTCCCCTCACCACTTACCATTGTTCGCTGTGCAACCGCGTTTCTAATTGCCATTAGAACAAGTCCTGGCCAAGTCTGGCAGGACTCGCTGCAATGCTGCCCCGTCTGCCACTCACTCAAGTTAATCAAATCTCGAGCTGCCAGCTATGCTATATTCACCCTTGACTAGTGATGTAAATCCATAGCGATATCTAAAGATCAACAATCGATACATCTACAAATAGTACCAATATATTGAGTTTTGCCGATAATTAAAATATTAACAAAATTGAATCGATTTGCTTAGATTTTTCAAAGTATTTTTACATCACTGTGTCAATAATTACCTAACGATTATAATAGTTAATATCAGCCAGTCTCAACTCAATAGTCAATACACCCAAAGCTACACTATGTACAGAAGGCAGTGCAAGCAGAAATAAGAGAAAATGAAACGCAGCCATTGTAAAATCTTTGCCTGCTGCTCTATGGCAACAATTACATGTTTAATTAACTTTTTGTTATGACAAGAGAGAGAAAAGGCGTTCACTTTTCGTTCAACGTTCTGTTCTCTAATTAGAAAAGTGCAGCAACAAAGACGAGGAGGAGAATGAACTCCAGAACTGCACTGTACTGTACTGTATGTAACATGTACTCCCAACGCCAGAAAGTATGCAACAAAATTGTAAGAGCCACATCAAAGTCAGAGGTATATACGAATACAGAACTCCGTCAGTTCGTCAGACAGTTAGTCAGTGTCAAATTTTAATTTAAATTTTGTATGCAAATGACCTTAAATGTTGCATAACAATCGTAAAGCCCTACAGTGCCTGCAAATTGTTATGAATGTGCAAGTGCAGTGGAGTTTCTGTGTGTTTGTCTGTGTGTCTGCTAGGCTTAGTACTTACAATTGCAAGTTATGGTTGTCATTTGTAGACACAGAACACAGACACAGACAGAGAACTTTGGCGTTGCATCCCAAAGCTTTTCACTTTAAGCCCTTAAAGTGTTGCCCAGCACTCTACTCGACTCGAGATCTCGGGATCTTCATATTTCTGTGTGTTTGCACATGTGTTAAATGTATTTGTCGAGCTTAACATTTATGATTAGTGCTATGGCAAATTGGTAGGCTTTAACTGCACTAATTGCCACTGTGCAGAAGCCTCACTGACTAAATCAATCAGATTAAATGTTATTTTATATAAGAACTGTCTCTAATACCTATGCATTATACAGTTTGTCTATTACCGAAATTGTTTATAGAACAACTTTACACACTTGCTAAAAATTTATTTAATATTTTGATTTTATTTTATTAAAATTATTTATTTTTCTTTTCTTTGGCCAAACTTTACTTGAATAGTTGCCAACCTAGTATTTTATACGAAAACTTTTGCTTGTTAAATTTTTAATTTGGCATCTCCTTTCTCTTGCACCATGTGTGTGTATGATGGCAGAAAGTTTTCTTCAATAATTGAACAGAAAACACATAAAATGTATTTTGTGTAAATTGAAAATTGAAGCTTGTTAAACGTGCAAATGTTTATAAGCATAAATCAGCTGCCAAATGCAGCAATTAAGAAACTTTTGCAATGCCATGGAATCAAAAGAGTTAAATACTACTTTGAAATGTTTTGCTATATTTATAATTGATGTTTAAAAAATGATTTGCCAATGGTAAACAAGAATTAATCTCGTGTTTTAATATTTGAAAAGAGTCTAAAATGATGTTCGGTCCTGTACATTTGCTCACTCAATTATGGCCAGCTTCGACTCAACTGTTGCTTATTTGGAACACTTATAATATTTATGCATTCAGCTGTTTATAAAGTCGGCAGCAAGTCAAAGTATGCAAATCCTGGGGAGCAGCAGTGAGAAGTGCCAAAGATTAATGGAAAACTTTGGCATTTTTCACGCAGCCAACATAAATCCTAACTTCTTGTTGAAGAGATTTTGATTTTTTGTCCAGAAAAGAAAAACAAACTAAGTAAGGCAAAGAAAGAAACTTTTAGAGTCTTTAGCATACGCAACGAGGCCGGGCACGCACCAAAGAATCGGAATTTGCCTCCAGGTAAAGGTAAAAGGCCGCAACTGTTTATTTATTTATTTATTATGCGACCGACACTAAAATGTAACTAAAAACACAAAACACAAACATGCCGACACATGACGTCTACACATGTTGAGTGGCATTTTGGAGGAGGTAAATTCTGTTTCAGATTCTCTTATTCTCTGATTCGAAGTCCTTCGTCGAGTTGACGTTGACGCCGCTTTGATATATTATGCACGCTTGAGGGCGGCAACAAATAATCAAGTATCAAATTCCTCACGGAATCCTAACAAAAACACACAAAACGATTTTTTGTGCCCCAGACCACAAGGGAGAGACATCTGAATGGGATGGGAATGGGATTTGTTTAGGCTGACTGAGTGCGAGTGTGGGAGTGACTGTACATCTTCGCTCGTCCTAAGCTGGCAGCCAAATGAGGCAAAACACAGGCCGCAAATTCGAAGGGATGCAAAAACAAAGCCAACTCATCAGAGTTCTTCACCCAGCTCAGCTCAGGTGAAGCTCCAACTCTGACTCTTACTCTGACTGTGGTCTGAGTTTATGGCGCGTGCGGCAAATGAACAAAAACGCAGAGACTGCGACAGACAATCTGCCCAGGCCACATGGCAATATCTTCGTGGGTGAAAGGAACGAAGGATGCCTTCAGAGTCCCCATTCCAGCTGACAACAGTCTTGTTTGTCTGAGCTTCTGGCTTTGTCTAGTAAATCGTCACGCAGAGCGTAAGGCAGGCAAAAATGCCTAAGCCGATTAACAAAGCATAATAGTTGCCAGTTGGCAACTGGTCACTGGCAGCTGACAACTGGCAACTGATTTTCTCTCTCTCGCCGTCCACTGACAATAAACTCTAATAGAAGCAGGACCAGAATCAGAATCAGGATCAGGACCAGGGAATAGGCAGCTGCAAACTCAACAAAGTTGTTTGATTTCTCTTGTTGACTTTATGTGTGTCCAGCTTGACACACACCCACGCAAACACACACTCACCCACACACACACACTCTTGTTGTGGCCTCTTGTTACTCATTGCTGGGTATTAGGAGTTTGCTGCAAAGCTTGCAAACAGTAAACATCTCTGGGACAATCAGGTCAACTCATGTATGCAATTTTCTACAAAATAATTATCACGCATTTTAAAAAATTTTATGAAGAGCTTATATTGTTTAATATGTGGAATATTTGACGAGATAAATTAAATTGAATTTCCCTGGAAACAAAATTTAATTATGAGCAATTAAAATAGTTTATGAATTTATACCAACAAATAACAAAACCACTTTAGGAATTTTCTTAAATAAAGAAAAAATTATTCCCAACGTAAGAACAATTTAAAATTCATTTGACTTTAATTTTTACATTTTTTTTTTGAGTAAGACTAATAATATTTAATTGTTTTAGAAAAGGAATTTTTTGAAGTTGAAGAGAAAACTTAAATTAAATTTCACAGCAAATAAAATTTAATTTTGGGAAATTAAATCAGCTTTACAATGTGTACCGGCAAATAATAAAATTTTTGTTAGAGTTGGAGTTAGAGATTTTCGTAAATGAACAAGAGTATTCTCAGTTCGTTAGAGCATTCTAACATTCATTTGACTTTAATTTTTACATTTTTTGTATTTTTGTGTTGTGGTTGCGGACATTCCATGCGTACGATGGAATTTGCGTAGAAAATCTCATAAGTCAAAGATGAAATTCCCATGCAAAACTGTTTTGTCATTTGCCGTTGCTTCGGCTTTATTTGCTTGGCATTTGTATTATTTCTTTTCTGGCCATGATTTATTAGAACCTACTCTCATTTCATTTCATTCGTTTCTTTTTTTTGCTTTCTTTTTTGGTTACGTATCGCTAAGCTTTATTTGTTCATTAGTGAGTCGCTTTAAGAAATATTGTTAAATTGTTAAAGGAACACGTTAAATTGATGTTGGATTCTTTTGAAGTGTATTTATAGGCAGCAGTTGAACTCTTTGGCTGTCTGGCAATCAGTCGACTCAAGTGGCTGTAAGAAATGAACTCATCTCAGCTGTCAGACTTAATGAGCGCAAATAAATTCAAGTAGGCTTAAAATTTCCACTTTTTTGCCTTGGCAATTGGCCGCTTTTCCCACGTCTTCTTCTGGCTAAAATAGCCGCAGAAATTCATATACAAAAATAATACAAGAGAGCACAAAAAGCGTCATGAATATCAACAAAAGGGAGACAGAGAAGAGACGAAGAGAAAGCGAGAGAACTGAATAAGAACCGCAAATCTGAAACTAAGCAAAATGAATTCTATTTAACATTTGGGTAAAATTTCAATTTTTTTTGCTTTTTCTTCACCCTGAAATGAAATATAGAAATCAACGATGGACTATTTGGGGGCGTGGCCGGATGGTGGCTGCCTTTTTGTGACGTACGCGACGTCTACTTAGGAAAATGATAAATGTCCTTGTAAAGCCATGAAATGAATAAGTATGCGACGAGTCTAAGGATGTGAATAAGGCTGTGAATATGTGTGTGTGAATGTGTTTTGCTGATATAGGCCAGCCAAGCAAACAAGGACAATGTCCTCGGCAAACAGCAAGGAATCACAACAACAACAACAGCGACAACAGGCGAGTGTATGTTTGAAGTGGAGAATGCCAGTCCAGGTCCAGTTTGGACCCTAAATAGGCTACTCCAAAGAAAGCGGGCCAAAAAGAACATTGCAGACAGTTTGACTCAAGAGCGTGTGTATTGCGAGTCCAAAGAAAAATGTTGACAAACTCCTCGACTGGCAACGACTGGGGACTGGCGACTTTTCCTTGCCGTTGTTGTCATTCAACGCGATGTCAGTTTATTTTTTTCTTCTTTCGCTTACAGGAAACTTGCCACAAAAATGCCAGAGGCCCAGAGGCTGAGAGACTGAGGCAGCGCCTTAAGCAGCGTTGGAATTTTTGCTGCCTTTCAAGTTGAATCAGTGGCGAAAGTTTTTGGCCAGCAGCGAAAACTACAAACAGATAGACAGACAGCGGGAGCAAGATGGATGGATAGGTAGCTGGAGATAGAGAGAGAGGAAAGGTGTGCTGAGCAGAGAGAGAGAGAAAAAGAGAGTTTACTGAACAGGCAACTGTCCTTGTCCAGTGTTGCTCATCGCTTTTGACCGACTAAAAGTTGTTTTTGGGTCTTGTTTCCAGCCAGTCGCTTCGATTTCATGTCGATGCTTTTGATATCTTTCATTGCTAAGCTGATTTTTGTTTCTGGGGCTTTAAGCAGCGCTTCCTTTTCTTCCACGGCTTCTTGACTTTGGGCGTGTGTGTGTGTCTTTTGTTATATGGGCGTGGCAGCAGCTGTTGTTGTTCTTATTATTGTTGTTATTTGCTCTGGTCAATTTTGTGTGCAAATTGTTTGGGTTGTCTCCGACGAAAAACATCAATAATATTTTTGATGTCTATGGCCGTCACACAAAATTGCTGTTAAATGTTTGGAAATTGTTTTAGGTCTTTTTCTGTTTTTGTTATTTTTTTGCTGCTTAAATGGGCTTAGCATGTGTGGTAAGCAGGTTGTTTTTTTTTAATAATAATAAATAAACACATAACTTACCAGCCAATAGATTTAATAAAGCTGTAAAATTAAAAAGAAAAATAAATTAAAAAATAAGGAAATTAATTTAAATAATAAAAACTTATACACGAGTTGAATAAGTAAAATGTTAAATTAGAATAACCAATATGATGAGTGAATAAATACAACGTAATCAAACATGAAAAGTTTTGTAAAATATGTAATTGAAAATGTTTTTTATTTGAATTTGAATTTGAATACCAAATAGTTTGATGATGTAATCAAATGCATTTGCATTACACATACGCCCCATCGCACAGCTCACTCACACTCACACATGTTTTACACTTGTACAATCTTGAGAATCTGCCGATTAAATCCTCAAAAGTTTTACACTATGCAACCGCTTAGCAAACAACTTGCCGCTGTGGGCAACTGCAGCTTAGAAGTAATTTTACGAGTATAGAGCATGATATCTATATCCAATTTCTATCTATACATGAAGCATGGGAGCAGCAGGCCAAGTTGAGAATGTTAAAGAGAAAGTAAGAGAAGAGGCTGTAACTTAACTCATCAGATTTGCCTCTAAATAAGCATTTATAAAGCTGCGTTGCGGCGGCAACAAATGGCAAACTTTGTCCAAAAAGGCAGACAACAACAACAACAACAACAACAAATCGAGCGAACGGAGCAGAGAAACCCAAACATAATTTGAAAGTTTTTGCTGGAAAATTTTGAGTACGTTGTTTTCATAGAAATGCGATAAATACTCGCAAAGGAAGTGGTTTGTTCGAGTTTGAGGCGTGGCGGTTTTTGGCTTGCAGTTAACTTGGAAAACATTGAAATGCCAAAGTGAAAAGTTTTTCCCAACAGCAACAACAACATCGAAATTCAATTGAAAACATATAAAATCTAAAATTATTAAAACCCTGCGCACACATTCCCACCCCCTTTTGGAATATAGAGGCAGCCTGAAGAGTTTTCGACTGTTACCAACTTTGGCACTATGTAGAGCGTTGTTCAAGCTACTGGAACAATATGCAGTTGGGCCGTAGGCGTTAGTCCTTCAGTTGGACTTGCAGGGTTGCAGGACGATGTGGCTGTGGCTGTCGCTTGACTTGAGTCAAGTGGTTGTGGTTATGGCCATAACTGTGGCTCAAGTGCTGCTCGAGAGTGGTTAGTCGGTCGCTCTGGCCTCTAAATTAGTTGGCAACTGCCCATGTGGCGTATACAGTATATTCATATAACTCATACGTCATGTGTGACTGCACAAACTAAATTATTTATACAGTTTACTGGCCTTAAATGGTTTTTGACGTGTACAAGAATTAATAAGAAAATTAATCTTTTTTCTGGTTATTTAAATGTTTGCCTCTTTAAAGCTGAATATCTCAGCAATTTAATCGAAATTAGTTTCATGTCAACGGTGCATTCTCTCACTTTTTTGCAGCATATTCCTGAGAAGCCATAAGCTTGGCGAACTTTGCACAATGTTTATGTGGCTGCCAATGGCCGCGCTTATTGTTCACTTTTCTTGCCAACTTTGTAAAGACTAAAAACCAAAAGAAAAAAAAATACGAACTTTGGAAAACTTTCTTCGCATAACACACAAAAATATGCTACGTCCTTCAGGTTGCCCTTCATTTAGTTGGCTTATTTATTAGCAACATATTATTATTTGGCCAGTGAAAGTTTCGGTGGCTGACCAGCTGGCGAGTGATCTCGGCCTCCCCTCCAACAATAACTCAGACAAACTGAATAACAAGCCTTAAAAGCCATCGAATTGCGATGCCAACAGCTGCTGCTGACCATTAACAGTCCGTGCAAAGTAAGTTTTCTTCATTTCGATGTTGATGTTGGTTTGTTTATTTTGTTTTGGTTCGAGTCGAATTCGATTCGAATGGAATGGAATTAGGGGCAAGCATTAGACGATTACAAAGATTCTTTGCACATTTTGAAGCAGCTGTATTGGAGCTTAGCTTGGGATTTGCAGCAGCAGCCATCAAAATCAATTTCACATAATTTAAACTGTATTAAATTTGGCACATAAACTTTGTCAAAATAAACCAGAAATTTCATTTATTCAATAATGCAGCAACAAAAGCATCATTTTGACAGCCACAAAGGCGTATACGCATATTCCTCACACACAATAAACTTTATGCTGATTGAATAAAAGTTGAACAGACACACACAGTCACACATACACGTAGGCTGGCTTAACGGCAGTCAAACTTTTCACTTTAAATTAAATTTCACACAAATACATACACACACACAGAGTCACTCACACACACAAGGGTGCAAAGTGGAAAAAGTAGAGCAGCATTTGCCGCCAGGCGCAATCAATTTTTTGGCTCTGATGCCAAATGAATGAATAAAAAGGAAAGGTTTTTCTAGTCAAAGCAGCTCGACTGCAGATACCCTGCATAACATTAATTGAGTTAATGATAGTTAAATTAAATGTGATGTCTCGCTATATTCATTATTTTTATTTCTGAAATGATTTTAATCTACAGACAAAGATTAGTAAGTTGATTTTTGTAAATATAAACTGGCTTCATTATTAACTATTTACTGTTTTTTTTGAGTATATTTTATAATATATTTAGTACGTATTTTCAGTAAATAAAGCATTGCATTTTTAGGCAACATGTTGTTCGACATTTTACTTTCTATTTAATAACTACCATTTATGGTTTGAGCTTACATTTTCTTGCAGACATATACATAAAACAACTTTAAGTATATTTTTAGTGTTTATTTATTTATTAATTAAACTGCTCTTTTAAATATGCTCTAAATACAGTTGTTAGTTTATTAGGGGATGAGAATTCAAAAGAATACTTTGTCTGCTACTCAGCAGTATTCTTAACTGAACAAGTAGTAGTTGTACATGATGTTCTTATCTATTTAAAATTTTAGTATATAGGGTATTTTAAATAAATATTCTCAGGGCTGATAATAATACCTATATTGTAAATGAAGTTGGCAAATGAGTTGAGTTGAGTTAAGTTAACTTACCATTCTCTTCCTCGATGTTGCGCGTCATTGTCGTGGAGGAGCTGACACGAGCACGTGTTGCTGCCGCTGCAAGGCCATTGGATGCGGGCAGGACGAGGACGAGGGCGAGGCACAGCACGGAGAGCAGCGAGGACAACAGGCAGCTGATAGACAGGCACATGGTTCAGGCTCACTCTTTGATTGTGTGCGTGTTGATTTCGATTCGATTCGATGCAAGAGTGTGTGGCTTCGGTCTGAAGTATGGCACTTGTTGTTGCTGCTGCTGCTCGATAATGCCAATGAAAATGTGTGTGGGAATGTGTATGTATGTATATATATGTAAGTGTGTGTGTGTGTGTTTATTTGGCAGTTTCCGTTGACTACTTTCGTGCTCTACAGTTTTTTACATTCGCCCAACACTTTAAGCATTTGTTGTTGTGGTTTATTTGTGCATATACATATATTAATTTGATTTAATTTGGCATTGTCCATTTACAGATTTCACGTCTACGGCTGCAAAAGAAAGAGAGAGAAGGGGAAGAGTAGCCAAAAGAGGCAGAGTCAGCAAATTGTTGACATGTCAATAAATAAAGAAAAAGTGCGTTGCCATTTTGGGTAATTGCTGCTGCAATCGATGCAATTGCATTTGCAATTCCAATTGTTGTTGTTGTTGCTGTTGTTTTTGTTGTTGTCACTGTTGAAATTTATTTAATTGCCTTTATTTTAGGTTCACACAAATTTTGTAGCACACACATACACACAAGCAACGAGATTTATGTGATTTTTACAAATTTTATTGGGTTAATTTGTTTGTTTTATATTTATTACAGTTATATGCGTACGTTATTTATGTGACTAAAATTGTTAATTTATGTGTTCAGTTGTTGCAAAATAAATTCACAAATTATGCAAAATTTTATGATTTTATTTAAAATGTTTTTAATTTACTTTTTGTTGTGCTTGTAACCTGCGTAAAACGTCACTCGAAATTAGAGCCTAATTTATTGCCAACAAACGTGGAACTGTAATTGATTGGAGCCAAAGCAGCACAATGGAAATTTAAATTTAAAATTATTTGAAATATGCGCACAAATATTTCGCAAACAGAATTATTAATTGGCATTAGATACGTTTGGGCATTAATAATGTTAATATTTAATAAACTCAATTGAATATTGAATTTCAATCAACTTAAAAGGTAAGAAAAGAAACTCAATTAAATGTAATACTTGATATAAAGTGGCTAATGGCACTTCTATCTAATATTCTGATGTGAATGGATTTCAAGCTCATTACATAACCAAGCTCAACAGGAAGTTTCTTATCTCAAACATACGAGAATTCCGGCTAGACAGCAACAAATCACAACTCAGAGCAGCCCACGTAAAATATTTTAAAACATATTGCACTCACACTGAAGCGCTTTTAATTAAAGTATATTTATAACTTCGGGTTCAGGTTCAGGTTCAGTTCGAGGGTGTCAAGACTATATGACAAGAAAGCAGGGAGAGTTGTGGGAAATCATTTAAAATGCCGCTTGCGTACATATTTGTTATAATTTATGGTGCCCATATAAATGACTAACAACACACGGAGAACAAGACCAACTGGCAACGTGCTGGGATGCAGGGCGAGCACAGACACAGACACAGAAGCAAAGCAGGGCCAAAGAATGGCAAAACATGTGCCCAAGTATGCGCGCGTGTAGATCTTTAAGAGGAGCCAAGGAAGCGCACAGAACGTGCCAGCATCAAAGTTCAATATGACGACGACAGCCTGTAGAAGATGTAGAAGATGAATCAGAAGTAGAAGTAACGCCAAACAGCTAACGAGTGCAAATTTCTCTTTAGATTTTTGCGTTTGTTTTTCTGTTGTCGTTGAGTCGATTTGAGTCGAGGCGAGTCGAGACGAGAAACGATTCCAGCCGAAGCACTCGCAATGCTTTTACTTTTACGTAGCAAAAACTCAATAAACGATAAACAGGAAAACGGAAATCGGAAACTGTATACGTTCATGTTTCTGCTCTACACACAGACATAGAAACACAGACACACACACACACAGTGTCGCCATTTTGCGCGACATTCGAGGCAGTTCGACGTGCTTTTATGATATATTGACTTGTTCTGTTTTATCGGGCCACGTCTCCATTGCTGGCAATGCTTTTTAGCTCGGCGCACTAATTTTATTTTGCCACTGCCTCGCTGTTGACAAACTCGACCCATTTCAACTTGTACTATTTCTGTATCTCTATTCAACTTTTTTTCTCTTTTAATTTTTTTGTCGTGCCGCACACAGATCATAAATAAAATTTATTAAAATGTGTGTGCAACTGTGACTGTAGCTTGGGAAACCGCAACTGTCAGCCAGCCCAGCCCAAAGTGCGAATAGAGCACACATTGAAAAATGTTCAAATTTAATAATATTTTTTCAAGTGGCGCATAATAAATCTTGATATGTTTATTTATCATACGCCCCGTTGTCTGATTGCCACGTTTTTTATTTGTTTTGGTTTTTTGGTCGCTGCGGTAACTGCAAATGGATTTTCATTTCAATTTCAAGTTTCAATGCCACCAAAAATATCAACCGTAGTTAAGCGATTAATGCAAATATTTTTATAAAATCTTGCGCATCAAATATTTACTAAATATAGCAGAAAATAAAACATGCACGCGAATTTCTATTCAAATCGATGCAAAATATTGAGTATTTACAGAAAAAGTGCCAAAACTGACAAATTCCATAAATCTGCTATTCAAATATTCGCTGTAATAAAATTGTAGGGAAAGCTTTGAATAAAAACTACCAAAGGCCTGTCAAATATTTCGACACATTTCATTGACAAATTTTATTCAATTTGGAAACACACATCAAATTGCTGACAACATGCAGAAGCCGATGAGTGAATCATTTTGACCTGAATTTTGAATAAAAAAGTAGAATGTGAAATTATTAAATTATAGAAAGAGAATATTTACAAATTAAAATTGTTAATAAAACATGCAAAAGTAATTTTAAATGAATTAACATTCACTAAAGTTGAACTATGGTAAAGAAATATTCAATAATAAATATTAAATATTATGATATTTGCACTTGATGTGGCTCAACAAAAAAGGAGAGCATTGGAAATGTTGTTGAAAAAACTTTTACTACATTAGCTAATATGAGTTCGAGCTGTTGGCCGTGTAACGTATACGCGGCGTATACGTAACCTGGCTGCATTTACCCGTAGTACGTTGTGCCAGTTTTCTCGATCGACGTGCACTTCAATTTACAAACTTGCCAAGCTGTATGTTTGTGTGTGCAAGTATACTTTTTCCGGTTACAGCTGCTGTAAAGTGTGTCGACGCTTTTTTTCCATTTCCGTCGTCGCAGTCGTCGTTGTTTTTCTCTTGTTGCAATGTAATGTAATGAAGTGTGTTTGCATTAAAATGCAATTTGAAGTGCAAAGTTACAATATTATTATGGCATGTTGAAAGCTTGCTATGTATGTGTGTATGTATGTATGTATAAGACTATATGCACTGAAGAGCCCTTTAGCTTAGCTACTCGTCGTACCTGGTCCAAGTTCCGAGCGTCAGAGTTGGCGCCATTTCTTTTTTTTTTTGCGGTTTATGTGCGCTAAGTGAGCCTATAAAAATCCATGCATGACTGCGTCTGCCTTTGCCTCTACCTCTGGGCCACTTTGCCTGCTTGGTGTGTGTTCTAGTACATTTTTATGAATACTAAAATTCCCCGGGAGCAATCAGAGCGTTCAGCACTTGGCATCATCATCATGCACAGCTGTTGTACTTGCTAATTTTGTAGCATACTTTGATGGAGGTGGCATAACAAATACACATACATACACTCACATTTGCATGCCAGGAACTGGACCTGAACCTGCAACTGACACGTCTTTGGCTAACAAGTTGCCACAATGACCTTGCAACACGTCATTTGCTGGACACTTGATACGCCAAAGGCGTATTCAACCTACATTGAATGGTAATTGTTGTCAATTGCCTGCATTGCATGGGACAAAGCTTTCAGTTTTGGTTTCGGTTACACACTGGCCGCAATATAAATTGCATATTGAAATACATTTCAATGTATGCTTATATCAGTATGCACTTTGTTTGGGGAACATTCTGAAATGCGCACTCAATCCATCCATTAATTGTGTCATGTGCATTCAATTTCGATTCGATTCTGTGGCCTCTTGTGGCCGTTGGTTACATTCCATTGTTTGCATCCGTAAAATTAATTGAGTCAAAAATTGTTTTAGTCGCTTTTTAATAATTTATTAAAGTTTCAGCTTGGGGTAAATTGGCAAGAGTAATCGAAATCGAACCGAGTGCATTTATTTAATGTGTGAGGTTTTCAAAAAGAGTCAATGCAGTTCAGATTCACAAATGAATAAATACTTCAAAACATTCATTTCATTTAAATTTATACAAATATAATTGAAGATCCAATTTGGTTTAATTATAACATAAAATAAATAAAAATGGCGCGGATTATTTATCCAATTTGCAGTTGTTAATAATAACACAATAATACAAAAATGTATCATCCATGAATAGAATTTAATTTAATCTCTTTGACATAGCTCCAACACTGTTGTGTTTATATTATTAATTATAATTTATACTCACATGATTTATTTTACTTAATTTCATATTTATCTTAAATTTTTAATATTATACTTGCATTACTGAATTAAAATTAAAATTATCTACACACATATATTAATTTGTATGAATTCCTCCATTTTTATTGTGCTTAAATGATGTTAAATAGTTTGATTTATTTATATTTCTGTAGCTATGTATTTTCATCTTAAGCCAGATTAAATCTATGCAACCTCCATTAACTATTTCCTCTAACAAAGTTATCTTAATCAGTTTATCTGCCATTTGTAGCGGTTGCCTTTTGTGAAAAGTCAAGTGGCTTTTCGAGTGCTCTCTCAGTGTAATAAAATTACACGCACACTTCAACAATTTATCAATTGAACAAATGTGCATCACTCAACACTCAACGCTTTTCAGCAAATAGCAAATAGCGCTTGACATTTTGTTATCTACGATGTACAAATGTATAAATTCCTCAATTTGATTATGGTTCATAGCTGCTTTGCTTTGGTGAATTTCAATGCCAGCAATTTATCACTTGAGAAAGAAATGGTATGGATATAAAGCATGCTAATGCATAAGTTGCATAAGTAAAACACACACACACCCCTTATAAATACTGAATGGAATTCACAACAATAACATATTTTGTGCAATTTGTAAGAGAGAGAGGCAACAACGAGCAAAAACTATTTCAGCAAAGCTAACAAAATGAAATTGTCTAAATAGTAGTTGAGCAAATGGGGAAAATCGTTTCATGTGCCGGTTGACATAGACACACTTACACACACACTCCCACACACGTATGCACACACACACACATAACAGCTTAGTGGTATACACGCTAACTGCCAAGTAATCCAAACGACGCCGCTGCTGAGATTCGCATTTTCGCATTTTCAGAGCTCTGCTCGTTCACTGCTGGCATTCGTTTTGTGTTTTCCATGAAAATGATTTTCATTGAGAACGACGGCAGCAACGATGTCGGCGTGGGAGGGCCCAGCATTCAAATCGTATTGGATCGGCTGAGAACGTGCCCCTACGACTGCGACTGCGACAGCGACGGACGACAGTCGACAAAACGTTGATTTGTAAATTTAGCATCAACAACAACAGCAACAACTGTGACAATGACAACAAATTTGTTTGTCGCTTACAACAAATCGACTGCTTACATTTGCCAGCTAGTAACGTGCTGAGATTACGCGGCACACGCGATAATAATCACACCCAAAAAAGCGCAGCGCGTATTCAGTTTTCGTATTCATTTAACGCGCTGTTTTTGGGAATTCTCTCCTCTTGTTGTTTTCTTTTCGCTCAAATGTAATCAACGCGGCGTATGCGCAATTTCGACAGCCACATTTTGATGCGTTTCACATTTCATAGAATTGATAATAACTACAAACACTCGACAATCGAGAGATTCTTTACAAATTTCGCTAATCAAAATTTTCTGTGCCAAGCTGCACGCAACGCAACGCAACGCAACGGGACGCAAGGCAACGCACAACACGAAACGCGAAACGGAAAAGCGTAACGGCAAAAACAATCGCAAAATCCCGTCAGTTTCGACCGTACCCGCGGGATCGCAAACTCTCACTGAAACGATTTTTATGGTACACACAGAGCAGAGCAGACCAAAAAAAGTCGCCACAGCCGAAACGACGACAGCATCCCGAATTGTCTGTCCGCACGAAGGCAGCAACGGCGCCGCCAATGAGCGAGTCGGGTGAGAGAGCGAGGCTGCCGAAGAGCGAGCCGAGCGCAGCAGCCCACTTTGCTGGATGCTGTTATCAAGCTGTTAACGTTCCATTAACAGCATTCTGCTAATAGAACAGCCTCAGGCAGTTAATTTATAGCAAGCTTTACAGCGCTTAAAAGTGACTTCTGGATTAAATTTTTTAAAATTATATTGCAAAATAAAGTTGTGTCGTAAAAGCATACATTGGTAATATTTTAAAGAAATAAATCCCAATATTTAATTAAAATATTTTAGAATTTATAGCATCCTCTCAGCTTGTTTACATTTCTCGGTAGCCAGCGGCGTTGTACTCTCTCTCGCTCTCACGCAACGCTTACTCTCCGCACGCTCTCTCACGCAGCTTGTACTAAAATCAGCTGTTCAGTGTGCTAAAAACATGCTCGGCTAAAAGGTTATTACTTTGTTTCAGTTTTCAGTTACTGGGAAACACTGTATGAGCAAAGAGTTGCAACTGTAAATAAACATAAATATTGTTTTTAAATTTATTTTTTACTTATATTAAAAGTAGTTTTCTTTACTACATACGTACAGCACCAAAATGTAATTAACAACTTTTAAAAAATATTATAGTCATAAGTATTAATATTTATACCTACCGTAAGGACAGAGGCACTAAAGAACAATTGTTCGATGTGCTCTTTTCTGACATTGTTTTAATTAACATTAACTTCATCACATCAATCAAATTCGCACCTGTTGCTTGTTTGCTTTGCCTGCCAGTCAATCAGTGCAGGTGCGTTTAACATGACAATGCAATACATTTGAAGATACAGACAAATATACTGCATTGCTTAAGTTAAAAGATGGTTAATAGCTAATATTGCTTGTTATAGTAATTAATAATATTTTCATTTATTTATTTTATGTACATAAATAAAATTTTAAAAACAATTATAGCTTGACTAACTCAAAGCATAAATATTTTAATAAGTCAACAGCACACTGTTATTAAGCATTAACAGAGCTGGTCTCTCTCTCTCTCTCTCTCTCTCTTTCTCGCTCTCTCTGGTTTTAACAGTTGTCTGCTCTTTGCAAAGAGTTCTTCTGATTTGTTTATGATAAACTTTGTCGAATTTTTGTGAAACAATGTAAAGCTTTTTAATGGCTTGCTTTTAAGGTGTAAGGGAATGTTAAGAGCAAGCTGTTAAGTAGGCCATATCAGTTAGTGGGCCAAACGCAGTCTGTGAGTGGCCCAATAGCTAAAAGTAGCAACTTAACAGCGGTAATTAGAGCCCTAATATGTGTATGTTTGCTTGGAACTTTAAAGCCAAGTGAGAATATTCATATATGTATCTTAAAGCCGCTTGTGCAACGGAAACGCAGCGACAAATGTTGGTCAACTGTTTTTTATCAGCTCATAAACATGGCGTACAAGTTCATTTCGGTGTTAAAAGCGTGTTCTTTGCCAGACCGCCATGTGCTAGTGTGCGTTCTTTTGCATTTGTGTGTGTGCGTCTGTCTTCATTTTACAGCTGCAACACTCACACAGACACACACGCACACACAGCTGCTGTCATTTTTAATAGCAAACACAACACGCAGCGACTTTTGTGCATGAAATAACACCAACTAAATGTACGATGTTGTACTAAGTAGTCCAGTTCGCACCCAAGCGAATCGCGCACAGTGGGCTGAATATGGCAAAGATCTGAAGAATTTAGTAGTCAGCTTACCAAAAGGTTTATATCAAGCTTTTCAATGAAAAGTATGAGTGAAGGTTAAATTAATTTTAAGTTTCTTACTATTGAAAACTTTACAAACTTATCTGTTAGCACATAGTAATTATTTTATTCAATTTATCTTAATTTATCCTAACACATAACATTTTTCTGCTTTTAGATTAACGAGCATCAACTTTCGAAACTATCTTCTTCCAGCATGATTTGTATTTAGATTTGTACAAATATTTTTAATACATTTTTTGACATGAATGTAAAATTGTTTTTCATAAATTTTCTGAAGTTTACTTCTGTGAGTTTAGAGTGAACTTTATTTCATAACTTAATCATGTAAAATGAGGGAAAATATTTACTTAAATACTATTTATTTAAGTTGTGTCTAATTTCATATTGTAACTTTAAGAACGCAGGAATTTTAACAAGCCTTATAACGACATTCCTTTTTGAAGTGTTTTGTACCACTGTGCGCATTCCTTTGCTGTTGTTGTTGTAGTAATGAAAGTGTTTTGTGTAGTGTACTAGCCGCATACGCAACATGCGTTGCCTGCTCTTTTTCTGCCTCTCTCCTCCTTTCTCCTTCCGCCTGCAACTGCTGCTGCCACCATTTATTGCTGATGCTGCTCCATAAGCAGCCAATGTGTGTGTGTTGGTGTGTGAGTGTGTTGTGTGTTGGTGTGTGTTGGCCAGCTAGAGAAATATGACAAAAAGCATGCTACAGTTTTTATTTTTTCTCTTTTCTCTTTGGTATTGTTGTCGTTGCTGTTGCTGCTTTTTGTCAGAGTTTCTAATAGCTATAGTCAAAGGGTGTATTTCCAACCAGAAACAACTACTACCACTATTCGAAAGGAGTCATCTTTATTGTTGTGTGCGTGTGTGTTGATGTGTGTGTGTGCAATAGCAATAAAAATATATTTTACAAACTGCTGCCAACAGTTCGCGACCCTTGCAAAGCATGAAAACTGCTTAGGTTTTTCTTTGCTTCTTCTATTATTGTTGTTGTTGCTGTTGCTGCTTGTTTGCTTTTTATGAAATATGTAGAGCAGCTAACAAGCATACACACTCACACACAACCCACACATGCAAAACAAGTTCGCAACATCAAATTATTGGAAAAACTGTGAAGTTTTCTGGATTTTTTCCTTCCAGAACGTATGAAAAAATATTTAAAAATCTCAACAAAAGGATATAAAAAAGGCAAGAAAAACTGTGAAAAAGTTAGCAAGCCAACAACAAGCGAATAAAATGTATTTTTGTGGGGTGTGTGTATATACATTTAAGAGTGAGTGTGCGAATATGGATTGTGTTATTGTTGTTGCCACTAAAACGCGCTTTGCTTAACGCGCTTGAATCGCTTTAGATACTTTCTTTCGTTTTGTATCCTTTGCTCTTTTTGTTTGTGTCAACCATAACGATTTTCTTTTCAATTTAGTTTTACTGCGTATTTTGTTCTAATTTTATTGCATGTATTAAAATTCTCCCATTCTCTTCTATTTTTCTTGTTTTTTTTCAGGGGGGCTGCATTTCGGATCTCGCCATTGGCAGCTGGTAACTGGAAACTGGTAAACAGGCGTTGCTTTTGGGCTGTATTGAGTGCTTTTAACACACAATTTGAAAGCACACACACACACACAGTGGCACCCACACTCAAAAAATAATATATTTTTTATGATGTTTATAGCTCTGACATTTTGCTTAGCTAGCAGGCGATTTATACGAATCTCCTACTTCAACCCCAATCCCTATCCCGATTCCATTCCCACTCTTCTTTTACTATTTCCAGCCATACATATTTATGACTGGCCAACTCTTTGCCACATTTTTCATAACATTGTTTTAGTTTTCATTTCATTTATTTGTTTTTGCTTGTTTTTGTATTGTCTCTTGATTTTTGTTGCATTTTTATGTGTGCTTGTGGCTGTTTACTGCCCCATAGATACACAGTTATTGAATGGCCTGTCATATTGTGGCAACTTTTTATATGCTCCAACACGTTTCAACGGATTTTATTGCCGGGGCTATTTTGAATATATACTAATACACTGATTCGCATATTTGTGAGACTAACTATTGAATGTAAAATACATTTTTCAGGAAATACACAACATGAAATTGAAGCTTTACATTTTCTGCATAACATTTGGCAGACATTTAAAAAAAATGCAGTAAAGATATTTAATTATTAACATTTCATACAGTCAATAAACATTGCGCACCTCTCACAAATTTTGTTAGATTTTCAAATTGTATCAAATTTATTTTGTTTGAGAAGATAGTTTTTTATTTGGTATCCAATTTTTTGGTCAAAAATATTAAGGAAATATTCATGCAATGAAATTAATAATAATGGTTAAGCTTAATCATTTTTCAGATTTGCATAAACGTATTGTTTTAATTTTATATAAGTTATTAATTCATTTTTAAATGTATATATAACTTGAGTAAAAATAAAGCTTAGAAAAGATTTAAAATTTAAGTTCAGAAGCCCAAATAAATACCACTGTTCAGATGGAATACTTCTGTCTTAAACTGATAAACCAAAACCAATAATATTATTGGTATTTTAAGTACGTGCGTTTGAAATACTGGCCACAATGCTGGCCAGCCACTATTATGTTAACTTGATGGGACAAGCAGCACTGTGAGGTAGGCAATAAAATGTTTCGAAATGACCGAGATAACTTGGCTTAGTCTAGAATAACTTTTGGCTAGCCAGAGCTACAAATGAAATTGCTTAAATTTAATTTACGTAAAAGTGAAATATATTTACTTGTAAAGAGAAAAGAGATGCAGCAGTTGAGGCTTCACATATTTACTCAGTCTTTTTAAATAATTTCAAGTGCAATGCCGTTTGGAATCTTTAGTCGACAGCTCGGTAAACAAACTGTTTCTCAGTGAGGAAGAAGTTGAATATGGGGAGAAGGGGAGAGAGAGAAGCGGGTGGAAAACATTTGCGTGCATGTTGCTAGTTAATTATTGAGCAACGAGCACGTACAACTCTCTCTATGACTGTGTGTGTGTGTGTGTGTATGTGTGTACTAGAGTATGTTTGTCTGTCTGTGTGCGTATGCAAGTCTGTTTGCATGTGTCTATGTTTAACTTAATTAGTGCTTCTATGCGCTGCATTTTGTGGTCCGCATTTAACGCAGAGACCGCCAAAGCGAGCACTGACGCCGTCGTCGCTGTCGCCGTCGCAGAGGCAGAGGCAGCAGCAACGGCATCGCAGCTCGTCTGTCTGTCTGTCTCTCAGTCCATCTGCTTCTGCCTGCAATATTTAAAATTGCAGCACACGGCTTCCGCCAGCGCCATGGGCTTCCTCTGCTGTGATGCTGTGAACACAGCGCTGTTTATTTGTTCAAATACACTTCGCAGGCAAAGAGTATATTAGCTATGTTAAAAGCTATGCATTTAAAAATGTAATACGAGTGTATGAATTTTACATACTACTTCCCTCTCTACTTTAAGATTTCTATAGGATATGCTCGTACAAAATTTAAACAAGTCTTGAATAAAACCCTTGAATACCTTCTTCAACATTTCTGTCGTCCTGCTGTAATCCAAAATAAAATACAACTTTTAAAAACTTTTGAAAAGTTTCTTGTTTTTAAAAGACTTGAAAAAAATTAAGAAAAAATTATATTTTAACTATCAAAGTTTATTATTTGTCAATTCTAATATATAGTTAATATTTAAAAAAAATTTTAAGAATATACAATATTCGACTAATTTTGCTTTACATTTAGTGCAGTTTTATTTTATTTTTAGTATATTATCTTGTTGTATTTTTTTAGTATTTTGCACACTCGTTGCAGGCAGCACGTAATTTGCATTGTTGTTGCATTTAATTGCTTAGTGTTAATTGCTGTAATTGCGGTAAACTGAACTGCGAGCACAACAGCAGAAAAAAGCGAAAAACGATGAAAACTGTCGTATGGACCAACAGAAAGTTCGCTTGTAAAGTGGCCTTAGCAAAATTTAATTAGACAATGTCCTTGCCGCGACCCGAGGTCAATCAGCTGCAGCAACAGCAACAGCAACAACAGCAACAACAGAAACAACAAAAAACAACAACATCAATAGTTGTTTCGTTGGTTTGGTGTAACATTTGTCATACGATCGACCCAGTGAAATTTGCTTGCCTTTAATTTGACGCTGTCATTCAATATGTTTGACGATGTTGCTGCTGTTGTTGTTGCCGTTGCTCATTAACGTTTTGCTGTCGAATTGAGAGCGGATGCTCGTTAAGCCCATTAAAGGCAATGCCAAAATGTTAAGGCAGCGACGACTTTAAAATGTCATCATACGATCTGGGCGAAAGGTCACGCCCACATTGCTTTCTACTTCCACCCAGAACCTGACGAAGGATGCGGGCTCAAATGTCACAGGACCTGGCCATAAATTTGGCTCACACACACACGCAAGTGGCAGTTTGAGAGCTAAAAGCCAAGGCCAGTTTTTGGCTACTCGCTTTGGCATTTTGTGACTTTTATTTTTGCTTTTTGCTTTATTTTGTGGCAGTTCGACTTACCTGATAGCCTAATTTATTAGCTGGCATTTTGCCGCATGTATTAATTAATTAATTAGAGAACGAGATGGCGATACAAGACACACACACACTCGGACACGCACACACACATATTAATTATCAGCCAGTGCCATTAAATTGCCAGTTGTTGGTTTATTGAGTAAAACTTTGTGCCATTTACTGCTGTTGTTGTTGTTGTTGCTGTTCATTATACAACCTTTACATAGATTCATTCAAATTGAATATTCAGTCAGTCTGAAAGTTACACTTCCACCTGCAGTCAGACTGATTGAAACACACAGTGTCCAAATTGCGGTTGCCTTGACTTCCTTTCTTCCTTTCTACTGTCTGTCTGTCTTGTCAGTTGTTCTCACTTTTGAATTGGATTGACTTTTTGGGATTTTTGTTGCCTGCGTGTCACAAATTGAGTATTGAGTCTCACTCTGTTGCCTGTCAACCAAAAAGTCAATTCCAAAATTAATTGATTGGAAAATTATGCTCAAATTGGAACTACTTCAAATTAGTATTACCTGTTAGCAGTTTTCTCAAAGTCTAAAGATAATTTTTGAAATTGTTTTGTGGAATACAAACTTTTGCGGTTTGAGCTGTGCAAATTAGCAACAATAACTCCAGAAATAATGGTCAGCCACAGTGGGACATCAGTAAACGGCACTGTTGGCCGCTTCAATTGCTTGTACTCTCTTCCGAATGCCAACTGGGAGTCGAGTCCTTAAAACAGCACATTTCTGCCTCAATTTCTAGGCACAGTAGTCCCTGGTCGAACATAAAAATTATTATTGCGCTGCGTCAAAGGGAGCCTATCAAAAAATAAATGCTTTTTTTTACAAGCAATTTGTCGGGCAACAGGGCGGATGGGTGATGTTCTTGCATTAAGTGAAGGCGAGTTAATGATTATGCATTAAGTTGTCATTACAAAATTAGGTTTATTAGTGTTCCTCTGACGTCAGACAGAAAATGCGCCATATTCTAATGAATTGATTAATTGAATTAGACTCTGTCTCTCAAGCAATCAATAAGCGGACAAGTAGAGCAAGGAAGTGACTGTGTTTGACATTAATGGACACATTCTTGGCTCAAAAACTGGCACTTACTTTGTGTAAGCACGTCTAATAAAATTACAAATTAAAGTTAGTTCCCGAACTGGCAGCCATAATTCATGATTGATGATTGATGCCATTGATGGCATTACTGTTAATTAGAAATGTACATGCACTTTTAATTAATATAAGGTTCTTCTAGAATTGCTAGTCAAATGAATTTAAATATAATTATTTTTGTACAAGTTTTACAAAGCTTTATAATAACGATGCACAAAAAAAATTTAAAATTTAAAATTAGTAGACCTAATATATTTTTTTTTAATATTAGTCTTTTCTAAAATTAAAATAATATAAATTAAACATAACTATTTTTATCACATAATTTTTATTTTACAATTTTAAGCGATATTTACACAAAAATAAATTATTCTAATGCTTTTTTATTTACTAAATTAGTATATACTTCACAATCTACAAACAAATGTAGCCCTAGTTCTCTTTGTTAATGTATTAGAGCATTAAGATGGTTATTATTGTTGTGTCACCCATTTAACTTATGCAACCACTTACTATTTATTTGAGTTGTCTTATGCTCAGAATGTCCTTTATAGTAGTGCTCTTGACTTTACAGACTCTGGCTCTGATCATTAATCAAAAGAGCTTAATAGAGCTGTCCAGCAAACAGCTCAAAGTTGAAATGCCTGTCCCATTTACAAATGCTAACAAAGTGTTGACAAGTCATAAAAAAAACGAAGCTAACGGAATAATAAAAAGAGCTAAATGATTACTAGTCACTGACTGATCACTGGCGTCAGTTCATGCCCCTTTCCTCGTTTAACCTCCTGCCTATCATCGATTCGATTTATAACATTTTCCATTTGAATTGTGACTGCACATTCGATTCGATTGATTTAATTTGCCAGTTCACCGTTTGGTGGTTATAAAAATTCATTGCGGTCGTTTTTTTTATATGCAGATCTGCGGCTGTGGATTTTTTCAGTGTTCTGGATGTTGACGATTGAGGATTTTGGCTCTCGGATTTGTTGTCAAATCATTCGTGTGCTCATGCCAATAAAACGTGTGCAGCTCGCAACTTCCATTTCATTTCACTTCTGGCGTAATATGCGATGCCGGCAAAAGCTTAACAGTTGCTGCTCTGCTGCATTTTTCATTCTCGTCATCGTCATCGAGACTCTCATTCGCATTCTCATTGTCGGTCTCATACTCAATGCGCCACTCAGCGCTCAACAGCTCAACACTTTTGGCAACAATGCAACCAACCAACAACACCAACAACCAATCAAACCAACAACAACCATTTGCCATTTACATGCATTTACGCTTATTTGAGCACAATAATTTTTGTTTATTGGCCACAAAAACTGTGGCGACATCCCTCAAAAGAAAAAAACCAAAAATATCACATTTTTTATATCTTTTAAATATTTAAGAGCCTTTTTTCTGTCTGTGTGTTGTGCATATTAAATGCACTTTTTAATTGCAGCAAATATTCAGAGTACATATTGTAGTAAATATTTTGGATATTTATTACTTTATTGAATGCAAAAACTCAATTTGAATTGCATTTTCAATACTCACTCAATCAGAGCTTTATTTAATTAATTTTTGATTTTAAAATGGATAAATTTAATCATTTATTTAAAAATGTGTCTTCAGAATTTATTTCTTGAAAATACTTTTAAATACATATATTCATTAAATCCAAAAAATTATTATCTCTCTCAGGCAATAGTAAGAAATAGTAAAAAAATACTATGATATGATACGCATAAATGGTGACATTAAGTTATGGCAATTTTATTTCAGAACAAATTATTTAAAATCATTTAAAATAAATGTTAAATTAATAATTGATGCTTTCAATGATCTTAAGTTATAAAATTATTAAAACTGTTATTATTTAATTTGTATGTTAATTATTAAATGAATTATTAATACTCTCCTTTAATTACTTTAAATTCACAAAATAAAAGTATGATTTTAATTAATATATATATATAAACAAAATTTATATATTTTTACCTCACAACATTGTTATTAGAAATCTTAAGTCAAGTTTCTGAGACAGACAACCTCGCTAAGCGTTTGATTGAACCTAGGTATAGACCAAGAAGTGCTTAGAAATTTGCATTTTGTGCAAAATAGAAAACAATTTGGACAATGGAGCTGCCACGCCCAATCGCCCACTCAAATGTAATTTTCTTAAGTGTTTCAAACGCATGCACATAAATTTTGCTTTTACAATCCGTCCGTCTGAATGTCTGTCTGGCTAAAAAATATTACAAATATGCAAATTTGTCTCCTCAACATTCAGAATTTTCTTTTATGTGAACGCATAACCCTTTTTATTTTTTGGTCAGCAACAAAAATGGAAACACTAAAAAAAAAGAAAACAGTTTTCCCATATAATCCGAATAGTTTTGACTATATGGGACCATATATGGAAGAATTGTACACACTCCATTTGGCAAACATAATAAATGTTTTGCTTTATGAAAAGTTGTTGCCGTTTTTTATTTTATTTTTTTCATTTGTATTTTGTGTGTAGGCCGCAGGCAAATTTCTTGGCAAGTTGGCACTTTACTGTCTGGTCAACAGAGCAGCCCAAAATTAATGTGCGAATTATTTTAATGTTGCATTAGACTGTCGCATTACTCGTATTCTGAGGCCAATTGAGCGTAATAAGTGGTCCAACTTTTGGGACAGTTTATAGATTTAAAACCAAATGAATCTTTGAGAGTTTACTTATAAACGTATCTCTTGCTTTTTCGCATTCTTCGTTGTCAAACAAGGCTGACTCTCACATTTTTCAGAGATGACTCAATTTCAGTTGGCATTCTCCGGCCAATGTCAACACGGGAATTTCTATTTGTACAACCAATAATCATCACATTTCCGCAAACACTCGACAAAAAGCGGAAGCCGAAGTCGCATGAAAATTTCATTGGCACAGTTGGCACTGCAACAAATTCAAATACTCATAAACGGCGAAAAATGACAGATTAACACAAATATTGATACAGCGACCGGCAAATCAACCTACACACAGAGGAGATATTGACCCAAGGGCCTGCCTAGCACTTAAGTCCCAGTCCTGTCACGCGCTGTGACCGCAGGATATCCACTGGAAGGACAGCAAGAAGTCTGGGCCAGGACTGCGTCCATTTTGTGGATGCTGCTCGCGTTCATCTTGGCCCGCATTGTTTTGAATAATTTGCACTAGACATGAAATATTAATGAGCATTTTTTTGTTGCTGCTGCTTGAGGCCACATTGCGTATACGCAATAAAATTGAATATGCAGCAAATGATGCACAGTGTCTGATAATCACTTCAAAGACAGCGACAGCTGAGATTTCTTTTAATTCCGAATTGGGCAGTCTTTCTTTTCCGAATAGGAAACTTATCAAAGAATCAATAAGTTCTCAAACAAGCAGAAAACATGTTTTTTTGTTAGTTTAACTACTTTTTTTCATAGTAGCATTAAAATTTAATGCAACGCACAAATGAAAATTTTGCTGCGTGTGCAGAAAAATAAAAAGGAAGAACATTTTTAAGAGTTTTTCGGAGGGGGGGAAACTTTGAGGGTCGACATAAATTTAACTTTTAATGCGCTGCGTACGCGAATGTGTAAAAGATTATCTTTATTGGCCATTAATTCATATTTAAGCTGGTGCGGCAAAAGAAAAAGGCGCCATTTGCCGCTTTGCCCTTTTCCCCAAATATTTTTCTGTACTTTTTTTTTGTTTTCTGTTTTCTGTGCTGTTTGTTCTGTATGTGTTTTCGGAAAACGTTTGTAAAACACTGGATTTACCAAAGGATAAAATTATGCTTTGTAAAACAATTAAGTGGCATTATTTATGGCGGCTGACCCAATGCCTGCTGCTTACTGCTTACACCCCCACTTATCCCCACTTACCCCTTACTTGTCCCCACTTACTTCTAGGCCAGGCCAAATGGTGCGTTAGTATACGTAATTGCTGCCAGGAGTTGTGCCTCAGGAGTTTATTTATGAAGTCCCCTAATGGTCTGGCTGCGGGTAAGCTATGATGAATATACCAAACTCTTGATACATATCATTGAATTCGTTCATATCTTCAAAAAAATCAAGTGATTATTTTTTCGAATTAATGATAAGTTTATATAATGGATGTGAATTGACACGAGTGTATAATAAACAATTGAAATATCTGCAAAAATTTATATTTAAATTTATCATTTTATTTTAAATATAAAAAAATAAATATTAGTAAATTAAATTCAAATTATAGATCTAGCTTTAAATCAAAATGTTTTAATCTTAAAAAAAAATGTAGTTTCAGTACTTGAAAGTCGCTTTCGCAAAAATCACATTGTCGAATTTTTTATGTTTTTTCCATCAATAGCAAATAATAAGTTAAAAATCACAATCTTTCTAAAGATCAAAAAATCTTCAAGGAATTATTTTATCCATTTAATTTAATTTTCTTTCTCATATAGTCAGCATGCATAAACTATTTACTTCCTCATAAAGTAGTTTGAAAGTAAAAATAATAAAATATATATTCAATGAAACAAGTGGCAATAAACATGTTTCAATGGGAGCATTGCCTGGCAGCCAACTAAATGCTTATCTACATATATCAATATTGAGTCTACACTCTGTTAACTCTTTCCTTCCTTCCTGGTTCCCTGTTCTCACCCCTGACCATTTTTATACACGGAGAATAACCCCTTTAGCAAATTTACAAATTTCCGCAATAAACCAAATAACTAAAATAAACACAAAGCATTCACAGGCAAATGGCAAGCGCCAAAAAACAACTTCAAATCTCAATGCCAAAAAACGAAAGAGACGAAAAAAATAAGACGAAGAGGATAAAACTGCTGACATATGCAGCATACTTTCTGGGGCTTTCCGGCATTGGCAATAGCTTTAGCTGGAGCTGAAGCTGAAGCTGTAGTTGGAGCTGGAGCTCCAAGTGGGTCGATGACTGGATTCGAGAGTTCACAAGTTTGAAGTGTTCACAGCGACACACGCGAGTTTTCTGCTGCCAATTTGGAGGCGCCTCAAGTGAGCATCTGAAAAGTTTAAACACCTGACGAGGGGAGAGAAGGTTGCTTAAAGCATACCTGGGGAAACATTTAACATGCGTGTACCGCCTTCTTACATGCCACCTAATAAGTAGTAGCTAGCAGCTATTCACATGGATTCTCTCCTCTCTTCTCTTCTCTCCCAATTCAGCTTCAACTTTTTGCTTCACCAAATGCAAAAATTGCTTACTGCGGTAATGAAATTTATTAGATCATTATACAGACTGCCTCCTCGCCATGTTCAGGTTTTCCCTCCACTTTCACCTCCGCCCCAGCTAAATTTGTTGACGTTGATTATCATTTTCAAGTTCTGACTTTTCATTTTCAATTTGTGCGCCGGGCACAAAAAATGTTGTACTTTCTTTGTCTACGGTGGAATAAAGGTAGCTTTTACTTTTGCTTTTACTCCAGCTTCAGTTCCTCCTCCTTCTGATCCTGGTTGTGTTTTTTGGTTGTAGGTAGCTCCTGTTTCAGTAGGCAACCGATTGCTGGGCGTTGCTCTCCGGGCTCAGCGCAATTTGTGGTATTCTTTATTGGGCCTGGGCTTTGTTGTTGCCATCGTTGTTGTCGTCTTTCTCGTCTTTCTCGTTGACTGCGGCATAATTTAACTTAATTTTTGGCACAAATTTGTAATTTGCATTAAGTTTATTGGACTGAGCTTCAGCCCCTCTACTCAGCCTCAATATCTTTAGCTTTAATGAACTGCAGATTGTCGAGCACAACTTCAACTTGATTGGCAAATGGAGACAGACTTCAGCAAGTCAGCTCCCAAATAAACATATATTGGCTGGTACACTGATGGGTAAATAAATAAAGCCTGTGGCAAATCTAAAGTAAAAGTAAAAGTTGCATATGCGACAACTTTAAAATAAAATTGACAAAACTGTCAAGTAGCTGTCGTCCTGACTTCCTGCCTGCCAGTCTGCCAGTCAGTCAAACTGTCTATCTATTTTGTGCCTCAGCCCAGGCCAAAAATTAGATGTGCAGCCCGGAAACAACAACAAAAACAACAAGCACAGGAACTTTGGCCGCGTGGGTGTTGAATATTCCCGCGGGAATTTTCATGCCGTGTTGCCTGAGAAATTCGCTTAATAACTTTCGTTTTGTGCGTGCTCCAGAACAGAACAGAAACAGAACAGAACAGAAGAAAGCGGATTTGGTAACCACTCACCAGTTTCAGGGGGGAGTGGGGGAGGGAACTCTTGGCACAGGACACGCATTGTGGCATTGGGAACCCCAAAAAACAGCAACCAGACAGTAATTTGTTTTAACAGCGCCTTTTAAAGATATTTACAGCCAGGCAGGTAGGCAGGCAGGTAGCTGCCGAGTCAGAGACTCCCGCATCGCATTGAATACTGACTGCTGCCACCTGCCTTGCCTTCCCTTACTCTCCCCTCTCCCCTCTTCCCTTCCTCCCTTGCTCCCTGCTGCGGCCGACGATGCCATTTCATAAATTATCCGACACGCGGCGCTAATATGGCGCAACATCCTTGGCAAATACACTCCATCTCCCTCCTCCATTTCCATCTCCACCCCTCCCTCTCTTGATCTCTATGTGCGTTTGTTCACACGTAACATGGAGTCAGTCGACGCTTGGGCATTTTGAAGTTGTTCTTCGGCTAATGCCGAATTCTCTTTTCAACTTTTGCTTACGCTGTTGCGCCTGCTACACGTGTCTCGTGTCTGGCAGGAGGCAGTAGGCAGCAACAACAACTTGAGTGGCTACAAGTTGCGCTTGTTGCGTCTCATTTGGGCAGCCCGGGGGCAGCTTTTTTTTGACGGCCTCAATCGTCTAAGGGCTAAAAACCACCTAGGGGTAAATACATTCCAGACATATTGATGATCTTGTGCTGCAATCAACACTTATTATAAATGCTTTTAATACATATACATTAAGTATACGCAAGTGGGATATACATATAAATAATTATAGTACGCAATAAGTACTTATTAAAATAAAAACATTTTATTTTACTTTAATAATAAAAAGGAAAAAGTTTCACATTTATTGCCATACAAATTATTTTGAATGCTCAAGGTATACGCAATTGAATAATATTCTATATAAATATAAATAAAACAATATTATTATTGGCTTACAATAAACAAATAAATATATTCATATTGCCAAAAATTATTTATTTTTATTTGTAGATACTTCTACATATTAATAATCTTGTGCTCGAAATGCTTTAAAACAATATTAAGTATAAGTATAAGTATATATCAAATATTTATACAATACACAAACATTCTATTATTCTCATAAAAGTAGATATTTCATTCTTTCGGCAATTAACTCCAACTTGTTGCATTTATTTCAATTCAACTCCAATTGAGAGTAGACAACATTCCTCTAACTAAACACAGCCACAACAATAAACAATTTATCGCGTTTATTTCAACGATTATTAGCTTTAAATTTATTTTCAATTTCGACTGTCATTAAATAATAATTTACGAGCAACGCCAACAGCAGCAACAACCACAACAAGAACACTGAGTAACAAAAATACTATCCCGCGGCGGCTGCACTCGCACAATTTTCGCCGAGTCTTTCAATTTCAAACGATTTTGCTTTCTTGACCTGAACCTGAACCTGAACCCGAGAGCTGTCAGAATCACTCCTCCCACTACCGATTCAAACACAAAATAAAGAAAAAAGGAAACAGACTGCAACAGGAGTCACTTATTGTTGTTGTTGTTGTTGTTGTTGTTGCCATCCTAGAGTATTGTGCGAGTGTTGGGTTCGCTGTGTCAGCTTTTATTGGTCTCAGCAATTGAATTTCGCAGGCAGCCGAATGTTTGCTTAGACCTTGAATGGAAAACTTTGACATTTGATTATTTTAAAGCTGAAAAATCATCCCTTTGGTTGAATTTTCTTCTTTTTTTGTTTACATTTTTTGCGTTTAAGTTCGCTGTTGTTGTCAAATTATAAACGAATTTATTTTAGATTAATTGCGCGTAAAGTTGCAAACAACAACAAGAAAGAGCCACAGCAAAGGAACTAAGTCTGAACCGCAAATTTGGGGGTAGTTTAAAAGGATGGGGTGCGATTTCCTGAGGGCATGAGAAGGGTGGATGGGGTATATTTTGATTACATTGGGGGTGGTGGAATGTGGTGGCAATTGTGGTACAAGCGTGCAAATGCGCTCATTTTAAATGCGTTGTCTTCGCTTTGAGCATCAAATGGTATTATTTATTATTTTTTCCAAGCATTTTCCCTTCTTTTTCTTCTCTCTTCTCACACGTCTTGTTTTGTACTATATATATAAGTATATATATTTGAAGACAAAGGTTTCGCCCTCGTTTTAGTCAGCGTGCTGTTTGTTGTCTTTTGTTTTATGTTGCGGAAAATAATCGGAAATTTTCTTACTTATATAATGTTAATAGTTATCTCTACGCGGCCTCTTTCCTCTCTTTCTCTTTCTCTCTCTCTCTCCCTCTCTCTCTCTCTCTTTCTCTCTCTTTCTCTCTTTTAGTCTGATTCCTATCCACTTTTTTGAGTGTGTTTCATTTGATTGTCTCGTTGGATATTGTCATTATGCCACAAAATGTTGCGCGTCCTCTTGTGGATTTTGTGCTTCAATTGTCCTGACTTAGCCGTCGACTTTCGACTAGTCCGGCGTTTCCTTTCTGCCTTGGTTATTTGTAATTTATGTAACTATTTCAGTTAATCGAGCGTAATTGATTTTATTTTGAGCTTTATTATGGCGCTTGGCGGTTGACATTTTTCTCGCTTTTATATGTATTTTTGGCCACAACTTTGCTTTGAGTTCAGACCAAATGGCGAAAATAAATACTTGACTTTGGGGTTGTGTGTGTATGTGTTTTGATTTGGAGTCTACGGTTTTCTAGAAACAAGTTAATTGCTTAAAGGCAATTCTTAAAGGTTTGTTGCATTTAATTGAGATCTTTGCAATAAAATAGGTTACTCATTTTTAAGCAAAATTTAATTTAATTTTCATAATTTATTATTAGATTTATATTTTAAAAATTAATATATAACTTGATCTATTTTTATGTATCGAAATCGTTTCAATAACTCAAAACTTGCTCAGTTTAAATAGCGAAAACTCAGTGTGGACTAATTATTAAGCCACTTTAAGGTCATGGTTAATGTTACAGAATTCCCAGAAAAACTTCCGCGTTCTTGTAGCCGGCGGAAAACGTTGTAGTATTCTCTTTTTTTTTGGAGGTATGCTTAAAATGCTTGACCCTTAGCAACGAGTTTTTTTCTGTCACAGACACACACACAGGCGTGCGGGCTTTGTGCCCAACTGTGTGTATGTGTGAGTGTGTGAGTCTGAGCCTGCTGCTGTCACAGTACGATAACGGTATTATGCACATTGACAACAGGACACACACACACACACCAGGGCACAAAGGGAAAACAACGTGCGCTGAGTTGGGGCTTAAGCACCCGTCGAAACGGCGGCCAACAGCGCGGTCGATTGGCCAATTTCGTACAGCAAATAGGCAACATTATGCAAACATACACACACACACACATGGTCACATACATTCCCTTGTCTGTCTGTTTTGTCTCTTTATTTTATCTTTATTTAAAATTTAAAATTTGTTTACGGTTGTGCTGTGACCCACCTGCAAGTACAACAACAACAATAAAAAAACAGCAACAACAACAATTCACAGACAATTGTTTGCTAATTTTATGTGTACTTCTTGTGTGTGTGGTTTTCCATATGTTTTCATTAAGCGCATTTTATTGTCATGAATTTTCTAAAACATATTAATTCAATAATGGCAAAAGACAGTCGAATTTCCAATTCATGAATATAAATGCTGTGCTCAGCTAAATTGAAGGTTTATCATTTCTGCACTCACAAATAATCGTAGCGGGTATGAGTAAATGTTGTTTGAATCAGTTGGAAATTCAATTTTCACGCAGCACTATCGATATTGCCAATAACAAAAGAAAACCGCATGCATTTTTAGTCAGTTCCCAGTTCTCTTAATTTCTAACTCAGCATGTTGTAGTATTTGTTTTGCAAACAATAGCAATGCGTTTTCCATCCCCGCACTCTATAACTCTACCTATAACTCAAATCTTCCATTTGCATGCGCTTTGAATATGCAATTCCCATATACGCATATTGATTTTCATTTCATAGTCAACGCACAAATAACAAACAACTTCTGAGTGAAAACAGCGAGAGAAAGTGATGAAGGGAAGGGAAGTGATTACGAGTCTGTACACGGTTGAATACCCTACTCTAAAATCCCATAAAGCGGTGGTATTTTATGCACAAGCGACTTTAATAAAAGTTAATTTACAACGAAAACATTCAGAAATTACGCGTTCACCTTAAAAATACATTTGCATCAATGTGAACTCTTTTTTTAAACAATCATAAAAAATGGCAACCAAAAAGTGAAAAATATATTTATTTCTGTTTTCTGTGTTCTGTTTTGATGCTAGGCACACGGTACTTTCCCAAAATGCTTCCAGCTGCAATTGTAATTTGCATTTCGGGCCAGCTGCATAAATATCAAAGTGCCAGCATGCAACATTCTACAGAAAAATAATCTGAGTATGGGCTTTTAAATTTATAAAGTTGAGCTAAAGTCATTTAAGAAATTATGTTTTATAAAAAAACATTATAAATTGAATACAACTTATTGTTACAATAATAATTTAGTTTCAGTTTTTCCAGTTTTATTATTTCTTTCAAATGTTTTAATTATGTTTAAGTTAAATTTGTGTAATTTTTGTTTGTTTATAGTATTAGTAGCAAGATAGATAGTCATAAAATATACTAAAAGCCTAAATATTAAAAATTAATATCCGAAAAATTATTCGATTAACATCAAAAAATTAACTTAAGAATATATTTGAGATCAAAATAATTTAAGGAAAATCAGCTCAAAATATAAAAATATTTTTAAATTATATGTGACGATATCAAAGCAATATTGTCTATTGGTTAAATAGTGTTTTTAATGGCAATAAATTTCAAGCGATTGAGTAAATTTGTTTTCAACAATTCTCATATTTGTAATGCGCAGGAGACTACAAAATGGACACAAATTAGCCAAATCCTGTGAGCACAAAACTGCAGAAGCGGACCGTAACCCATAACCACTTACAAATTAGGGGCAGCAACAACAACAACAACATTAACAACTGTGCCTAAGCCATTGCGTGGCATTGTCCTTCAAAATCACCAAAGGCAACAATCATTTATGGCGGACTTAGCCACAAAGTCAGCCAATCAGTAAAGTCGCTCTGCTCTTTCCTTCTCTCTCTCTCTCTCTCTCTTATTATGCTCAGAAGGCCAATCACCAAATCGTGTCTTAACATAATTTTGCCTCGTCCGTTTACAGGCTGGCCAAAACATGGGCACAATACCAGCGAGAAGTGTACAAAAAATTACATTTACGTGCTTCCAATGTGTAATTAAGGATTATTTTGTGCTCAAGTGGCTTCTGATTCTCCTCATACTCTGCCGGCTTTTGGTTCTTTGTTGTCTAGGCCCAACAAATCAGTTCTAAAAGCTCAGCTTCGTGACTTTGCTGGCTGGCTAAAAGGCGAAGGGTTTCCACTGTCTTGTCTTGCCTTGTTGTTGTCTCTATGAAAATTGACTAATGACTTTGGAGCTCGGACTTAAAGAGTTTGTTAACTTGTTGTTGCTAAGTATTTACGGGATTTAACTTAAAGAGGCATTTAATAATTTGTTGTACTTAAATCTGAGATTTATTTAAGACCAAGATAAGGCATTATAAAGTTAAAACTCCTTTAGGTTGGCGAATGATTCAATTTAAACCATTATTCTTATTAAATTTAAAGAAATTATTCGTTAATATCTAAAACTATAGTTTTAAAAACAATTTTCCACAATCTTCTACAATTTTTTTCAATTTTTCTAAATTTTTTCAAATAGCACAACTTTTGTCAATGGTAATTAAATAGTAATGATAATGCCAATAGGTACAACTCTGTCGAGTACTATGCTCATACTATAATGATTTATATCATTTTATATCAAGCAATCTATCTCTCCACCTAATTAAAGCTTCTCTAACTGGGCTGAAATAGTCCTTTCCTGTGATAATTCCTCCTTCAGTGAATCAGAAATCTTCCGAGAAGCTTTTAACTTAAGTATTTTTCATTGAACTGATTGCGTTTTTTTTTTGGATTTCCCCAATCCGTGCAACAAATGTTGGACCAATTATAATTTTTTTCTTACCCCAGACTTAACTTAACTTTTTTTGCTTTTCAGTCTTTAATTTAAAGCTTACATTAACCAAATTTATTATTTTTTAGTTTTAGATTAATTGTCAATATTAACTTACTTTTTGCCGAATGATTTTAGTTGTTCTATAATAAATAAATAAATACTGTAAATTATGTTCTAATTTATTATTATATGATAGTCGACACTAAATTAGAAAAAAAAAAAAATACAATTTCCAATTCTAGTAATTTTGTATACATTTTAATATTAAATTAGTGTCGTTGTTGACCATTGTCCGTGTAAATTTAGCGATCAACTTGCAGTGAGATTGTGACGTGTGCAAGGACACGTTCAAGGAGCAAAGTAAAGCATACATAAGCTGCGTTCTGATGCCAAGCTGAGTAAATCCCACAGCTAGATACCTGATGGTTGGATGGACATGAACATTGGACGGATATAGATGGATGTGTGTGAACAATTTGCATTATTCACATGTTTAACATGCAAAACGCCGCTGGGACGAAGACATTGGCACACTGACAAGGATATACTCGTACTCGCACTTGCACAAACTTGCAGACATCCTTACATGCGCATATATATGTTTGTGTGTAATATGAAACTGCTGTAAATTGTGCGTCGCCTTTGTAACTAACACCCAACTTCAAATGCCGTTTGCAAACAGATCACAAACCTAAAAGGGTTTGTAACTGAGAAAGACGAAGACGTAGATAGAGTTAAATGCAAAGAGACTGAGATGAGGGACAGTGGCAGCATTACGCAAATTCATTTCAATCTAATCAAGTTGGTCAAACAAGTTTAAATTGATTTCGGAAAGCCACAAGGAGATGGCACACAAAAAAAGGGACATTTTTAACGGACAATTAAAATTTACGCCGCAACGACAATGATAATGAGATTTTTAATAACCTCGTAAAGTGCACGCTTCCCCTCTTTTCTCGCTTTTTGTCTCGCTTCTCTGCCCGCCTTCCTCTCATGCACTCTTAGCCTGTGTTTCCCCTGCAGCTGTCAAGCTAAGCGCCAAACCGACAGCCAGTTAAGCAGCGACAATGGCCAAGAACTCGGGCTGACGATAAAGTTAAGAAAGCCGGAACGACATGCGCGTCGTTCGAGTCGTTGGCGTGGCCAAAAGAAGTAGCCAAATAACCCAAAGGCAACTCAACAATGCAGTGCAATGTGAGGTAGATTGCTTCTCTACTTCTCTGCCTGCCTGCTTGATTTTTTACATTATGTGGTTTTTTCTTCAGTTTTTTTCTATTCTTGCTTCATGTCGTTGCTTGGCAAGAAACGGAAGCGCAAAGCAACAGCAGAAACAATTAAAAGTTTCCGTTGGCACTTGGACTTCCTGACCATTTTGGCCACGCGCGTTCTAAGCCCTTTGAAGGCACAATCAGTTAAGTGTGCACATGTGTGTGTGTGTGATCGTATACACAGGGAATACTTAATATATGCAGCCACTATTTTTATACTTTTGTAGTAGACCAAAGCTTAAGAAAACACTGTTTAAATTAATCTCGTATAATTATGTGTTGAACATTCACAGAGTATACTTAATTCGTTCTCTGCTACTGTCTTCCATTTTTATTTAAAATGTAACATTCATTTTGTTTGATTTGCAACCTCTTAGCTATCATTTAAGCATGAAATGAGCTGCTTTGAAGCGAAAATTAATATTTGACTTACAGCACAAGAGGGCAGCAAATTTGGTTCGTAAAGAATAAAGTTCCTTAACGGCTTAACTGCTATTTGTTTAGGCCCAGGACTTCAATCTGCTCAGCTTCAATGCCCCAAACCTGAATAATGTTTAGCCAGCCACAAAAATTTTAAAAATCGGACCAAATTTTAACATTATTTACTATGCTAATTCTGCTTATTCTGTTCATAGTCTGGCTTCCAAATTTTAATTATTTAAATTACTTAATTCATTTTATTTAAAAAATTTTTTGACTCAAAATATCGATTTTCAAGCAACTAAACTTTACTTTTTTGAAGATTAAAAATTTTAGATCGCAAGTTATAACATTAACTTGACTCCTGTCAAAATTAACTGAAATTAACTCAGCACAAATTTAAATGAAAATTTATGTTATTCACTCGATTGATAGTCCATAAATGATCGAGTTAACGTATTTGTCGATTTCTTGATGTATTTTCACATCACTAGTTTTTAAAATGGAGTCAAGTAAGGCGTTCTTCTTCTAATTAGCCACTCGAGCAAAGGGCAACGAAGTGAGTCTGCAAAGTAGCATAGAAAAAACAAAGAAAAGAAAAGCAAGGAGTAGCGTTAAGTTTCAATTGCTGGGGCTGCTTACCCGTGTCAGGCAGGTTGGAAGGCAGAAAGGAAGGCTGAAAGAAAGGCAGGCAGCAATGACAGCAGCAACCGTTCGGCACTTCATCAAGTCCTGATGTCCTGATGTCTTGACATTAACCCTGTGACGCACAAAACGCTGCTGACAACGGTCTTGAGTTAAGGACCAATGCAGTAGGTCGACTTCAGGCGAAGTACTTAAATTAAGTTAAAATGAGAAGAGTATGAAAGTGGATAATAGATAGAGAAGCGAAAAGAAAGCAAGGGGCGTAAATAACCAGCAAAGTTTAATGAAGTGGGCAGCGAGAAGAGAAGATGATAATGTCAAATCAAAGTATGTGTGTGTGTAGCTACTTAACGGTAAAAGCTTTAAAAAGAAAGTCATGATAAAGTCAACTGAAAAGTAATGCAAGTATAACTACTTAAATTGACACATTTGTCATGCGTTGCGCTTAAATTGTGTGCACTCCACACTGCGTATGCTTAATATTTGATTATAAATGTTCCACATTTTACACATGCGGGCATCGTTGCTGTTGTTGTTGTTGTCGCTGTGACAACAAATAAGCAAATAACCCCACATTGCTCATTTATCAGGAACAAGAACAAAACTGCAAGCCATGTCACATAACTCATTGCTTTGTTGCTCGCTTCCCCTCGTTTAGTTTTTGTCTTTTTTTGTGTATTTAGTTTTTCTCTATGTATATTTTGCCAGAGTCAGCGCCCCAAGTGTTAAATGTGACCACTTAACAGAATGACAATAGTTTTTAACTTGGCTAGAAGTTTTGGCGTCACCACAAAGTGGTTTTAGCGCAAATCTCCCCCTCTTTCTCTAGTTTTCTATTTCTGTCTCTCACATGCACAGACCAAGATGAGAAACTTTTCATTCAGCTTTGTTGCTTGCCAAGTTCCCAGTTCTCAGTTAAAGTTGAGCATGGGTCAACCCGCTACAATTGCATATGTCGTCGACAGCTGCTGGAAGTGACCCAAAAGCGAAATATGCTGCTAATACTCGCTACCAACATCGTGGCAATGGCCAAAGCTGACACTGCCGGCAGCACATTAAATATGCATGTGATCTAGAGCCAAAACAAGAGTCAAAGTCAGAGGCAGAGTCAGAGCTTTGGAGCCGACTCGTCGCTTCAAAGTGCGTACCACAAAAACGCTGCGAGTCACAATTTCCATCATGGTCATCATGCAGTTTTAAATTTTGCGACAGCATTTGAAACAAAAACACAACCGGACACGGAACACGGCAAGCGGAAGCGACATTTGGTCGTAGGCTTCCTTCCGGTTCGCTGCATGCGGCTAACATTTTGCGGTTCGCCTCTCTCCCCCTCCCCCTCCTCCTCCGTCTCCCCCATGCCATAGAGCTTAATTTGAAATTTTCAAAACCCAACACTCATCCACATTGATATTTCAATTTCAGCGCAGCTTTGACAGACAGCCTAGGCCGCATTACTTTCGGTTAGGCCCAAAACCATTGCCATGGGTCCGTCAACGAAATGTTGTCGTAATTGTTCTGCAATGATTTCATTACATAACCGGAAATATTTATTGATAGACTGCAATTAGAATTAACGTAGATTTTAATAAGAAATCTACGTAAAGCTATCATTTAATGTAACTTTTTATATAAAGCAGAGATTGTCTAAAAGTAAAAATAATGTTATCTAAATTCAAATGCTGCTTAAATCTGACCTTAAATTTGAAGAAATGATATTATTAAAAAATATATACAAAAATGAATATAAATAAAAATACAAATAAATATATATCAAATAAGAAATGATTATTTGATTATCTGTTAAACGCTCAAATCTTGTTTTAAATCGAACTCTGAAGCTTTTTATCCGTGTCACATTTATCAAATATAAGTTATTATAAATATCAACACACAAGCTAAGCACAAGTCTATGTTATGTACGGTTGTAAGACCCCAAGAAGTGTCACTTGCTGTCAGCGTGAAAGAAACACGACAGCCAATCCCAATCCATACAGAATTGTTAACTGATCTCGGCTTATTGCGTGTCAGCATTTGTCCCACATCCACATCCACATCCTTGTCCACGTCCAGTATCAGACGGCAGACACCGACATCGAAAACAAAACCTCGAACATGTCAATATTTATCAAAGACATCTTCAGCTTGTATTCCTCCTCCCTCCTTACTCCTTAACAACTGCAACTTATTATAATACATAATGCCAAAAAATCAAAACAACAGTAAAACAGAACGAAACAGCCAACTGATATTTTCTTTATCAAAGGACAAACAAGAGGACTGACAGGAGCAACGGAATCTGAGCCAGAGTTTTGTTTTTTTTTACATTTAATATAAACACATTTAATTTATACGACATGACAACGACAAGATTTTGGGGCTTAGATTGACGGCCCATAAGCAGATACGAATGTGCGTCTTAGTTGCCTTTCAGTTGCGGCTCCAAAAGACGCGCCCCAACAAAGCAACGTGGCATCAACTTTGCCACACACTCTCACATACTATACAGATACATATACCTTTAGGAACTTGCAAATTGTCAGCATGTGTGTGTGAGAAAGTTGTTCTTTTTTTATGTTTTTAAGTTTGTTCGCTTGTGTGTGTGTGTGTGTGTGTGTGTGTATAAAATTGGAAATACTCTCGGATTATATGCTGATTTAACGCATGGAAACAAAAGCATCACGTATACGCATTTTATATTTGTTTTCTGTTTGGGCACAACTTCATCCATTGTGTGTGTGTGAAATTGTGCAACTGATAGGGCCAAAAGTTTTGCCACACACATATCTATGCGAATATGTTGCTGCTTTCATTTAAATATTTAGTCAAGCTTTAGTTGCCCCGCCACCTTTGTGCATTAAACAAATTAATGCCATAAAAATCAACAAAACAACAGCAAAACTTTGCCATTTATATCGTTTATTTCGTAGCATTAACTCAACTGTCATATATGTATGTGTATATATATATGCTTGTTGTTGTCACACTTATTTTATGTTAGTTGCGCACAGTTTTTATGTGCTTGGCTTTTATTTGCTTATTGAAAATAAACAAAATTTATTAACAATAAAAAGAAAGTTTGGCCAAGCGATCCATTGAAGCGCTTAAAACGTTCGCAATAAACCAAGGACAAAAGTCAATTGGCTGCCTTAAGAGATTAAACTGGTCCCAGAACTTTTTGAGCCCAATTCCAAAGTATTACGCATACGCCATGTCGGCCACTCAGCATTTCAGCATTGTATTGAAATCAATGCAAACAAATAAAACGAACAATAACCACAGAACAACAACCATTGGAATAAATGCAATTGTGGCATATGGAAATTGTTGCCGTTTTTGAAACCGAATAAAATTAAATCTCACTCGTATTCTCTCCTTGTTTGCCTCCCTTATTGCAGAGCTCACCTTCATTCACCGAATGCCAATGCAAAACAATTAAAAAACATTTTGTATATTGTGCGGGGTATTTTGGGGGCACTCCACTCCACTCATTCGGTTTCGGATTGGGTTTGGGTTTTGACCAACTGACTGTCCTGTTCTGCAGCCAGCAGTCAGTACCCGCATTCCACATCCAGACCATAGAATATTGCGGCCATTGCATTGTTTACTACTACCGGCACCACAATAGCCACCGCTATTTGTAATTGAGTTGATTTTTGCATGCCGTTCAGCTTCGGGCATTATTAGTTGCCGCACGGTATCAAATTTGGCTGCGGTTGTTGCATATGTGCATTTGTTGCTGCGCTGCTGTTTACCTTTTACAAATTGAATCAATTTCAAGTGCACCTCCAATCAAACGAACATATGTGATTTCTATATTACTTCCTAAATTATTACTAAAATTAGATGTGAAAAGCATACATATTTGCAATTAAAACATATTTGCAATTTTATAATTACATATTATTTAAAAATAAAAGTTTACAGTTTAGCATTGACATAATATATACTAATTTATTTTTGTATTTAGTCGTTGTATCATTTAGATATTATGAGTGTATTATATACTTTATATTTTAAATAAGTGAAGTAAATAAAATCGAGCTATAACAACGAGACTATTTTTAGAACATGCTATATATAATATTATTTATTTAAAGTCAACTAAGTACAGTTGACCAAATTAATTTATAAAAATTAAAATAGAAAATACGCTATTAAATTAAAATCATATATTTTGTATGACATAGTAATATTTTAGCAACAATAAATCGTTGTATATATTTATACATTTTTATGGATTTTAAATAACCAATATATCAATAAATTGAGCTTTTTTATATCGCTAGTTTTAAAGTTATAATAACAATAATAATAAGTTAAGATTGACATGGTTTCTTTTCTTATGTTGTAATAAATAAAACTCATGCTTGCTTGTCATTGTGACACCGCTGACTCATAACTAAGTCACGCACACACTCTCTCACACACACACACACACACACCGCGATGAAAATCAATCTTACTTTTCAATCAATATCCATTATGGCCCACACGTTCCACGTTCGATGTCCAGGCCAGGCCAAGACAGGGCAATGTTGCAAGCAGCCAAGGCGCGATTTATTGCACTTTGCGCGACAATTTCCGTTGCACAACTCGAAGCTCTGAGTCGCTTGAACTTTGCTCAGATTGCCGTCATTGTCAACATGCATTCAATTGCAAGGTATACCAGAGTATGAGAGTGTGTCTGGGTGTGTGTGTGTGTGTGTGCGTGTGATTGGTATTGAGGCTGGGTTCGTGACAACCAGGGCAACTGTATGAAAGGCTTTCACACTATTTCATACGTTTGCAGACGTTGGCCAACAAGTTTTTATTGCTTTGGCGTGCTTAAAGTGCCAGCCAGAAAGCAAGTGAGCTCTAAATTGTTTTTCCATAGCAGCCGTTGATCCTCCTGCAACCTCCTCCTCCTCCTGTTGCCCAACACACCAACAAATTGTATTGTATTGTGAGCGAAAAAAAGGAAAGATATCCCCGCAAATAAACCCCGTGCTCTCGGGGTGAATCCTCAGTAAAACTGGCAACTGTAAACTACGCTGCGTAACGGATGCGGAAACGGAAATCCGATATTATTGCGTTTGTATTGTATTAGAAGTGCGTCGATGTCGCTGTCGATATCGAAGTTGTTCTCGTTGTTGTCGTTGTCGTTGCTCTCGTTGTTGTTGTTGTGGGCTGTATGTGCTGTGCAGGTGTCTCTGCGGCTGGTTTGCCATTGTTGATGAAAATTGAAATGTCATATTGCTGGCTTTCCATTTGATTCGAGCTTAGCCAGACAAACGGGTCACGCAGTTTTGCGGCCAAAGAAAAAACAAAGCCAGGGAACAAAATGAAAAACATGAGCATGAATCACAGCGAGACAAAGTATGTATTGCCTTCCTTTTTAATTTCAACTCGCTGTGTAAAATGTGATAAGCGTGAGAATGAGAAGAATGTAAAGAGGTGTCGATATTTACTTGATATGCTTATTGATGTCCTAAAAATAATTGAAAGCTTCTAAGTTTAGATTCAGTTTTTCTTGCTTCTTAAAAGTTATTTCCTATAAATTTTGCAAATAAGCTTTAAACATTATTTACTTATTGAGTGTATTATTTCGTTGCAATCTTATTTTTCCCTAGAAGTGTAACTTGTTCCATAAAATATTAGAAAATGGTAGCAAATGAAATTGAAGTTACAAATTTCTATAATTTCCACGTAACATCATAAACTGAGGCGAGTGTATCGCCCTCGGACATGAGACAAAAGTCAATGTAACATAAATATGAAGGTGTGGTGAGGAAAGGGAGGGAGAGAGGGGGAGGGAGAGGGAGAGGGAGAGGGAGAGGGAGAGGGGAAGGAGCAGTACAGTGGCACGAAACATGCCGCACAGCATGTTATTTATTGCGCTTCAGGTTGTCGGGGTGCTAATAATGTGCGAGTGGCCAGTCAAAGACGAGAACGAGGACAAGAACGAGGACAAGGACGAGGGACGACGGATGCCAACGTTGTTATGAGCGCCCCGGGCTCCAAAGTCCGCCTCCAACAAATGGGCAACTTTGTTGACCAACTCCATGAAGAACACGTGCCAAGTCTCGACACAGGTGCTGTCAGGTGTATGTATACTCCACCTCCCAACATTTTCATTTTCTAACGAAATTTATTAAGTAGATTTTAGACACAGAGAGAGACACAGTGAGTAGCAAAAGCATTTGCTCCAGGACCTTTGACCTGGCTGGCCAAGTTGACATTTTTATTTGTCAACATTCTCTTAGGGGTGTGTGTGTGTGTGTGTCAAAATATTACAAAATTAGTGCAATGTAATGAGCATATTTCAAATTAAATTTATCAACGCAATGTTGCCAGCAAATTCTGTAATTACATTTTAATTTCCGCTTTTAGTGGTAACCACTTTTAAGTGTTTTTTTTTACAAAACTTGGACTAATTTCCTATGTATAACTAAAGTCTATATTCTAATTATTTTAACAAAAGCAAAACTGAAAGCAAATCTATTTGAAGCGCAACAATTAAACTACAATCATTCTATGTTCTCAAATTTTAATTTCATGTACAAAGCGAATAAGTGATTACCCAAGTATCATGATTGTCCTACAAGCTGCTGCAACAAATTTCATCAACGTTGGCCAGGCCGTAAAACAAAACACAAGTTAAAGTTTATAGCCAACTACAAAGCAGGCAACATAAATGCATGACATACATTTATATAATATATTTATGGCTTGCACAAATTACCATATAGCATGCAACTAAAGACACACCCACAAATAAACATTTATACTAAATACAAAGTAATCTACAACTTAAATGAGATTTCACTGGGTCTGTGTAGCCAAGGCAACATTATAAATAAATATCATTTAAAATCAACTCTTAACTAACCTGTCTACACTTTGTGGCAAAGCCACTTGAAACTCATTGCAGGCAGGGACGATGCGACTACGAATACGAATACGAATACTTGAGTGGAGTCAAGTCGAGTGCAATTTCAGAGCACATATGTATATATGTGAACACTCGTATTAAACGGCTGCTGTGCTGTGTAATTACCCATTAAACAGTTCGCCAGGACATGCGAGACTGGGCTGAAAATGGAGCAGAGAGTAGAGTCAGAGTTGGAGACACTGAGACTCAGTCTCTGACTCAAATGCCTACTTTTCGTTTTAAGTAGTTTCGGGTAGATCGAGGCGTGTGTGTGTGTTTGCGTGTGTGTATGGACATGGCAATGTATGCATGTTAAGTGCATGCAAAATGCTTGACTGGCACTAACACTGAATCGGAGTTGGAGACGGAGACGGAGAGGGAGGCAAAACGAAGCAACGACGACGGTGGCGGCATTCGCATTATGCAGTTAAATGTAGTAAATAAAATGCTAACGCCATTGCCATTAAATCTGAGCACAGCCGACGTCAGCACGTCGTGGCATAATTAGTTTTAAATGGGCTTGTTGATGGCTCAACTTGTGAGACGCACTTGTTATTGTTGTTGTTGTGGTTGTTGTTGTTGGCTTGATTATGCTTGTTGCTGGTCTCAGCAACTTGTACCATTCAAACATTATTCTTGGCCTTAAGACAAAAAAAGAATTAAACGGATTTTATTGTTATGAATATCATTCTTATATATTGCTTTGCTTAATTTGATTTTTAAAACTTAAATTATATTTTGACAAAAAAATTTAACATTCTGTTATTTGAGCATTTAAATAAACCCTTTTTGAAACTTTGGTGTGCATTTCTAGAGTTTTACTTAATCATTTCTTGCTGATAAAATAAGGGAATATTTTAAGCTCTTGATTAACCAACTTTGCAATGCGAATACACATTTAATTAAAAACTTTCCGCATTATATTTAAGACAATAAGCTCAAGTTGAGATTATATAGACACATAATTTCAAAGATAAAGAAATATATTACTATCACATTTATTTTAAAAAAGAAATACTCAAAATAATTCGAACATATATTCTTATATATCTCACTTTATGTCAGTGATTCATTAAATTTTTTAACTCGAATCACCATTATCCACGAAAAAAGTTCGAGTTAGGGAGACTTCGAGTTAGGGAAGTAGAATTGTATGAAATTTGCCTAGTATTGCCACTCGATTTTGTTTGAGAGAAACTTCGAGCTCGAGTTAGGGAAGTTCGACTGTACTTTAATTAGAAAAATTAATGAAATTTTAAAGATCACATTTATATTTTGCTAATATCATTAAGTAAAATTTTATGAGTTTTTCAAATGCAAACAAGTTTTTTCATCATATTTGCAACTGCTGCGCGTTCCTTAATCCTGATGCAAGCGAGTGCAGCATTAACTACTTGTTTATTTAACGACTGACACAGCTGCCTCAGCTGAAGTGGCATGCGTCAAGGTGGCAACTGTCAGTTGGTGGCCAGTGGCCACACGCACTGTGACAGTACAGGACAGCAGCAGATCCCTGAAAGGACCCTGACTGGCGCTCTCCTCTGTCGTCTGCCGTCTGTCGTTGCGGCACATTTAATCAAGTTTTCAACTCAACTATGTTTATGTCAAGTGTCTATTTGCCTATAACAAACAGACAGACAGCGCGACAGGACACAGAAGATAGCCAAAGAGGAGGCAAAGGAGGCGAAGGGGAAACGACAGATGAGCAGACACTTTGCAGTTTACAGGGCAACATTAATTAAACAAATAAAGTGCACGCGCTCCTCCAAAGGCAACTGCAACCGCAATGTCATGCGGTGTCAAGCAGAAGACTGAAAAATACGAGAACCTCTTATTGCTTACATAGAACAAACACACACTGATGTGTATTAGCTCTAGGGTAAGAGCAGCGCAGATAGAGAGACTGAAGAATTATGCATAACTCTGTCATTGTTCGCTTTGAGGAACTGCACGTTCCACAATCTCCTCTCCTGCCTTGCTTTTTATGTAGCATACTTACCTGCGAGCTTATTTAATTCTCTGCCTCCCTTTCGACGCCTTTGCCTGTCACACAACTCTTGGGTGCCATAATTGAATTTTTTACGCACGCTCATTTGTGTTTGCGTTTTTATTAACAAAACAAGCAAACGGTCTCCGATTCCGACTCCATCTTCATTTCCGACCCGACTCTGAAGCAAAAAGTTTATAAAAAAAAGGCCTGTCAACTTTTAGGCGCCGCACACGTTTTGCAACTGTCTATCAATTATAACGTGACTGCTGTGAATTTGTGTGTGTGCGTATGTGTGACAGACTGACTGAGTGACGAGGACATGAACTTTATTTGAATTCCTTAACTGCCACTCGCTGTGGTTGCCATTTCTGGCCACTTGACTCTGGATCCCAGCAAATATTCCATACCCAAATTCTTGCTTGTTGCTTACTCACTTTAAGTCACTCTCACAAATGTTTCTGTTTGTTTGTCAGGCAGGAAATTAAAATTTACTCCCCAGCAGCAATTGTAATGAGTTTTAATGTGTGTGAAATGAGCTTGGGACCATGCGGTATACGCGCAATAAATCTGAATGAATATATGCTTCTAATGTAAAGTCTACACAAACACTTTTTAAGCAAATTTAACAGCAAACACTTGCAACTCCAATGTCAACATATCTCAGACTGAGTTCCTGCGAATATCAACTGACGGATACAACATTTGCCCCTATGCGACAAACTGTTTGTCCTTGTCAAATGAGCTTGATGTTTGATACAGATTTCAGTTCAGTTGCTGGTTCTGCTATTGCCATTACTATTTCATTGCTTCTAACTATTAAATGGGTTATTAAAAATACTCACCTTAGTCATAACTGTGCAGCATAAATAAGAAGTTGATCAGCAACATATTTTATATACATCAAAATAAAACCAAATTTTTTTTACAAAGAACAAAAGTTCTTTTTAACAAACTTGTAAATATTCTAGAGAAATTTACATATTTTTTTGTTGGGCAGTTTTAGTTGTGTCTTTTTAGTCGGCGCCTACATGTACATATGTAACACTTTCAAAATGATGCATTTACTGCACTAATTGAAGTTTATTGTTGTACATTTGTATTGCTAAAAACTGGCACATTTTCTGCAATTTCCCTAACAAATACAATTGTGCCAGCTAGCTGAATGACAACTTGCATATATGTATGCATTGAGCACAACAATTAAATATTAATTTACCAAGGGGGAAATAGGAAGAAAAAAGATACTAGAATTGGCGCTTTACTCTGTGATTTACCACTCAAATGCTTAACGAATTTGTTTCAATTTTTGTATAATTTATTAGCTAAATACTTTTAGTTTGAGGGATTTCAGCTAAAGTTTTCGTCGGCCTCAATCACTGCATATATCTAAGGGCCGTGGGCGGAAAACGGCTTTTGGTCTAAGCAGTGAGCAAAACATGCAAGCCGCTTAAGTCCTTAAGTTTATCTAGCTAATGTCATGGCAATGCTGTCTCTTCACCAATGGGGCAATGAGACAATGGGGCAATGGAGCAATGGAGCAATGGAGCATTGAGTCAATGGTGTGTTTGAAGTGCCTACGAAGGTTTCATTTCGCCTCTTGGTCAATCTGCCATCGTCTGCTGGCATGACAATCATATTTACGTGACCTGCATGTATAATTAATTTAAGGCTCGATCCAAGCTCTCCATTCCCCGCACAAAACTTTGCCAAATTGTATACAAAACAGCAACAGCAACATCAAGAGTAGAGACAAAGTCTGCGAAACGAAAGGCATCAAGTCAAATCTATGGCAAGTTCAACACAAACTGCTGCCGTTCCCAGTTCCCTGTTTGACTTTTTTGTTTCGTAAGCAGTTTCTGTTTGGCTTGCATAAAGTCAAAGGCCCGATCTTTGCCTAACCTACTTACTCGCAACTTTTGTGCTCTTGCTCTGATTCGGCCAAAAGCACGAAAATTAAGCCCTGATAAGTTTATCCTTCCTTTTGATTCAGCTGCAATCCTCATCCACTTGAAGGCCATACAAGTTTATGCCTCCGCTGCGATAATTAAGTCAACCATTCTGTAGCCATTTCAGTTGCTGTTGCTGTGATATTAACATATAAATATGTCATTATGTCAGTTCATGCTACTTAGAAGGTAAGCTCCTCTTTAAGCACACTCATAAGTAACGCATACACGCATATTATAATTAGTTTCGACTGTCAATATCCTTGGCACTCATATTTAATGAAGATTACGGATACCTGCGCCTAATTACGATTAACATTAAAACCCAATAGCTTCGGCACAGCAAAATCAGTGTTTATTAAACGGCAATGTTTGATTAAGTAACTTAAAGCGCATTTAAGAAAACAATGTGAAATATGTTTAAGATTTTTAAAGGTTCCTTAAATTAGTTTGACTGCGTGAAGTTCTTTGATCGAAAGAAAATTCAAAATAATAATAAATTAAATATTTATTAAAACTAAAAAAAAAGGAATTTTTTCAACACTTGTGTGAATAAACACCATTCAATAAATTGTGCCCCATTTCTTTCGCGTTCTTAATTTTGATGTACCAACTAATTTCATAAATAATTTAGAAGAACTTAAAACTATGCTATTCATTACATCACAGACCCAGTTATCCATACAAAAGTTCTATCCACTTTTGCGAGACCAATATAAATCACATTCAAAAGGACAAGGTACTCGTAAATGCTTGATCCATATGAGCTGTCAATTTCACAAAAAAACAATAGCAGGACTTTCACACTCATATCGTACTGGTATCAACTGGAAAGCATCAATGTCCTGTGCAATAACCTTTCGGAAACAAAAGCAACAACTGTCATTAACTTTCAGTTGAGGCCAGCAAATGCTGCCATTGTAATAATTGTTCGAGTTGAGAAACTAGCAAACAATAGACCAACAACAACAACAGCTGCAACTGGAAACAACAACAACAACTACTTTCAGCCCTTGGCTGCGTATCAATTTTAGAGAGCTACCCTTCAGTTCAGAGTTGTTGTCGCAACCCTCGTCGCAAGTTTCGTGCTGATAAATGCAGTTTTTAGCACCATTTGTTGGCTGTTTACTTTTATTACATAAGCTACATGCTACACACTACACTATACATATACACAACACGTAGTAATAGTTATTTTAACCCATTTCCGCCAACCGACTGCTCATTATGACTTTGTGTTTAATGGCCAATATAAGCACTGGAGCGGCAATCCGGCCAACAAAGCCCGCAGCTCCGCATCGCCAATTGCCCAGGGTATTCAAGTGCGCAGCTCAAACATAATAACCGTGTTGTATCCTGACAAACCCAGGACCCATCCCCATCCATTGCTGACTTTGTGTGTGGACACAGTTAACGCCACGTTACCAAGGCAGACATTAAAATAAATATTTGCGCTAATCTGTCATTTGTCGCTGGCATCTTTGCCCATCTTCCCCTATTCCCCATCTTTCTCTCTTCCTTTCACCAGGCGTGTTATCATTCACAATATTGTTAGCTTGCGTTGAGTTCATGTATAGAGAATTGTTCTGGCTTCTGTGAAAATCATAAAGTTACCTGAATTACGCGTAGGTATGCTGAAAATTAAAGTAAATTCTTCTCTACTTCTAAGCGCTGCATCTACTCGCACTACATTTCGCAGCATCACTAATTTGAGTGCTCGTAATGCTGAAAAAAAAAAACAAGCTGAAGAGGCTACACGAGTTCCCGACTATAGAATACCCGATAATTTTTTAAATAAACAAAAAAAGATTGCATACTTTTAGGCATACTTAAGGTACATTACATGGAGTAGATGGAGTAGGTCCATGTTACTTCCATTTCAACAAATATAAAATGCCTTTTTACTTATTTTGAAGTAACGGGTGTAAAAACAAGAACAACATTTGCAATTTGATTTTTGCAGGTGGACGGGCCAACTACAACTTTTAATTGACTTTGGTAACTTTTTTCGCAACATCAGTCGGTACGCAGCTGGTAATTAGTCAGAGCTGCTAACAGCTAGCATTAAGTTGATTTATGCAAAATATTCCTCAACTCAACTGAACAGATCCCCAGCTCAATGCAGACACTTGTCATAAATATCATTTTATTGCTATTGCCCAAAATATAGCAAAGTGTTTGTTTGTTTGTTTGCTTGTTTATTTGTTGCTTTTTGGGGATATTAATAATATAAATGCGTATGTATTTTTACTTGGATCAGCACTAAGCTGGCTGTGAATAGTTTAGGGGCATGAGCATGAAGCCAAAACAAGAAAATAGAAAAAGCTGTGTGCAAAGTTTTTATTGCCATGACACCCGCATCTTTCTAGGTGGCGACACCCTTTGACTTCTTCTGTTCAACTTCTCCTACTTCTCTGCCTTTCATTTTCTTTCATAATCGCATGTTTGACGCTATAAAATCAATTCTTTATCTGGCAAGAGACGGGGAAAAGAGAGAAAGAGAGAGAGAGAGAGAGGGAGAGCTGTGGATTCAGCCAACGCCTGGTGCGTGTCATAAAAACGATTTGGCCCCGACCAACCCCACCCCGGACATAAAAATGATATTACGACAAGTGTTGTTATTAAGGCCAACTGTAGCAGTAGTCAGCAGACCAGACCAGAAGCCGCGTCTTGCTCTTGATGAAAGCCAAGTCGAGCCAAAAGGACGACCTTTTCCTCCTTTTCCAACCCGCTAGCTATGATAACCGTTACTATGGCAAAAATATATATAAAGTTTAACTCCAAATGACGATGGCAGAGCTAGCAAAACTTGCTATTTTTATTTATATTTGTGTATGTAGTTGTGTGTGTGTACGAATGTGATAAAAACAAAACAAATTGAAAATCTCACATAAGCAGCTGATGGTATAAGGGGACAACATGGCGTATGATTATTGCGCACAGGAAAGCAACATAAGCAGTTGCTAAAGTTTACACACTATGCGTATAACAAGCATAAAAAGTGCTCACAAAGCAATACAAGCAAATTTAATAAAAATTATAACATTAATAATAATTAAAACACATCTTAAAATTTTGCTTTACTCGTTATATGAAAACGATATTAAATAGTCCACATCCTTGAACTTTCTATCATTAATCCGATATCCTGATTGAAATTGCTAGTTTTAATTGTCATATAAATTAAAGTTTAATTAAGTAAAACTCTGAAAATGCGACTTTAAATATGTGCAACAAGGCGTAAAAAGTAGCAAAAAAAAACGAACTAAACACTCACACATACATACATATATTTAATCAAAAAACTTTTCGCACCAACAACAAAACGTCGACAATGAAATGGCAACTGTAACAAAACAAAATACAAAACAAAAGAAAAACCGGAAAGCAAATGTCACAAAAAAAAGCAAAAATTATAACTCGTACCCAAAATGCAAATTTGTTTATTATGTTTTGATAAAAAATATTTTAGCAACATGAATATTTTATGCGCTGGCTAAAGAAAGCAAGAAAAAATAACCCCACTCTTTCTGTTTACGGGGACCTGTGTAGGTCCAACTAATAATACTGTCAACGCAACTCTATCTCGCCGCCGGGCCACAGAAATCTGTGTTGACAATGTTTAGCAATTAAAACAAAACTAAATGTTGGGCAACACAACGAAACAAGAATGCACAATGCACAATGCACAACCCACTGGAGTGTGCGAGACAGTGACAGCCACAGATTTGTTGACATGTTGCGCTGATATTTTAATCAGTTTTTGGCTGTCATTTGGCCAAATTGTTTAACTCTGTTGCTTTCACAGCAGCAAAAAAAAAATAAAAATAAATATATTTTTCAACAAATATTCTTTACATACGATAAATATATGAATATGTGATACAAAAAACGTATATCTTCTAGTCTTTCTGAACTAGCATCTTTGGCAAATAGGCTCGATGAGAATGTTAACAGAATGTTAAAAATGTGAACCCTATGTTAAAATATGTACACACATGTACTTCAATTAAGTATTAATCTAGAACCTTAGACATTTTTTTACAATCCAAAGATACAAAGCTGTAAACTGTATTATTCCGAAGTTGAATTTGTCGTTCTGAATGCCTTACCACATTTCTCAAGCTCTGCATTTCGATCAGAAATGGGCATCGTTGCACGTGCTCCAAATAAAACTATTTTCTATTTATTGGCTATATTCGACAGTCTTATAAATGACCAACATTTGGCACATTGAATTGCCTTTAGGTTAGTCCTGACGTGTTTATTTGGGCTGATGTTGGTTGTCTTGTTATGCTGATATTGCTGCATCTGCACTTTGTTATCGCTCAGGTATTCCAAAATGACATACATGTATCTTTGCATGAGGCTTTTAAGCTGTAAAAATTGTTTTTGATTGCATTCGTGCAGCAAATTGCATAAAATATTGTGCAAAAAAATGTATGAGCACAAAGTCAATTCACGTTTCAATGTGGTTTTCGGTATTGCACGATCTTTAAAATATGACCGTAGTTTCACATGATTTATACGACTGCTTCGCATTCAAGGCAGCTACCATAGTTGCACCCGCGGCAACTTTGAACTGGCAGAGGGCAATGGGAATGGAATTAATGAGAGCCACATGCAGCGTCTGTCTGCCTGTCTGATGACTGCTCCGCTGATGACTTGCAAGCCAGAAGGGTTGCTCTACCAACTGCTGTTAGTTATGATACCCTGGAAAACAACAGAAATGATGTTTACTTTAATTTTTTTAAAAATACAAAATATTGAATGTTTATCCTCAAAAGGTAATTACATTTTTCTAAAGCACAGAGAAACTCCAAGCTTCTAATTCATAATTGATAATATGCCAGTAGCTGTAAAGCATTTAAAAAATTAGAAATAACTCGAATAAATTATCAATCTTCATTCTACTAATCCTGTTGTTAAATTCAATATATTCCAGAATTAGCTGGTCGCTGGTTCTATATCCAAAAGATAATAATAAATCATAAGACATTTTAACAAATATTAGAACTAATTAAATAAATGATCAATCAATGAATAATCCTACTTATGGTATTGTTAAATTCACTGGTTTCCTGGACTTACAGGATAACTTTAAGTCCAACTTTGTTGTCAACCATTTGCAGCCGTTGTTGCATAGTTGAAGGCTATAGCATAGTATGTACCAACTGGTTTGGCGTTCTGGACTGCAATGCTGCGACTTTAGCATATCATTTGTTATTGTGGCCTCTGGCTGACAGGGCACTGTGCACTTATTTTGTCATCGCAAATTGCTTTTGCCCGGTTGACATGATATAAATAACTGGCCCAGGCAATTGCCCTATACGCTTGTTGTTTAAGAAGAGGTATTCGGGTGATCGCGTGACTCGACTTTTAATTAACTTTTGGCTGCTGCGCTGGTGCCAAAGTTGTTCGCCCAAATTGTGTAATTAAGCTTTTAGCGCCACGTAACTTATCGATTTGATTTTAATAAGCAGCCAGAACGAGTTCAAAAGCAGCTACCAACAGCCTGAACACAACAGACAACCGACAACAGCGTCAACTAATGCAATTAACACTTTAGAAGCCAGCTTTACCTAGAGTGCATTATATGAAGTCGTTGTCGTTGTCTGCGCACAACTAAACTAATCAAGTGCGCAAGCTAATTGTTGTAATTTAGAGCAGACAAAACCAATTTAGACAATTAGTTCATTGTGCATTTTCAATGACAAGGTGAAAGAATTTCCAAGCAGACTGCTTAAACGAGTACGAGTATGAGTATACTCAACTCATTCATATTCAAGTACGTGCTTATAAACATGAGCACATATTAAATTATCACAACTTTTCTATACTGTTCCACGCTGCGTATGTGTGTTATGTGCATTGATTCTGATTGCTTCATTTGTTTGCCAATGCAATGGTAACAACAACCACAACACACCGCTAACTACAGGCTCCTCATAGTGCAGCCAACAAAATGCAATTCGCTTGCCAATTTTGTATAATTTTGTTGTTACGAGTTTATCTTTCATCGTTGCCCGGTGACCTGTTTGTACCACCAAAGCGAAGGGTGCAAATCTAATTGGCTTTTGTATTGGCAAGATCCATAGAATATTACAAACGATGATAACGAACATTTAAAGCGAGGAAATATATCCTTGCTCGAGCACCACAAGCTTTGAAGAATGTTTTCTTATTAAAATACATCTACTTAAGTTTTCTACATTTTCTATAAAATATATAATAGAAAATTAATTGTTTTTAAGGACAGCAATAAAGAGAGTATCTTTAGTCTAGACATTTCTGGTTAAAGTTCAAATAAATGAAACTATTTATACTATTTGATTATATTCTCTATTTAAGTTATCATAAATGTTTAATTCCTTTCTAAAATTAAAAATAATTATTTTAATATTACTTTATCTCTAATCTTTCAGTTCTGGCTAAATTTAAATAAATAAAATTGCTTATACTATACAAATAGTTTCTCTATTTTCAGAAAACTCTTGTATCTTTAAAAATATCTTTGCTGTTGCACTGTGGCAATCATGGCATTCGTATTTATTTCAAGTTTTGGGGCACATTAACACATTTTCCCCTGGCTGCGCTATCTTTGTCAATAAATCAGCGGTACAATCGTCCGATACATACTGTACTGTAGTGATTACTCCCCTTTGGAGGCCAAAGCGGAGACTCACATTACGTCGGACACTGGTGATAATGTCGTCCAACTCAATTCGGATGCGGTTTTTTGTCCACTGTCCCCTGTCCCCTTTCCCAACAGACAACAGACATTTTGCGCGTATTTCCCATTTGCAATGTTGGCCAGAAAAAAACCTCTACTTTCTCTCTCTCTCTCTCTCTTTCTCTCTACACTCACTCTTTCCCACTCTATCTCAGTGTTTCGTTTTGTCCATAACCAGTACGCTGTGGTCTATGACATAGCTCATTGTTGTCTACATACATTTTGTATGTCATACGAACTGACCACTACCCCATATACCTCTAGTACCCCAGTATCCCCTTAGCCCCTGGCTAACACCTTCTGCACTCTGCACCCTTCCCATTTTAGTGGGTATTCCCTGTACAGCATTCATTGTCCAATGCTCCAAATAATGGCATTTTCATTGAATTTCACGCGCAAAAGTCAAAAAGTTGTTTGCGCGAACTTTTGCAGTAATTGCATTGGGCGTTGCTGTGGTGCCACGCCCACTCAATACACACATACACATAAAGCCAGCCCTGTGATGTGCCTAATGAAGTTGAAGCATGGGTGCAGGCCACAAAATCGTTGCCACACCAAATGGTAAATGACATTTGAAAAGTGCTTGCAATGCGTACGGCTAATGACCAGTTTTGAAGTGAAGTTCAAAGTCTGACTGCGGGCGCCAGTGAATTATGAAAATTGCCCTCTCTAGCCCCCAAAAGCTCCCATCTCACATGCCCCCTTTCTCTCTCTCATTCCCTCATTCGATGGCTGAGAGTATATAGCAAATTAGGCGCACTGGATCCCTGGCGAAGAACGTCTCTGGAATTGCAAGCACGTTGCTTTCAGTTGCTCCTTGCCACCATGTCCTGTTGAGACTTCAACACTGAGCAAAAAAATATATCCGGAATAATATCAATCCGATCATACTAAGACGAAATACTTTATTCAAGTATGATTCCTTTAGTTTCTCATTTAAAAATATTTAATTAATATTCTAATTCTTAATATGTATTTAAGAATATTTTTTGACTATTTAAAGTTTGAGTGGTTGCCATTTAAGCCGCACATTGTGTTAATTTAACACTAATATTCTGAATACAAACTTAAAAACAAGCGAGAAAGGCTATAGTTGAGCTTCCGATACCCGTAACTTATTTAAATATATATATAAAATGCATTGCATACTTCTAGGCACTTGCATTACTTAAAAATATAAATCAAAGATTACCACCTTTTTATTTGTCCGATGCTGTTGCGATTTAGTAGGATGATAGCTAATAATAGAAGTTGACGTTAATTAGTAAAAAGTTCTAGTGTCCTGAAAATTATATGAGTGATAACTACTTGAATTTTAGAATGATTGTATTTTTTTCTGTGTGCTTCTTCTGCGGTTGTTCCTTTAGCTACTGCTTTTGGGAACACCTTTGCCGCCGCACACATGTGTGAAGCGCGTTGTGAAACTTTTTTGCGAGTATTTCTGTATTTTTTTCTTCTTTTTCTTTTTTTTTGGGACGAACTTCACCAAATCACTTACAATATTTGGGACCCGCAGTACGTGCAGGGCTTAGGAATTGCTACCTCTTCCTGCAACACCCACTGTCATACGCATCGAAGTATCTGCGACGCTTTTCCATTCCCTCCGTCCCTCTCCCTTCAACTGATGCTCCTTCTCCATCTCCATCTCCAGTTCCATCTCGAACTGCTGCTGTTTTCTCCGCCGGCTGTTGGTTTTTGGAGTTGCCGCTGCTACTTTGGCAAAGTTAATTTTCTTAGCGTCAAGCGTGAAATCGATATGGCCGCGAGCTGTTTCATAAGTTGAATTGAAACTCTGAAAATTGTTCAGGTTGCATTTTTTCTCTTCTTATTTTTTTTTATTTTTTTATTTTGTATTCCATTTTTTTTTTTTTTGTTGCCCACTGCTCTTTTTATTTTTTTTTTTGGTGTGCGTTGCGTGAGTTGATAAATAAAATACTCAGAATTCCTGACTTGGCCGTAGGGATTGATTTTCTTATAAGTATTTTCTTGTACGCTGGCAAAACTTTGGGCGCCGCAAAAGGCAACGGCAGTGGCTAATAAAATTTTTTTACTTTTGCTCTTGAGCAAACAAGTTTCGTGCGCTTTTTATAACTGCTATTTTATGTTATGTCTTTCATTTTTTTTTCTGTTGCTTCCTTTTTTTTGATATTTCTTTTCCTTTTTTGGTGTAGTGCAAGTTAAACTTTGCCGCTTTGTGGTGCGCCAGCAAATGAAGTTAATAATAAAACAGTTGCTGGGGTTACTTTAGGGTTGTCGTAGTTGCCGCAACCGCTGTCCAAATATTTAGCAGTGGCTCGGCCCAAAGTTTCCTGTTTAATTTGAGTCCGTTGCAGAGCAGAATCCCCCCAAAAGCAGAATCGTCGCCTTACAACTTTTTGCCAATCCATTTTGAATTTGAAATTAATATTATAAATTTTGATTTATTGTCGCACTGACGCCGCCAAGTCGCTAAAGAAAATTATCAATATAAATACAAAAACCACACACGAGCAACCGTGTGCAAAACAATGTGCAAATTTTGACTAATGTTAAACTTATGTATTTTTTTATTTCCTTCATTCGATAACAAGACTGATAGAGAGTCAGAGTTTGAATAAATCATAAGGAAGTAAGTGATAAATTATTTTTTGTATATATTCCAACTTTTTTTTGGCTTTGCGTACAAAAACTTTCACAATTATTAGTAATGTAGATTTATTTGAAATATAATTTATTTATTAAAAGCTGACTACGAGCCGATTTAAAATTAAAACAATTTAGTTCAAACTAATACTAATAATTTCTCTATAGAAATATTTATATGAACATATTAATACTTTGTCGAGTATTTATTAAAAGCAGAAAGTTAAATTATTTCTTTGGATATTTATTGTTTTCATTATTTACTGCAATTAAAATTTAGCTTAGATAAAAATTTCAGAAAACATAAATTTCAAACTGAAAGTTGCTGAGATCATTTTAAAATAAATAACATTCTTAATAAAGTTTAACAAATACTCACAAATTAATAATAGAGTTTAACAATATAAGTCTCTTATTATGTTCAATCCCATGTAGATTGATTTCGAACGTCGTTTATATTTAAATCATTGCCTCTTGACAGAAAATAAAATATGTAAATTTTTATTTAATTTTCAGCATAAAATTATAATAAAGTATCACAATTTTATTAAGTTACTCAACTGTTCACAAATGTTCACATATGTACATACGTGCTTTCGGTTGTCTATTTGAAAATTTTATATTATGTAAAGTGGATGTCCCCCTCCCCTCATTTTCCGAGTATTGTCACCTTAGAGATGCTGTAGTCTGCTGGAAAGGCAACAGCCGTTTAGGCAGCATTTTTATGGCTCATTAGCGCAGACGTGGCAAATACATAGGTGAGCTTAATTTTTGTCAAAGTTCTTTGATCTGCGGTGCTCGTACTCATTGTTGCCTCTTCTGATGATGCTGCTAATGATGATTATGATGATGATGAGGGTAAGCAGAGAAGCAAAGAGACTGGGAAGCCAAGCAACCAAAACCAAAGCTTCCTACATGTCACGCATACCAAATGAACTCGAAGTACAAATAAGTTCCTTTGGAAGTTGAGTTGGCCCACGAGTTGGTAGTAAAAAGTAGCTACAAATTGGTTTATAATTTGCCAAGATACCAACGGGAAAGCAAATTCTATCTGGCATTTGCCCTGATAGTTTTTGCCTCTTTAAATATTGTTGCAAAGAATTCAATTGCAAAATCAACACAAAATCTAAACCCACATGAGTGCCATTGAAATTTGCATTGCATTTGTTGAGATTCGAAAAATAACTAATGCAAAAACTTGCAATCGGAAAAATAGCATTTGAATATCCAATTGTTTTATGGGGCAAGTGTTGGGCAAATAGACTGGCAAAATCCAATGAATTGTAAATCAAAATGCCCGATTATCGTTTGAGCTGTGCAAAAAAAGAGAAAAACAAATACTATAATATTAAATAAACATTTAATAAAAGTTACAAAGAATTTAATTGAAAAATACATGCACTGTGCAAATACCACCTGTCACACATTACGCATACGTCACGTTGACCGCCAAGGGTACAGCTGGAAAGGACATTGCCTGTCCAGCACATTGCTGAAGAAGGCTTAGCCATTTTAATATGACATTTTTGCAGTTGATAAAGGTGCACAAAACGTTGACATTTAGTTGGATAAACTTAATTAACAATTCGGTAGAAGGAAGTAAGGAGTAGGGAATTGGAATGTGTCAGCTTTATGACTTGCTAGACTAGATTGATGGCACATTTCACATTTTTGACAGCGCTGAGAGTTAGGTAGAAGATTTCGCCTATTGGCCTATTGCTGCAATTTAATTAGTCGCTTAGTTTGTTTACATTTAATTTGGTTTTATTTGGTAGAGCCCACTTTAAGCCATTTACACGCATGCATAAATCTTCTGGACGGTCACTAATTATCTGCCAGCCAGCATCAGTTGGGCCCCACATTAAAGTCAGTGCTGCTGGCCTAATCCTCCAGTGCTTATAAAAACACAAGCACACACACACACACACACAAAGAATCAACTAGGGGTTGCCCAAAAGCATATGTCCCCAGTGCTGAGGTGATAAATTACCATCGGCAAAGGTGTCATATTAAAACACACACAAAACCCCAAACATGTGGCATTGGCCTTTTAAATAAACCTTAAGCCCAATGCACACCATCAACCTCCCCCCATCCGGCCAAGCCCCCTTCTGTCGTAAGAATACATCCCTTCGGCTTGGCGCATAACTAACGAGTTGAAAAGGCAAACAGGGGAACAGCAACTGGGCAACTTGGGGCAGCGACAACCGCAAATCCTAAACCAAATCAAAAGGGTTCTGACCTGCTTATCATAGCCATAAAGCCAGTTTTCCTACCTAACTAACAACCCCCTCCCCGCCCTTAACTCCTATCCGTTCCCATTCCATTTCAGCCCGGTTGAGGCTTTCATTTAAACTATTTAATATTGGCACCTGCCTGGCGCTATACAACTGGTCTGAGTTTGGACCACTTAAATAATTTAAAGCTCACACTAGAGATGGCAACGTGACACGGAGTAGCTAGAATAATTATAGACATTTTTATCGCATAAGAAATTTCTTTATTTATTTATTTGACTGAGACTTAGAGTTTTAACAGAATTATTAAATAAAAAGGTAGACTTAACAATTAAATTATATTAAAAACAATATTAATTCGTAACTGAATATAAATTAAAATGAATAAGCGGTATATATTATTATAAACAGAGCGGTAGTAATAACTGATTTATGTTTTTTAACAATGTAAGTGCCTAAAAGTGTGCATTAAAAAATATTATATATTTATTAAATAAATAAATAAATTTTATTTAAATAAGTTACTGGAATTTCATAGCTGGGAGCTCGACTTTTGCCTTTCCCGTTTGTTTTTAACCACTATTCAACACACATTCGGGGATCAATTGCTCATCTCTAGTGCCATCTTTGACTCCGTCCTGGCCACTCGCCAGTTGACACACATTTATTTTGCGTTACCTGTCGTGCAATCGTAAATTTCAATTCCAGCCACTTAACTTGGTACAAAAAGATTATGCGACAGCACCTTAGCAAAATGAAAGCAAATGGCAACCCAAAAGAATTTCGACGATATGCGAGACCTTATACATACATATGTACATATATCCGTGAATATATATGTTTATGTAAACTGTTTAACTGTCTGCATGAATTGCCTTGAGGACTCTGGCTTTTAACTAATTAAATTGTTGACGCTGCTACAAATAAAAACAACAACAACAACAACGAAAATGGCAAAAAGCAAACAAATAAAATAAGGATGGTGGAGCATTTTTAATATCTTGCTCCCATGTGAGAGAGTCAATTCCAAGAAGAGAATAATAAATAAAATTACGCAAAGAGCGAGCACAGCAGCATGTGTGTGAATACATATAAATACATATATGTGTGTGTTTGTTTGTGAGTGTGTGCATGTTTGTGTTTACGCCTTTTAACCCTTTCAAATCAGACTCGACCGCAACGCTCGTTGGCTGTGTAAACACATTAATCATCCAAATGCCACAGACAGAGATCGAAAGTTGCCACCGTTGCTCCGACTCCTTCTTCTGTTCCGTTTGCTCCTTCATGCTTCCTGTGTCCCTGAGCACTCTCTCTCTCTCTCCCTCTCTCTCTGTCTCCCTTCTACCCACAGCAATCATAAGCAGCACACCGTGTAGGAAATTAAAAACAAAAACAAGCTCATGCAAATAAACCAAAACAAAGATAGCAAAAAAAAAAGAAAAGAAACAAATGAAATAAAGGAAATAAAGGAATGACGGTCAGGACACGGAACTGGCTGGCACGTGTGATTATCTTTGGGTTGACGTCAAAGCATGTACGACTGTACAATATGCAAATACTTCTGTTACTCAGTGTAACTAGTATGCAAATGTTGCCCTCCCACTCCCCCACCCAACTAACGACCTCGTAACACAATAATTTTCGTACGTTTTGTGGTTTTGCTTCGCTTTGAACTGTTATTATTATATTTCAACTAATTGAGTTGATTAGAGTGGAAATTAAGCAACAACAAAATAGGACAACAAAATTAGACAATTATTTCTAACATTTCTTATACAAAATATAAGCTTATCTTTTACCCAATTAATCATTATCAACTAGATTAGATTAGTCCACATAACTTGACCTATCCTAACAAATCTCTCACTATCTCTCTCTCTTGTTCTCACAAAAAATGTGTAGTAAACAATACGTTATCATTATCAACTAAATTCTGGGAGCAAAGTATAAAGTGCTCTCTTACTCGTAAGCACGTACTGATAATCGCAATAAATAAATAAAGAAAAAAATGTTACTCTCTTACGAAGTTTCATTCAGTTTTTGAGCAAATTGCGCCACTCTTATTTTCGGAGAATGTCAAACCCGGCGAATCAATAGATAAAGTCTTGTTTTACTTTACTACACATGTATATGAAAGCGTTTCTTTTGCCATATCATGATTAGCAAACAAAGTCAAACCTTTTGCTATATCATGATTATATTAACAAATTCAAAACTGGCAACTCAGTATGAGACAGCGATTTTTGAAAAAGCTTGGAAAATATTAGAAAATTGAGTTTAAACTTGATTTTTGATTTGTAATAGATAAATGCTCTCCAAATAATAATATAAATTTCACAGATTTCATAATTTCTAATTTAGTCGAATTTACATATTTCAAGTATTTCAAGTTAGTATAATGACTTACTTTATTTTATAGGTTCCTCTAACCGCAATATATTTACTGGAAAACGTTAAATTATTGTGATATTAACATGATTTTTTCGTTACGATACAAACTTTTTAAATATTAATATGAATATCACAGATATTGTAATTATTAAATTATTTGAAAATTTATATACCAAGGAGTATCTTATAGTCGATTCCTTTTATTAATTTTAATTTTAGTTGAATGTTTTACCATATTTATAGATTCATATAACTGCAATCTACTATATATTTTTTTTTGAAACATTACAAACAAACTAATTAAAGAAATTATAATTAAGTGGTTGCAGCTGCATAGTGCAATTCACTATTCACAAAAAAAAAATTAAAATAAAAATAAAAAAACCCACGGGAGTCAAACATTTACTGATAAGCTCAGTGTGCTTATCTTATCGCTATGAAGTTAAAGCTCATCCAAGTATAAAAGTAGCTCACCAAATACGTTCAAAAAATAGTCTAACATTAGCTGTAGAAGCGAGCAGCTTGGATTATTTTTAAACATTTTACAGATAGTGGATTATTATTGTATTAATTTTAAATAACTTTGTATTTAATACTACGTCATGTGGTTGGAAATTATTGCACTGCTGTTGACAGCACTGTTCCTCTGGGATCATCTCAAGATGAGGAGACAGAATAAAATGATGGCTGCAGCCGGAGTACGTGGACCACTCCAATTACCACTACTTGGCAATGCGCCATTGTTTATGATTGGTGAAAACGCTGAAAGTAGGTGACGATTGACATTTTCAACTTGTAGATTAGATTTAAAAGATTAACTCATTGCAGGTATGTTGGATTTGGAAAAGCGTTTAATTGACAAACATGGCAAAATCGTGCACATAACAATGTTCCACGAGTATGGCGTTTTTACGTCCGATACGAGACTGATTGAGGCTATTTTAAGTAGTCAGCAGACGATTACGAAAAATCGCCTCTACGGTCTGCTGCAATGCTGGCTGGGCACGGGTCTGCTGCTGAGTACTGGCAAGAAATGGTTCAAACGCCGCAAGATCATCACACCAACGTTTCACTTCAAGATACTCGAACAGTTTGTGGAGGTATTCGATCAGCAAAGCGCCATTATGGCCGAGCAGCTGTATGATCGAGCCGATGGCAAGACTGTCATCAATATGTTCCCAGTCGCCTGCCTCGCTGCCCTCGACATCATCGCCGAGACGTCGATGGGTGTGAAAATCAATGCTCAAAAGTCGCCCAACTTTCCCTATGTGCAGTCTGTGAAGGTGTAAGTAAATCACATACATAACTATTAATTCCTTATAGCAACTAGGGATGTAAAAGTACATCAAAATATCGGAGACTCGATTTTCGCGAAAGCGATTTTCAAGTACTTTTAGCTCGATTATTTTATTGACAATCAATAGATTTTTGTGGATAATCTACAAATCACTGTTTTCTCAACGAATTAATATAAATCAACGGTGGGCACTAAATCTGAATTCGGGAGCACTACAACAAAAACTACAATAACATCACCAACAACAACCCTATTAATTGTTGTTATTTTGCTCGCAAGTCTTTCTTGCGATTTTACGGCGCCGAATAGGCAAAAATAAAGTTGGGAGCTCCCGGAGCTCCCGGAGCCACTGTGTGCCCACCGCTGATATAAATCTTAAAAAAAAATCGAAAGCTCCGTCTTCGCGGAAGCGATTTGCATGTACTTTTAACTCGATAATGCTATTGACAATCAATCGAGTTAATTTAACCGATTTTCATCGCAGTAAGTTTGCAGAATTTAAGCTCAGTAGCCCAATAGTCATAAATTCACCGAAAAATCGACAACTCGATTTTTGCGGTATAAATATTATATTATTTTTTTTTTTATTTTGATTATTTTTCATTTACATCACTAATTTCACATGCTTGCTTGCAGTGTGTCCAACATGATGGCTGAGCGATTTATGAGTCCTCTGCAGCGTTTCGATTCCACAATGCGCATCTTCTACCCACTTCTCTATTGTAAACTGATGAAGAACATCAAGCAAATGCACGACTTTACGGACAAGGTGATCTCGGAGCGTCGCGATGCCTTGCAAAAGTCCCTTAATGAGTCCAGTAACGAAACCCCAAGTGCCGAGGAGGAGGATGACGTTGGCAGCAAACGTCGCATGGCTCTCCTAGATGTCTTACTGCAGTCCTCGGTGGATGGGCAGCCGTTGAGCAATGAGGACATCAGGGAGGAGGTGGACACATTCATGTTTGAGGGTCACGACACCACCACCAGTGCCATTTCCTATACCCTATATCTACTGGCGAGGCATCCCGAGATCCAGGCACGCGCCTTCCAGGAAGTACGAGAAGTAATTGGCGATGACAAGTCCAAGCCGATTACAATGCGAGACTTGGGCGAATTGAAATATCTGGAGTGCGTGATCAAGGAATCGCTGCGTTTGTATCCACCAGTTCCCATGATTGGTCGCCAACTAACTGAAGATGTTGTACTCGGTCGGTATTCACATAATCTAGTTCTATCTTGCCTCTAATGATTTATTTTTTGTCCAACAGATGGCAAACATTTTCCTGCCAAGATGAACATCATCATGGTCACTTATCTGGCCCAACGTGATCCGGACTTTTTCCCAGAACCAGAAAGATTCAACCCAGATCGTTTCAGTCAGGCAAATGTCGGCAACATCGATGTTTTTGCCTATACTCCATTTTCGGCTGGTCCCCGAAACTGCATTGGTCAAAAGTTCGCCATGTTGGAGATGAAGAGCACCGTTAGTAAAATGCTGAGGCATTTCGAGTTACTGCCACTCGGAGTACCCGTGAAACCAGTCATGAACTTGATCTTACGCTCCTCAACGGGCATTAATCTGGGCCTAAAGCCACGAGTCTATTAAATAAACGAGCAAAGGGCCAGAAACGCTAAAATTATTTAAGTCTATGTAAATAATACTTTAGAGGAAGCCGACTGTGTATATAATACTTAAATGCATATATTTATTGTGAATCTATGTCCTAAAATATATAAACATTTTTAAAATATATAATATATAAATATTTTCTATATTCTATATTCCATGTTCTCTATTACATATTTTATATTCTACATGCTCTGTTCTATATTCCAAATTCAATATATATAAATTGTATATTCTTTATTCTATTTTCTATATTCCATATTATAAACATATATTTATGTTATATCGGGTGTGCTACTGAAATCTCTTTCACTTGAATTTTACGTAAATTTGAAAGACATTTCTGTAGCACACCCGTATATATTTATATTCACAATATTGACAGATCTCATTGATATGCTTTCCACATACATTTTCAAAATGTTTCTATCAGCTAATATTCTTTTATACTTTTTCATAAGTTAGTAATAATTATTTCACTTCTTAATTTCCCCTTACATAGTGGCCAACAAATTATTTATACACATGTCGGTAATCTGCCCAGCACTTCGATAGCTGATAACTTACTTGGCTAATACAGTTGTAAGGCTGTAGTAGTTATAGCCAGCTGTCAATATAAATCACTCGCACGCATTCGCCATGTGAAATCAACGTTCGACTTTTAAGCTAATTAAATTATATATACACACCTAAGTAATCACAGCATAAGATATGGCAACGTCAACAGAAAGGGCAGAGCAGGCAAGAAGAGAAGAAGCAGAAAGTGGTGGGCAAAAGCCACGCCCACTGGCCCATAATAAGCCACTTAGCCACAGCATGAAAACTTTTGCACTACTCTGAAGTCGAGTTTTTTGTCTTGGTTCCATGGCAAGCCAACAATAAGTTGACAATTTGCAAGTTATGAAAGTAAATAAGTGAAATAGTTTTAGCCGATGGCTGGCAATCTCTTTGAAATAACCCCATCCACAGCTGGAATTTCCCAGTCTCCTATACTGGGAAAACTTGGGCAAATAAACACGACTTGCAACAAATTGAAATGATGTATTAGGCCGCAGGGGATTAACGCCCAACTAATAAATCTCCTTGGACTTGACTGTCGAGGGTGGCCAACTTGGGACAAACAGTCTGATATCCTTTTATGGAACATTCTCTATATATCTTTCTGCCAGTCAGTTCGCTTAAAGGAGTGCTCACTGTATGCATTCAAACATTTCTATCTATGTATTAATAAGACACACAAATTTTCTTATCAGACTTTCTCCATATGTTTCCAACTTATTTCACGCTTTTCATGCAATTTGTCGTTCGGCTCCTGGTGTCTGGGTCAATAAACCCACCAAATTTTTGGGGCAGAAACTCAAAGCTGGAGCTGAAGGACATTCGGTTGACATATAGATTTGTGTGATGCGTGGCGAAGTGCGTAGATAATGCGAGTAATTTGAGTTGTGTGCAAAGGACATTCATAAGTATTATATATTGTAGCCTGACTGTCGATGGCATTGAGTTGGCTTTAAAGAAGGAATGGCTGGCCATTTAAGGTAGTAAAGTATACTAAAGCGTATGACATATGTATAAGAGTTTAACAAAAGCAGTTTAGAAGAGCATTCAACATTGTCTAAAAACTAAATAAATTTAATCGCACGTCAATGTTTAGAAGTAAAATTTTTTTAGCTATATTCGATAAACATAAAAATTTTTTAAAATAATAATATATTAAATTATTTACTAATTCCAGAATACTATATTATTTAATGCTTTTAATGTTAACTGAAATTTGCAAATAAATTTGTATAGAACAGAAACAACAACATTTAAATGAACATTTTAAAGTTTAAATATCTTTAAATATAATATATATGGTTTTTTAATGTCTAGATATAATAATAATTATGCTATCGCTGAAATAATTATGTGAAAAAAAAGGTTTTTAAATATGTAAACATTTCTGCTAGTTAGTCTTCTTCATCATTAGCATTGATATAATTTTAAATAAAAGTTTTCTACACATTTCTTTACACTGTAGCAGTTATGACAAATTCAAATTACCATCTGCAATCATTGGAAATCAAAGAGCAGCATTAGTCGAATCTGAGTTTCGACCTCTCTTCACTCAGTTTCAATTTAATTGAGACATAAGAACATGAAGAAAAAAATGCCTCACAATTATTGCTTTGACATTGCTGGATATCAAAAAGAACTTCAAAGTAAATGCTGGAATTGTCATCAGTTTTTGGTGCGTTGAAATTTAACTTAATTGCATCATTTGGTGCTGACATCAGCCGCAGTACAATTGAAGTTGTTGTTGTTGCTGTTGTCGCTGTTGATGGATATCATTTGCTGACGGTTTGCTGCCACTGCCATTGAGTGGCCAATGCTGGCAGTCGAGTCCTGACTGTGGAAGGATATTTTGGAAGTCTGACAGCGCATTTGCCGAGCGCATTGTGTGAAGTGATGTGAAGTGTTTGGCACTGGCCAACAAAAGCTGTCGACGCAGAACGAATTATCAGAGAAAAAAAACGAGAACGAAAAACATTGTTAAAGTGTCGTCTACGCGGCGTTACAATAACAATAAAGTCAACAATACAACAAACACCACAATAAGCGTGGTATAATAGCAAAAGCTTTTCATATGAGTTCAAGTTTCTTTGCACCCTCCTCTCTTCCAACTTTGGTTTGGCATTTTGTCAGTGTATTTGGAGCATTTGATGAGGCGTGGCACAGAAATTGGAAATTTATCTTTGATCTTTTTGTGTGTCGATGGAAAATAAAAACCAAAAATGAGACAATGTTTTTTCGGCCTACCCTTGTTATCGACACCATTGAGCCCTTAGATGTCAGCAACAGGAAGAAAGTCAAGTTAGGAAAACAAATTGATGTTACATGCGAATTGATATCAATACAAGTTGGAAGTGTAACAAAGGATATAATGTGAAATATATATAATAATATATGCAAATGTGTGAGTTCCAATTAATTTAAATTATTTAAAATTAAAATAAATATTTAAAAGTTATAATAAAATAATAGGGGAGTCAAAAAGAAAGGCCTGCCCACTCGTTGACCGCATTTAGTGACCTGCCAACTGCCAGTTTCCGTTTCCGTTTCCGTTCGCCATGACCTAGGAATTGGACCATTTGCTTGTTATCTCTTAGCTAATTAGTTTTATAATTATGTGTTGCGCGATATAATTTGATATGATATATGTGCGACAGTCACAGCAGCAACACAGTGCCTCAAAACAGCATAACTTTAAGTTGTAAATGGACAATGGCGAAGGGAGAAGGGAGCAGAAGAAAGTTCCCCTCTTCAAAGACAATTGCATGGGACAGCCGGCAATTTGTTGTGCCTGTTTCTGTCGCAATTGATTGTCTGGCACTTGAAGTGCCATTTGGTGTTGGTTTATAGTCTGTTGTTGTTGTATGTTACTTGTTGTTTCGTCCGCCACTTGGGCGACAGCATTGTCCTAGACCAAGGACCATGCAACAAAATAAATTTCTGCCCACTGAAGCGCACACATTTAATGTAATTTTTTAAAAAGCCATTTTTTTTGCACATTTTTAGCTAGCCAACTTCGATAAAATGTGCTTATATCTATAATATATACACATACATATAAATAAGTGTGGTATATACTTATTTTATCTGCGTTGAGGCAGACCAACATAAACAAGACCAGAATTTCGACTAGAATTTATGACAGTTGCCGCATACTTGACATGTAACGCTGGTGTTGTCTCTGTTTTTGGTTTTCGTGCGTTGGGTGCCATCTTTGAAGCCGTCCTACACCTAGACAATGTACCTCCATCTTCTCCATAAAACCGTCGCCAGCATGACGCTCCAATATCAGTAGGAAAAAGCACAAAAAACAACTACGAAATGTAAAAAATAGTTCAACTTTAAAGCTACAATTGGGCATATCACTCTACTTTTTTTCAGTCCTTCTTTTTTTTGTCACTTTGTAGCTGATAAGAAATTTGCTTTGCTAGTTTTTTACCAAGTTACTAGTTCTTGGTGGAGAGCATATTGTTTTTTTGTTTCCTCCCTTTTTTATGACACAGATTTTCACACAAACATCGACATAAAATCTCTGACACTCTGTCTATGTTTTATCGTCCAGGGATCGCAAAAGGCAATGTTAAGTTTAAGAGAAGGTCCTGACACGACTGCCCAAATGATGATGGGACCATTTGCCAAAAATCGAAGCTAAAGACTGCATTAAAGGATTCTCTGAGCTGGCGGATTTAAGTCAACTTAACCAATGAAAAAAGAATTTAAAGTATTTAAGAATTTCTCAAAATGTATACTAAATGACTGAATGAGCAACTCTCATTTGTTTTTTGCTATTATCCATAGACCATCACTCAATTTGCAACCTTTTGGACTTCGAGTGTTTCACTTGGATGGCAATTTAGTTATCTACATCTACAACTTCATTTCACAGGCCTTTTGCCGCACACTTTCTGGCCTATTTGCAATAATTGAATCTCATATTGTTGGCAGCCGACAGCTGCACACAAAAGGTAACAAAACTGTGTTCCCCTCCATCTAACCTCTCTCCTGACGCCTCCAAACTTTACACAAAAGACACCAACGAGATTTTTGGTCCTTTGATGTAACAAATTTCTCGGACACTGAGCGCCTAATTACTTTATTGGTGACCTTTTTTGTTGTTGTTGCCCTTCCCAAATAATATTTGCCAGCAACTGTCGAGGTTCATCAGTTAGCACAATGGATGGGGAGGGGGTCAAAACTAACCTTTTAACCCTTTTGCTCAGCATGGTTTCAATTATGAGACGAACGCCTGTCTGAAGGACAGTTGTTGTGTTGTACTATTGGCAAGTTAATTTAATTATAAGCAATGGTGCCAACTTGAGGGTCTCTTGTTTTTGGACTTATGATGTTCTGGCTCTGGGGCAGAAAAAAATATTAATTTTGCCGGGCATAATGGAAAATTATAATTTGTATTGGGCCCCTGCAATGAAAAGTTGAGATTTTGTGGCTGGGAACTGAACAGCTCCACAATCCAAACAAATAAATAAACATGATGTTGCATAATTTGAGCTATAACTAATAAATATACATGAAAATAACGCATTAATCTATGTGAATGAATTCGGAATTCTACTTAAATCACACAAATATGACCAGGGAAAAATAATACACCCTCAGAAAACATAAACACAGATGTATAAATCCATATAAGCAGCTTGGTTCGCATAAAATAAATGGATGTGGATGGAGATGGAGATGGACACATGTGTCCAGGTTTATCAATTTTCATTTACGGATCACCTCGAAATCATTGTTGTTGTTGTTGTTGCACAGAATGCTTTTTTGTTTTTGTCTGAAACTTGTGCCTGTCATTCTGCTTGATTGGCTACTAAATACATTTTGAGTTATGGGCTGAAGTCGCCATGGTTTGCATCAATGTTGAGGATAAGTGAATGGTTGGGTCGATGGACGATTGGATGATTCTATGATTATGATTATAAGTGCGTACTGTGCGTGCGTGCGTGAGATCTTGAGAAACGATAAATATTGAATTAAATGGCTTAGAAGCATTCAAGTGTCACCAGAGAAAAAAAGAGTGAGTATGAGTGGGAGAAAATCAAAACAATTGAGAGATAATTGTGCGAATATGAAGTAATTAATTAAGAAAATAAATTATTATTATAAATACAGTCGAACTTCCCTAACTCGAACTTCCCTAACTCGAAGTCTCTCTAACTCGAACAAAATCGAGTGGCAATACTAGGCAAATTTCATACAATTCTACTTCTCTAACTCGAAGTCTCCCTAACTCCAACTTTTTTCGTGGATAATGGTGATTCGAGTTAGGGAAGTTCGACTGTAATATAATTATAATTAGATGGCATGTAGCTATATATTTATTTATTTTATTTATATCTGTTATTCATATTTTCATATTTACATATTTATTATATTATTTATATTTTCATATTTACATATTTAATATATTTTCATAAATATATTTTTCAAAAATAATTCCCTCTTTTCAGCTATTTTTTATTTTGTCAATATTTTCGTAGTCATTTTTAAATTTTATTCAACAGCTAAAGCACTGCATTCAACAGAAATTAAGAGAAATTTGGGGCATGCTCAAATAAAGAGTAAAGATAGCTTTATTTTAACAGAAAGCTTTCCGCTCTGTTATCTAACATGCACAATAACAGCAAGCTAAGCAATTTCTATTATGATTTCCATTTGATTTACAGTTGCTGCGCAACAAACTAGAAAATGTTTTGTTTTGTAAACGATTAATGAATGCAATAAATGAATTTTATTTTCCCTTATTACAATAGAACGAAGTTTACTTGTGACATGCTACTTGAACACCCAATCACTTCAAAAGTCAGAGCATTTTAATAATTCTCGTAATTTTCGTATTGAGCAAATAACACACACGAGTATGTATGAATATGGCTTATAAGTATGTGTGTGTATTAATGTGGACAACAGCATTGTCGAGTAAATAAAATCATATATACATAATTGCAATTTAATGTAAAAGCAACAGCACTCGAACATATCAAGTGGAGAATGGACTTCGGGCTGTCCAGAAAGCAAGCAAGTATATGTATGAGTATTTGTAGTCAATATTTGATATTTGCACAGATGTTCAACTGGCAAATTGAATATGGATTTTGCATAAAATACATACCATCATCATCATCATGATGAACAAAAAAGCCAAATGTACAAGTATGTGTATGTGCATGAGTACAATATGTACAGTAAGTAGATAAATATTAAAGTGAACCGACTGGCAACCAAATTGAAACCTTTTACTGGCCTGACCTCAAAACTAAGGTAAGGGGAACAACTGTGTTGGGTTTGCGATACAAGCTGTATTGACCTCTGAATGCCTGGTCACATGTGCCAAGAGCCGCCTCAAACATGAATCAATAAATGCATGTTACATTATTTTCCAATCAATTAATTTTCGGGTCACAAGATTTGCTTACAGCAATCGCTCGAGTTGCAATAGCCAGGAAACCAGCCAGCCAGGAAACCAGGCAGCCAGGCAACCAGATGGGACGGACCAGCGCCTCTGACTTGACCAATGAACTGTCGAGTAAATCATATGGAATGATTTTATATATACACACACACAGCTCACACATCAACCAAAGAACAACAAGAGGCGGCCATTGAGCATAAATGTTTAATCAAATGAAGCATGCACAAATTGGGGTTCACTTTTGGAACTTGAGTGTCCTGTCCAGCTCAGTTCAGTACAGGCCAGTTCAGTCCGGCCTGGTTCAATCTGGCTGCTGATTTAATAAACATAAAATGTGTCAGCATTGTAAAATTATTTTGTCGCCCTCAGGCGCAAACAATGAAACAGCAACAACAGACAACGGACAACAGACAACAACCAAGAGCAGTCAACAGTCAACAACAATCAAGCACAAAGTGTAGCCTTAATGTGTTTGTTTTTTTGTATATGACAAATTTTTTTTTTTGCAATTTTCCAATACATTGAACTTCGGCTCGTTCAGTGGCCTCGACATCAACTGCAACGTTGCGTGCATATCACGGCGTATACGTAATATTATTCTTTGTGTCAATCGAGTCAATTTCCAGTCACTACCACTGCAACAAATTGAGTGTACTAACAGAAAAATCTGTTGCGACTGATAGGCAGCCCAGAATTCTACCCAATGTCAATTTGTTTTATGTAATGAGCATAAAATTGTTAATAATTAAATTCAATATGTTCTTGCGGCTGCAAAGCATACAGTCTCATAAACAATTGTTAATAGCCACGGACATTTTACTACAAAATAATAAATAAAATAAAAGTCAGAAAGTTGTGCAAATTATCTGATGGAAATCTTTGAATTTAATGTATGAAAAAAAACAAATGAGACAAAAAATAATTTAAAATATTATGCAATTTGGCTATTTTGGATGAAAAAATCTTTATATTAATTGAATATTAATAATAAAAATTATATGTTTTCAATACTCTAGTTAAAAATGAATATCAAAGTTATCTGTATAAAAATTCTACTAAACAATTGTTCAGCAACCAAAGTAAGGTAATGGAATTCTAATCAAATATTTTAAAAAGTTGTCTAATATACTCATAACTTACCTAAGTCAACTGTCTGCTGTCTGAGCTCCTAGTAATATTACTTGTTCACCAATGTGCTCATCACTCAGAAGTATCTCATTGTGAAGCCGTCTGCCTGCTAATATGTTATAATCTAATGACTACATATGTAAATACGCATTAAGCCAAGTTTCGGGATTAACTAAAGTTTCGGGATCGCGCATTTGTTGCCAGGGAACAGGGAACACGAATAGAGTACAGAGTAGAGAGTATAGAGTGGAGAGAGGGAATTGTAGTTGTAATTAAAGTTTAACACGGGCAACTTTTCACCATTGACGACGACGACAACAAGAGGAGAGGAAAGAGTTGAGGTCTCTATGCTTATGCTCCTTTTAGATGGCCTCTTGATAGCAATGCAAACTTTTTTGGGAACATTTCTATAATAATGCGCCGCCGGCGTATGCGAAAGATAAAGACAGAGAGAGGATGAAAAGTGAAAACGAGTTAAACAGAGATAGATAGCATGAAATTGTGCTCCAAATTCAAATTCAAATTCATAGCCAAAAACGCAGCATACACGCACAGGATGTAAAGTTTTCGCTTATCGTTCCATGCAAAATGTTAATATTTGTTGAAACGAAAAACTCACACCACCAGAAATAGAAGCATGAAGAGCAGAAGTAACAGTATAGAAATATAGTCTTTGTATGTATGTGTAAATAGAAGCCGCATAAAATGGTAATTATAAAACTAAACTACAGCAAATACTTACGATATGTACTCGTATACATGTGTGTATGTTATCTGTAATAGATTTTGTTGTATTTTTATTGTTACTGTTGTTGTCAGCGCCCGCCTACTTTTCTCTTTCTCCCTCTCCCTCTTTCTCCACCTCTCTTATTCTGTGCGCAACTGTGCGTATGATTATTATTGTAATAATTGTACTCTGAGTCTGTCTTGCTCGTCTTGCTTTTAATGACTTTTCTTTGGAAAATGACGAAAACTGTTTTGCGGCTTTGGCTTATTGTGGTTCGTTAACATTTGCTCGCCAAGTTTTATTTGCTTTTGATAAAGTTGCCAGAGTCATGTGGCACAACAGCATAAACTACAAGTAGCACACAAACTTACATGCATGCACAGAAAAAGATATCTGAAATTTTGGGATAAAATCAATTTGATGCGGCATCAAAATACTGCAGATATCTATAAGTATTTCAAAATGAAAGCAGAATACTTGATTCGAGTACGATTTTTCCTGTTATACAAATATTCTGATAATTTGGGACTTTATAGGAATTTTTTCAGTAAAATCAAATGCTTTATGATTGTGTTAATTTAACAACAATATCCTAACTAAACACAGAAAAAATGTTTACAAAAATCACGAATTTTTAACCAGTATTTTGGAATGATATTTGTTTTTTTCTGTGCACTTATTTGACTAGTCGACTATTTGCCTTCTGGCGTTTTGCTTTTATGTACTATAATTTTATGTATGTATGCATGCATGTTTGAGTAGCATGAAAAGCAAGTTCATTTTACATTTCAAAAGCGCCTTTTGTTATGCTACACACACGAGATGTAGTTGTAGTTGCTGTACACCTGCTTACCCCTCTCTCTCGTCCACAAGTTGACTTACATACATATAAAGTATTCTAGTTGGTCCACTTCAGTCCAAGCATTTGTTTTTATGCATTTCTTTATGCTCTTTAGCATATATGAACATTTGTTGTTGTTGTTTTTAATATTCTTTTGTTGCGGATGAAGTATTTATTATCATACGCACCAAATGTTTCCGACAAAAACAAATAAATGTTTTATATATACAAACATACACATTTATATAGACATATATGTATATGTATATGGCATTAGTTTTTCCTGCACTTTAGCTTGACTGCCATAAGTAGTTCTACTTGCATACATATGAAAGTGTTCTCTCTATCTCTCTAACTGTCTGTCTCTCTATCTATATGTTTCCCTTCTTCTATAGGACAGTTTTCCTCCCTCTTCTTACCTGTCTCCCGTCTCCTGTTGCCTTGCCAACTATCGTTTGAGAGCGTTTTTTGTTGCCTGTTCCAAAATATGTTTTATTATCGTGTTACTCGCTTGTTGTACGTAGGTTGCTTTATACGCTTATATATATTTAGAAATTTATACATACATATGCACACATAAACTTCTACTGGTTTTGTGTTTTTATTGCTTTGAGCCATGGTCTGGCAAGTTGTGTAAATTTCTTGTTGCTAAGCTGATTTGCCTTTTGAAATTTATTTCGGTTTTTATGCGTCTAACTCTACGATTATAAAAACAAAAATGAGTACAGAATAGACCGTATTTATTAATAGTCTGAAAGTGTAGTTGATTAAATAAATGCAACAAAACATAAAATGTGGAAATTATTAAAGTCTTATTGTTATGGCCAAATATATTTAAGCCGCTAATGGATTAATTTACTAATTGATAAACCATTCGATAGTTTTGTTGCAGTTGAAAGTACCATTCAATTTAGTGACTTTATAATAATATCCCATTTATTCCATCAAAGTACTTTTAAGTTATTATATATTTAAAAAATATAAATAACTCAAATATCATCCCTAGATAATAATATTAAAATAAAATTTTCTAGCCGAACTATTCCCCAACTTTATACAATTCACATATGAATCTAAAATTTATACAACAATAATAAATCAACTAACAAACATTGGTTAACTTATTCCCCTACTCCGAGCTAAATAGAGTAAATAAATCACTTATTGTTAGCCATTCTGTTATGTTTCAGAACTAGTAACTCGCTCAGTCCTGCCTAATTAATTCAACTAAACTAAACTTACGGACTAACTTTTTGGCATCTTATAAATTTTAAAATACTTAACTGCATTGCCTGCAAAACCCTGGCAACCCTGAAAGTCGTTTTAATGGCATGTTGCTAATCGAATTTCATGGCGTCTCCAGTTTTCCTTATTTGAATTTTATTTTCACTTCAACGTTTTTTTTAAGCTCTCATGACAGTTTAGTTGGCAGTAGTTTACATTATTTTTTTATGCTGAATTCCCGCTCAAGTTGAAAATCCATTTAGCGTAACTCAACACTTAAGCATATTTCCCGGAGCGTCTGCTGTTGCTGAGCTGCTTTCTTTTTTTTATCAGTTCTAATATAAACTTACAGTCAGCTGACAGCTTTTTTAATTTATTTCATTAAAAATTTTCGCGCAAAACTTTTTCAATTCGCATGCAAAGCGAAAAGATTCCGTTTCAGAAGTCCCTAAGGCGACTCCTTTTAGTTGTTGTTGAAGCAGGAAGTGCGAATGATATGAGGGGAAGCTTTGGTAGTATGAGCAATTGCTGCAGTTGATTAGTTGTGCATTTTTGTTTGATTAAGTCGCATTTGATTAACGCGCATTAACCTTAACCCCTTTTTTTGGGGCCAGGAGAAGGTTAACGACTTCAAAAAGACTGAGCAGAGTGTGGCAGACAGACAGACAACCAAACAAACAAACAGAGAACAAGCAAATGAACGAACGAACGAATAAACTGAGCAAGTGAACACTCGACTTTTCCCACAATTGCCCGCAGGATTGCTCAGGATTCCGTTATCCACTCTACCCACAAACAACAACTCACACCAACACCAATGTCAACTCAATTAAATCTTATCAAACTGAAAGAGAGAGAAACTGGGAGAGGGACACGCATCCGAGTCGAGTCGAGCCAACAAACACAAATATCAAACAAACTAATGTCAGTTGTCATAATAAAGCGCAAATACTTTTGATGCCACTTGCTGTACACTTAGCCACCCATATGCTGCTTCTTTTTTTCAGCTCTGGAGAAGAGGAGAGGAGAGGAGTGGAGAGGAAAGTGGAGTGGAGTGGAGTACAACATGTACATACATTCTCGTACACACACAAGTATAAAGTGAAATGCAAACAGCTGCGCAATTTAACGTCGGAAAAGTAGAGCCAAGGGCATCCAAGGCAAAAACGAAGGCAAACACACAAACAAACATACAAACAAACAAGCAAACAGACAAGCAACAAAACATTCTTACAAATACAACATACTATAAAAAGTAAATCCATATATTTATATATATACATCTGTGTATCTGTGAGATATCACTGACGTGACTGTTGCTATTATGACTGCCTCCCCAGCTGCCTTTTCGCATATTAAACATACAAACCTACATGCATACATATTTATAATAACTTTAATTAAGATTTTACAAGTTGATTATTTCTTAATAACAAAAACAACAGCAGCTAACAAGAACACAGTTCGCTGAGGGCGTAACACAACGACAACACACACATCAAGATAAGAACTACAACAACATGAGAGGAGATATGTACATCAACTACAGCTGCTATTTGTACTTCATGTCAAGAGCACTAAATGGCTCAGATCTTTGCAAATGATATTAATTTAATATTTTAATTTATTCTTTTATCATTATTGAAATTTATTAAATTAATATAACTTTTATTAAACAATTATGAGAGTGTCAGAAATGTTTGCTTTGTTTTATAATGAATGTCAATGATTTTATTAGAAATTATTTTTGACTTATAACTTTGCAAAAAGTAAACCGATTACAAGCGAAATTTTTATAATTTTTGTCATGGTTTCAACTCTTATTTCATTCTACATTCAAGTATTTTTAATTTCGTTGAAATACATTTTTTCTATGAAATTGCGATTTTAATGCATCGGATAAAATACCAAACTTTAAAACTCTAATTTCTACTTTTTCTGTTGATACATAAGAACACTTTACAGCATTTTTATAAGTGTGTGATTTAAGTAATAAGTAGTAGTAAATTTTCACAATGCATTATGCTTAACAATATTTCTACAATTCCCATTTGCTAATAACTACGATAAATAAATACAAAGCTTATTTGCATAGATGCAGACTAACAGTAAATAGCGTTTGGCAAGTAATTTTAGCAGTTCGTGTTAATAAATTTTCATTAAAGCCCGTAAGCATTCTATAATGCAGCAGACCATTATGCGAACAGCCCCAACTGCAATGCAATTCTTGAACTTCCACATTACTAACCATTCACTGCACCCACAGCCGGCAGGCAATACCAACAGGAGTAAAAACAACAACAACCAAAACAACAACATTATCGACAACAACAATTGCTACTACAACTGCAGCATACGAGTCTAATTTTATTATGGGCAGCAAATCACACGTGCATAATTTTTTTTAGCATTTAGCCACATCTGACTGCCATTGCACCTTGGAATTTCAAGAGTGTTTCTCAAACACTCAAACATACAAACATATATATGTGTAAGCACACATGTGGGCATATTGCCGAGCATGTCCTCCAGGCAGTTAGCAGTGGCACTTAAAAATTAATTAGAGAACTTATAAACAAGTGCGGCATGTGCAAACTAACTCGAGCGGCAAATCAAACGCACTCAACATTCGCCGGAATGCGAAGCTGAAGCTGGAGACGACGAGTGCTGTGGCAGTATTGCAAGAAGAATGCAGGAGGCTCAGGACTACAGTCTGCAACCTGCAACCAGAGTTACCTGCAACCTGAGCTGCCAACTGCCAACTGCTGCCGACAAACATTTGGTGCCGTTGCACGTTTATTTAATGAAAATTGTGTGTGTAATTATGCATTAAGCGAAGCGCGAGGCGTCTTGCAGTTTGCCTGCCACACTCACAGACACAAACACACACATGCAGGACAAAGCGTGTTGAAAAATATGCTGCATACTTTACGACGCTACCTTAGCATAAGATTTTAATTAGTTTGACTTGACACGCGTTTCAATTAGAACCAAAAAACAAACAAGAAAAAAAAAGTGCTTGGTATTGGAACAATGAAACCTTTCAAATATGTGGTCAATTAAGAAAACATTCAAATGCATTTAAAAGTTGTACGACAGCAAATCGCATCTAATTGAACTATTGTATATTTGGTTGTAAGTTGGTTGTCAGAAAACGATTTCGCCTAAATTCTCAATGCAAACTATTTTTCAAAATAATTTAAAATTTGCATAAAGATTTAATATGCTTTTATAAATTAAAAATTTAAATAAATTTCTTAGTAATAATAATTTCTTATTCTCTTTTGAATTGCACTTACGAGCTTAATTTTTTTAAAGCAAAGAGTTTTTTCTTTTTAAAATAAGGGCATGAGTTTTGCGAGAAATTTAGTCGCTTTGTAGGAGAAATCACATGCGGGAGGACACCGAATAATGAATCTCATTGAATGCCAGAGTGACGTAAACACACATACACATACACTCGCACACACACACAACACAGGGCACACAGAGAAAGCTTTGACGCATCTCTTTAGAATGTTGTTAGTAAAACAAAATGTCGGACAATTAATTTACGATAACAAGTAATCGTGGTAACTTAAGTAGTTTTGTTTGTAATGCCTCTCGATGACAACGACATCGTCGACATCGATGCCAACGACAATGACTCGTGGCTCGAACATGGACACAAGGCTTCATTCAGTTCAGCTCTAATGAAATTGTTGTAGCTCAGCTCAACAACCATTGGGGCGGCACTCGGGGCTGACTATTAACTTGTACTCTACGTTGCTCACAAGAGGAACCTTTTCCTTTCTTGCCTCGTGGCATACCCCAAACTATGTGTGTGTGTGTGTATCTCTACTGCATTGTCATGTTCATTGTCATGCCAATTATTTAATTTGTCCATGACAAAACACAAGAAAAAAATACTTTTGAAATGTGATTAGTATCTCGGAATGTGCATAGAAAAAGTTGTTGTAACACAATAGAAAACAAGCATGAACATTCTAGTATAAAGGGCACGACTACGAGATACCCTGTGCCCAGAACCTTAGATGATAATAGTGACGAAATTTTAAAAATATTGTGGGATTAAGATACTCTACTAAGATAAGAAACTCAAAGCTCCTGCTTTAAAATTTCTCTTGTATTTGGTTTCCTTTTCGATTTACGCCCAAATGCCCTATTGGGCTATTTTTAATGGGTATCAAAACAAAGCAGAACAATTTGTAAGTTTTACGGAAATACATCAAAGTCAATGGGCCGACATGTTTGGCAATACTAATTACTGCATTTTTCTTTAGAAATGTGCCATCATTAAAATTTGACAATGATATAGTCTTTAAAATTTTAATTGAATTTTAATAAAAATGTGGTAAAATTTCAGTTGAATTTCTAGATAATAAAATAAAGTTAAAAGTGCTTACAACTTTTGTATTGTTTATATGGTTGGCTCTATATATTTCTAAGGCACGTGGCGCAGTCTTGAGTCTCCCATTTTTAGTACTGCCACAAGACAGAAAACAACAATTTATTTATCAATAATTCACCAAACTGCATAACTAATAAACCTGCCAAATAAACAGACGTTCTTCCCTCTCTGCAAAAGAGTGAAAAAACAAATGCCAAAAAAATAATAATAAATAACTAAAACCTTGTAAACATGTGCATAATCCGACAAGTCCTGAACAACAATATTTTGGGAAATGGCAGTTAAGCTGAGTTCGGGCCAGAAACGAAATAAAAATCACATACATAACCGAGTTACTTTTAATCCTCGACACACAATCGACACATTAATTTATCACTCGGAGTCAGGCAAAAGCCTTTCAATTAATTCCAGAGCACATCCCTCCGCCACCCCAACCACCTTGTGGAGAAGAGTAGAATTCCCATTCTGGAACAACTCTATAAATACTTTATCGCCGACTGGCGACTGTCGGACATTTCTCGAATTTCTGGCATTTTTGGCATTTGGCATATTGACTTATGAGCGCTGATTTGTAAGCAGATTTTCTATACTATATGTGAGCTTGTAATTAATTCATGTCCAGCTTTTTTTGTTTGCGACTTTGCTGCTGCTGCCAGAGAGCATTTATCTTCAGAAGAGTACAGCGAAGAGGTAAGAGGGAATGGCACTAACTCATCTCGGTGAGTGCATTTTTGGCAGACAGTCAGCCAATGCATTTTCTGCAGACCACAAGAAACTGCAAACTGCAAATGTTTTACTGTCTCCCCAGAGAAATGACCAAGCTACTTAAAAGAGGCGCCAAAAGCAGCTGCTAATGTAATTACCGTAGGCTTCGTTGCATCTTTTGCAAGCCAAATACTGTTGCTATTTGGCAAGGTGAATGAACCAGGTGGCCATTAGACGGAAACGCTTGCAGTCTCACTACACAGAAAAAAATCCGCGTTTTCGGCATAAAATCAATCCAACATGGTGACAGAAACTCGGTGGATCCAGATATTCTTAAACCAATTACAAATACTTCTCATTATCAGGGCTCTATAAGACTTTCTCAGACAAATCAAATGGTTTATATATTTTTAAACTATTTTAATGCTGATTGGTTGCCATTTTATCCATATATCATGTTAGTTCAGCAATAATTTCCTGAGTACTACCATTAGATGAAAAAATTTAAAATATTTGTATTGCATACTTTTAGGCACTTACATTTCAGAAACTTAAATCAGCCATTACTATCGTTCTGCTTAAACGATCTTGTTGCAATTAAGTAGGATGATAGCTAATAATAAAAGATATCGACAATTATCATTCATATTTATAATCCTGCCTGTTTTCAAGGAATACAATATTAAGAATTGTTAACTGTAATTCTAGAATGAAATTTTTTCTGACTACTGATACGGCTTAGGATCGACGAGCTGACACAACAAACTTATAGATACGAGTACATTTGCAGTATTGTACATATGGAAATATCAACAGATAGCCGAGCCTAGACAAGCCCAGAGACGAGTCGTAAAGGATGTGGTAAGTAAATAGTAAATTTAGTTGGCTTTACCACACAGCCGTAGCGACATTTCCTCTTAGCAAGGCGTCGACATCCTTCTTGTCAGCCTCAACTTCAATTGTACTGCACTCTGCACTCTGTGGCACAATGGCATATGAATGCTACTGCTTAAGCATTGCTCTGTCTCTCTCTCACTTTCTGTCTCTCTACTCCTCATTCTGCATTTCTGCCAACAGAAAATTATGCAAAATAGTAGCAAAGTTTCAATTTCCTCGCCAGCGCAAAATAAAAAGAAAAGGAAGGGAAAATACGAAAAACGAATGAAATAAAATAAGACTTGACGAAAGGAAAGGATGACGGAGAAAACGCAAAGAAGCGAATCGTTGAGCAGGGAGCAGAAATGTTGCAAATAAAGAAAATGCAAAGTACAAAATTGTGGTCTCGTATAAATAAGAGTAACTTATGAAAAGTTATGAAAAACTTTTGTTTTACAAGGCAATACGTAATTCGGAATATGTACGAGTTGATACTTACCCCAGGCATTTCGAAAGCTAGCGATCTACGAACTATTCACAATTTCAAATTTCAGCATTTTCAGTTTTGTCTTTTCTTCGTTTTTCTTCTATGTCATAATTTTCAAAAATTATATGAGCAAAAGTCAGCTGCCAAATATTTTGCTGCAACGATAAGCTATTTTATCAATCTATAATCTGGGGTGCTACAGAAATCGCTTTCGCTTGAATTTGACTTAAATTTCATAAAAGCAAAACAATAAAAATTTAATACAGAGACTTTTGGGTAATTTAGTCAATTAAATTTATATTGCTAGAAAAAATATTTTTTAGATAGAAATCAAAATAATTTAAGACATAAAAAGACTTAAAAATATAACATTTTATACTTAAGAAAGTTAAAAATAAAACATATACGCTTTGATTTAAAATTTATTTAACTTGCAAGCCATATTCAAAAAATATATTTTAAAATCTTTTAATTACTGTCTCTAATCTTACCGCTGTACATTATCTGAATTTAAGAGAATATTAATAAGATTATGCTTTCCTTCTATTTTTTATAAAAACCACTAAGCCAAAGTAGTTTTCAAATGAGATTCGAATTTAAAGAATAGATTTATTAAAAACTATACAGGAATTTTCTTCATCAGATATCTCATGAGATAACTTCTGAACTTTCTGCACTTACTTACTGCGAGTCAGCAAATGAGTCACAGCAATAACATAGCTTTTGAGTACGTAAGTAGTTTCCAAAGTGCACCACACACAGATACACTACTATGTGTGAGTGAGTGTGTGTGAATTTAAATATTTACATCTGTGTACATATTGTATGCAGCTCCATTATGAAGGCAATAACCCAACGACATTGCCCACAGGGCTTCAAAAAGACATAGTTTATAGTTTTAATTTTTGCAATTTTGCTGGCTGGCGGCACACAAGCCTCAAAACGCAAGGCGCACAGACACTCACACACACACAGACTCAAACGCAAACATAGATGGAAAGATGAGGGAAAGAGCAACATAAAAAAATTAGCATACCACATAAGACAATTGCCTGTCAAGCGTTTGTTACAAGACAGTTTTCTCGGTTTCTCGGGTCGAGCGAGCAGAGTCACCAAAGGGTTTCTGCAGCTTTTGCTTTTGCTTTTGGGGCCGCTGCTATTTGATTAGGCCAAAAGCTTGTTAAGGAAATTTGACTGGCAAGTTGAGTGGCTGGTTGGTTGGCTAACTGGCTGCCTGTCTGCCTGGCAGCATAATTTGCATATAGTTTTGCCATATTTTTTGGGCAACGTTTTTTCATTCATTTGCTTATCGTAAATTTTGTTAAAATTTAAGTTTAAGTTGTACATTCATTGTCATTCTTCCGGTTCGTTGGTTGCATGCAATAGAACAAACTGCATAAGAAAATTGAAAACTATTTTCCGAGTGCTAACGAAGGTAAATATTGTTTCATTATACACTATTTTAGCATTTCCCACAAAATTGTTGCATAATAAGTAAATGTTCATCAACAAAGTCGACAATTTATTTATTTGCTTATATTCGTATGTTATTCTGTGTATGCAACTTGTCTAAATAGAATTGCACTTCATTGTCTGACATATGAGAATGTATGAAAAAAGACAACTTTTTGTATTCCTCTTAATTGCCGTCCACTGTTCCTAGCGAATTAAAAGGGTTTTAATACCCTATGCGCAGTTTACAATTATAAAAAGGGGTATATCAACTGTGAACAAGTTTTGTTACAAAAGAAGAGAGGAATCTTCGTATTAAAGTATTACAAAATAACGTAATAATAATAGGAAGAGCAGATTTTATTAATGAATGGAGTTATAATTATTGTTTAAAATGTGGATTTCTAATTTGTACTTAGGGTATCTCGTAGTCAATTATCCTGCACCAAAAGCATTGCTACTTATTTTTTTTGACTTTTTGCATAAGTTTCTCACCATTATGCAAGGGTATTTACCATATTTTTTGCTGTATCTGTGACTATCTGTGTGAAGAGATATATTTTTGTTTGATTTAAATGCAATTAAAAAAGTTGCAATTAAAATTAACAACAGCATAAACCGACTGGCGCATTTAACAAAGTAAATATTATGCAATTATAAATAATTGAAGTGCTAAAGTCACGTGTGTGAAGCGCGTAATTTACATACTAAGTACATACTTACACACTTACATCAATATTTATGTATGTATGTACATAAAGAGTGTTCATAAATGAATAAACATTCATGAGGGCAGAACGGAATGCATACAAATAAGCCGATCGAATGTATTTATTTTACAAGTTATATTATTTATGATATCTGAACACTTTTATCGCTAAAATTGAGAAGTAGTTTAAGTATTTATTAGAAATAAATAATAATATAGTTATGAAATAATTAAAATATAAATTGATTTGATTTCGTTTTAAATACTTACCAAAAAAACAAACTCAACTGCATTTAGAATATTTTTCCCAAGCTCCACTCTCTGCTTTAAAATGTTTCAGATTTCGAACACCAGTTCATACTGTAACTGATACCATTTGCTCCATCCAAAACATTGAAGAGCCCAAAACCAAATATTTTAAATGTCAATTTATAAGTGTCAATTGGTCCACACTCTACGCACTCCACACACACACACACTCACACACACACACACAGTCTGGGGCACAGTCTGTCCTCTTGTAACTTTTCCCCTATCCATGTCTGCTTGTCCCTCTTTGCATAGCTCGAAGCATGTGCTAACAGTTTTTGTGTGGTAATATAATATGCACAGCATGGCTTATAATAATAAAAAACGCCAGCAGGGCCATTGGTAGCAATGGCATCGTCAATGATACCAACGGCCGACCGACCATTGACAGCCCGCGGCTGTCATACGCGTGATTGTCCCTTTGAAATATGAGTAGCTCTTTTCAATAACATTCAGTCAGTCTGTCTGTCAATACACGCACTTTCAATGGATATATATATATATATGTACTTATGTATGAGTGTGGGTGCCTCGTTCTGAATAAGGTCAAAATATGATAAAAAGCAAAGTTGGGCAGTATCCAGAATCTGAATCTGAATCAGAGTTATGCTCGCATTTATTATGCCACAACCGTCGTCGACGTCGTTGTGCTCGCTGCCCGGGACCAATTCTAATGTTTCGTTTGTAAATTAACTTTATCGCTTGCGGCAACAAATATTTTGAACTTCAACACTGTTTTTCTTATACCCTGTATCACAAAAGAAGTGGTAATTTGAGGTGACAGAAATGTATAAATAAGAAGAAATAAGAATACCTATTGTATTAATTCGAGCTTTCGTTCACATGGTCACCCTATAGAGGCCAAAGTGGAAAATATGGTAAGAAAAATGCAATCCAAAGCTGCATAAGGTTCATTAAATAAATTGAATTAAATGAACAATCGAATTCGATATTATCAAACACTTCGCTATTATTAATACCATGATGTTAAGATATTCTGTCTATTATTTTAAAGTAAACTTTTAAACGAAAGAAAAGCGGAAAAATAGTATAGAAGCTGCAAAGTTTAGGAAATTAAGAGAAACAATCAAATTTTTGAGCTATAAATGGAGAAGAATGGGCTTTCAGGGTGGCCATTCAAAGTTATCGTGCTGACAGACTACAATAAAGTATTGACATTAATAATCGAAATGCAGAGATCGTATGCTTCTGGCACGGCAAAGATCCAAAAATCATTGACCTAAGGGTAATTTCTAGCGTCAATTGACACTCAAATTTGAATTGTAACTGTTTTGCTCTAAAATATAATAAAAGGGCATCTTGTAAGTCAATAGACTCGAGTAGAATAGTCTTGTTTTTGATTTTCTCCCATTTTTTTTTTGTTTTTGGATTGCGGCTTTAACTTGTATTTGGACGTATCTAATGCAACGCATGCTTCGAACTCTCATCGCCTCATCGACAGCGTCTTCGCGTCTTCGTGGCCCAAGCAGAACAACAGCAAAAAATTTTTAAAATTAAAAAAGTTTTCAGTTGCCATTCGGCACGTACCAATACGCAACGACAACGCCACTGTACGAGTACGAGTCAGAGTACGAGTATATATCGCTATATAGAATTTCTATATATTTGCTGTGAAACAACCGCAGCCGCCCGCATATTGACAGGCTAAGCGGGGAGCAGGGAATGGGAATTGGGAGTGAAGCGGGAAAGGAGGCGGAGTGGAAACTGGTAATAAATGCGACAGCACTCGGCATGCATAGCATGTCCATTTTCACAGTGAAGCCTCCTCAGTCTCCGTCTCCGTCTCCTCTCCATATCCACATGCCAGCGATTTTTCAAAATTTTTCTTTACAGTTTTTCTTGCTTCCTGCGTTTGCTTTATTTATGTCAATTTTTGTGCAGCCAAAGCCGCAATACGAATGATGAGGGATGACGGGATGAGGGATGACGGGAGTCAAAGAAGATTGTCGCTAGAAAGAGGAGAAAAAACTTTTGTGGCTAATATTTCCGCGTTTGGGTTAAGACGTTAGGTGAATCCATTCATTTTTTTTTTGGTCACATACCCTTTTGTTAAATGGAATACATAAAGAGGGAATGCACAGCTATAATAAACTGGCTAAAATAGGTTACCAAACAAGTTGATTATCATTAGAACTAGAAGCATACTCTTTCCTTCAGTACAGAGTATTTTGAAGTCTATTCTTCTTAGCTTTTGTATTTAGCTTTTTATGGTATGTACATAACGAACCAAATTGACGGTGCAAAGCGCCAGTAGAATATAAGATCTGAAATAAAAGGCTTAGCTTTGATTGGCTTTTCGCTGATTTGTGGATAATTTTTTCAACAGTCAAAAGAAACCATAGATAATTTATATATTCGAAGAACAGAATACATATTTTCTTGATTGTAATAAATATTTCATTCAATCTTCTTCGTCTAATAAATAATAAAAAGTTAAAGATAAATTAAAAATTTATTTTTAAATTATACAAATTTTTTTTATTATCACTTGCAATGTTCCTAATCAATTGGTATTTAAATGTAAATTCTAAATGTTGAAGTGCAATTAATAAACTGCAAATGCATCAAAATACATACTTTTACATATTAAATTACACAGCATATTTTACTAAATTGAATTTGATGATTTGCTTCTTACATAATTAAAATCCAATTAAATTTTGTGATTAGAAACCGGTGCGGATTATTTTTCTTTTTTCCTATTAGTTTATCGATATTTTGTTAAATTCTATAACATATTGTGTATTTTGTATCCAATCGAAGAAACAATTTAATCTGATTTCATTTCATTTGGAACACATTCAAAGCATCGAATTTATTAATATTTTATATTATTTATCAAAGCATTTGTTGACAGACTAGAGGCATAAATATAAAAAAGAGAAAATAACTGCACGCTTCTGCGGGTCGAAACATTTCATTGCCATATAATTCATTCAGTCATTCCATCAGTCACTCAGTCAGCCAACCAGTCAGTCAACGCCTAAAGTTTTATTACTTTTGCTGCTGTCAACAATGTTTGTTGTTGGTTTTGTTGGTTGGTTTGTTGGCTGGTTGTCTGCTCTTCTGTGTGCGTGTGTGTGTGTGTGTGGCCTTAGGCGAAATGCTGTGAATATTACGGCACATAGTTGCCAGGGTTCTGGTTCTGGAGTCGGACGCGCTGCTTATTTTTTAATATTTGTGCAAGGGCTACATGTCGTATGCGCAATGTTAGCCAACTGGCAACTGGCAACTACTACGCAGCTATGTAGTACTCCTTTCTGTCCTTTCTGGCCATTTGGCTGCTTACTACTTATACTCACTGCCTTCTGCTTCTTGTTGGTTGTTGGTTGTTGGTTGTTGTGCTGAGACACAGTTGGGCAAATATTTAAGCTTTGTACGTCATTTGCCGGCAATGATAATGTGCTTCATGTTTGCACTGTGTGGCAAAGGCATGGCAAACTGTTTACCAAAATGGAATGGAAACTAGTAGGAGTAGGAGCCCAACTCAGCTAATACGCCATCACTCTGTTTACCCATTGGCATTATTGTGAGCCATATATACACATATACAAACATAAGTATAGCTCGATAAAATGCAGCAATTTCAGTCCATATAGCGCACTTCATTATCAACTCATCAGACGCATTGACTTCTGACAAAATGGAACAATTTCGGTTCCAACTCATCTACATATGCAAAAATCTAAAACTATACTACTTAAGAAAATTGTTTGCCATGGGAAGGGTGGAAGGAAGGAGGAAGGGAAGGAAGGCAGCAACAAAGCGAAATGAAAAATTCTATAGATGTGGGTATTTGTCTGTATGTTTGTAATAATATTCAAATTGGCAAAATCCATTATGATCGCAAATATTATTTCAACTGCCAGTCAGTCACTCCGCCTTCGGCTCAAAAAGTCTGATGTACCAAAAATTCAGAGAGTCTCTGTTAAAAAATTCTCAGCACTTGCATCTGCTGCATTCACTTGAACTGAGAGCGTTTTTCAAGAGAGCTATGTAAAACTAAGCTCTGCCCGTCAGGATAAGAAAAAACAATGGGCATTTTGTTAATTCACTATGCTCAACTAGAAACTACCCTATCTAATTTTAGTTGATGACATTATTTTTAATATTAAAACAAAACGATTTAAATATATTCCAAATTTGATTATGTCAAGTTTTACTATATTTAAACAATAAAGAATACATAAAAAAACAGTAAAATCAGTGAAATAATTGACTATTTTATTCTTTAATTTCAGATACGACAGCTGATTGTATTCATTAAATTCAGCTGTCGTATTTGAAATTAATGAATATAATTAATGTTCAACTAGTTAACTGATTCAACTTTTTATTCTTTATTGTTTATTCTTAAAGTTATTCTGTCAAAGCAAATCGTGACTGCGTTTGACTGATTACAGGGTATATAAATTACTCTATACTTTTGTTTATACAGTAAAAAGACCTTAGGAAGACTGACATTAATTTTTAAAATAGAAGAATAAAACATTAATCTTTTAATATTTTCCTTAATAAAAAAGAAACAAAATGACTTTAGTACTGTATTTAGTCAATTATTGACATATTTGTAAATATCTAATAAAATTGGGTACGCTACAATTGTGACATCATAGCCAAAGTCTACTGTACTTGAATACATGCATTTGAAAGCAAAAACCAAACTTATAACCGACAGAAATGGGTTAAAAGTGTTGACAGTTAGACAAAGCGCAAATTATACACTCAGTTAGTTGTTGGACGACGTTCTCGTATTTGATTTGCAATGGGCGTTAGTTAGATTTGGGGGCGTGGCAGGCACTAGCGTCGATTTGCAAGCTTGGCCGAAAAAGTTACAAAGTTTGGCGCTTGGCTTGCAATGCTGTTGAAATATTTGCACACGATATTGGCAATCGAGTTAACAGTGGCAGGCAAATATTACAGCCAAAATGACAGGCAGAAAATTGTCAGAATGAGACAACAGACGACAGAGGGAGAGAGCTGGTGATAAGGCGGCATATTTCAAAAATACGGATAAATTAAATTAAGCCATCCTAGGGACTGGAAAAAAATTATGTAAATTTAATCAAAATAAGTAGCAGCAGCAGCCGCGGATTGTCAGCGTCAAGCTAAAAGAGGCTTATAACAACAGTCGACTTGGCCAATAATAACAACAGCAAGGCAATAGCATGATGATGCTAAGTAGCCGCAATTCCAGCCATATGCTGTCAACGCAAAGCTCGAGGACCAATCTGAAGTTCTACAAAAGCAAATGGACGGCCAAAAGAAAAGAACAACAACGAAAAGCGACCAGCTCATAAACAAAAAAATAAGTTAATGTTATCTAAAAGATGTATTGTACAATAAGACACCTTGTAATTAAACTTAATTAATTTCGCTTGCCGATTTCTATTTTTAAATAATTTTTCGATAGTACAATTATTAAATAAATTATACTATTTTGTTAGAAAGACAAATATTTCAATCTAAAATTTTCACATCAATATTTAAGCTCTCTGAAACCAAGCATACCATATTTAACAATATTACTGGGTATATCCAGCGACTGAGTGGGAGAATTACGTGTAATAGACAAGCTCATTGGGGGATGAGAGAGTAATAAAGTTCCCGCCGTGGCAATAATAAAAAATTTTTAATGTTCCTTATTGTTTTGAGCAAGTTATCTAACGCATATTTAGAGGTAATTCAGCTCACAATGCCATAAACTTATTTACTATTTCCTTGGCTGTCTTGGAAAATTTAATTTGGCATTTGGTAATGTGCTGCGTGTTCGCTAAACGCTGGCCACAAAATTACATTTGGTATATTTATGGCAGCGACTCTAAATATAAATTACAAATTGCTCAGAATTTAATTTAATAATATTAAACTTAAACATTTTCAATAGCTGTAATTCAGTTTAATAATTCTGTGATTATTTTCTTTAGTCCAAAAAAATTTTTTCTAAATGAATATACATTATTAAACAAATGTGCAAACTAATTAACTCTTTAATAGATTTTAAATAATTTAAAGTAAATATTGCTTCAATTTGATTCACCAAAATTGCACAATATGGAAAGAGTAACAACTTGTTACAAACAGTAATTACAACAAAACCTTAATATAATCATTTTATAAATTCTATTTTAAAACTAATTTAGAATGTTGATTATACATAAATATCAATGTATGTGTGTGCGCGTGTGTGGGTGTAACTAACTTTTGCTCAAAAACTAATGTAGGACAAAGCATTTTTATGGCTGTGCCGCAAAAATGTTCTAATAAATGCAAAGTACATTTTGAAGCTCACTCAGTCAAACACTAGGACCACAGCACTTCTGAACTATGTACTCACAGATACACACACACATTAACACACACTCATAGGGCCAAAAAACCAAAGCCATTTTGAAGCACATTTTAATAGCATTGTAGAAATTTTTTGCACTTAATTAAGTGTAATTAAATTTTGCGTTGCCTGCTCGCCTATATTTGGTCTATGTGAGTATGTTAGTAGCTGTGTGTGTGTGCGGGAGGCTGCGGCAAGTGCCGAAAATGTGCGCCGTGTTTTATGCAACGTTTTTCCACTTGAAGTTGCCAAAGCGCCACAGCTCGAGTGCCATTTACAAAACTAAAAGTTCCTATTTTGTATGCTTAATAGAACGCGTACCGTGAGTGCACATTTATGAATAGGAATTTTGAGCAAAATACTAAACGATATTAATTAACTTTATAAGCATAATGATGAAGAGAATAGCTTTTGACAAAATACATGTCTTTCGACAAATTATTGTATTGTTTATTTTGAATTTTAATTATTTATTTAAAATGCAAACATTGCAGCCCTAATTAATTTAGAAATACAATATATACAGCTTAATTTGATTATAATATAAAATAGGATGAAAACTTCAATCACAGTTTAAAAAATGGTTTCATTTGTTTTTTAGAATTTTTTACAAGTTATTTAACCAACTGTCTGAAATTGAATTGGATTTCATAATTAAATGTTTCGCCAAAAAAAGTAAGAATATATTGCCGGAAGGAAGTAATTATAATTAGCCGCAAGTAAATGTCAGAAAACATTTCATTGGTTACACAGCGACCCCAAATGATGCCTGGCCAAAATTGCAGAGTTTCACTGACGTGAGTGACCGTAGCAGAAACAGAAACCGAAACAGTTAGAAAAGCAACAACAATGGCCGGTCATGTCAATGCCGTTGGATGTTGACTCAAGCGCAGCGGCGTTAAGCATACGCCGTGTGCCACTAATACTTGTGCATGTGTGTGCGTGTGTGAGAGAATGTATGTGTGCCCGCCGGATGTCATATTGCAAAATTGAATTTTTCGGTGCACAGCACTTTTGTTCCGCCAGCTGTTTGCCTCGTCATCATCACTGCAATGATTTTGAATTGTTGACATCAGCAAACGTACACGATGAAATGAAGCGTTCTATATAGATATATATATACTTATATTGCACTATATACTTACATATATATATTTGGATGTCATGCAGCTAAGTAACGTTATCAGCTTTATTTGATGTTTAGCAATTTCCTGATTTATCCCTCATGTTATTTCCGCTTTGCATTTGTATGTATGCGTTGACCACACCATATGTGTGTATGTGTACTGTACACACACACACACACTCCCTCGCACTCAAGAACAAAAATTTTTAAAGGAGCAAAAAAAACCGCAAAACTGATAAGCATTGAAATGAAATTTTACGTTTGCTGCAACAAGCATTTTACGTGTGTGTGTGTATGTGTGTGTATTGTTTGTGTTTGTGTGTGTGCGATTACGTGATTTTCAATAACATTTCCTGCTTAGTCGTTTGCTGACTCCGTTGAGCTACTAAAACCTCAATATTATTGGACAGTTTTGAGGATTCTGATTTGATTTATATTGATATTGCTATTTATGTTCTTGATATGAACAAATTATTCGATTACTTTCAAATAAATTCAATTTTACAGACGAATTTCTAAAAATAAAAAAGAGTTCGCATAATATAATACATTACTGAACATTTTTTTAGGTATCGTTGTTTAATAAAACCTTAATACAACGCTTATACAATTATAGGCATAAGTTAAATGTGTCGTTTGTCAAATTTACAGTCTATCAAAATTCAAACGAGCATATGTAACGAACATGTAAAAAACTAATTTAATTTGCGACTCATCGTTAGGCCTCACATGAGCTAATTATAATTTTGCTCCACTCGAATTCACCAATTGAAATTTCAACCACACACACGCACACATACACACACACCACTTTTCTCACACTCAAACACTGAAACAGAGTGAAAGAATGTGGCCATGTCCTTTTTACTGAATTTTTATGCAAAACATGAACATTTAGTGGAACGTTCTACGAATTTTTAATGAGTCTCCAAACACACAAACACAGACACAGTTACAGTGAACACAGACTTAACGAGAGCCAACTGCCGTTCTTATACGAGTATGTGAGCTTTTTAACATTTTACATGTTTTATGAGTCGAGTTTTTTTCTTCTTTCCTTTTGCATTTTTGTCTATTTTTTTTTTGTTATTTTCTCCAAGTGCAGGTAACTAAATCTGAATCCAACTCGGTATCTGACTTGTCCATGGGCCATTCTACGTCACACGTACAGGTAATCAAATCAGTTGCGTGCGTTACATAAATTTGCCAACATTTAGCAGATAATGAGCCAAAATTAGTAGCCGGACGATGTTGCAGGCAACAACAATGTAGGATGTGATAAGTTGCCAAAGCTGCTGCTGAACTAAATACGTATCTTTTGAAATTTATGAAATTCATGTTAAAAATAAAAAGTTTTAAATAATTTACAGGTATTTTTAAATTTTTGGTATTTAAAATAATGCGTTAAAAATTTAAAATAAGAATTTAAATAAAACACGAGCTTGATTTGAATATCCTAAATTTTATGATAATCATTTCTTGTTATTTTGGCATTTTTGTATTTGTGTGTGAATACTTTCTGACGATTTCTTGGAAAATTATTATAATTTTTTAGGTACACATTCAAAGGTTACTTAAATCTGAGTTTCACTTAAAATATGCCAAGCTAATTCTCTGATTGTCATAATATAATATTTTTGTATCTTCCAGTTACTTCGTTGAGTTTGGTATCTAAACAGATTCACAGCATATTTAAATGTCCAGCTTTATAGTTGCACTGTGGCATCTGCTGTCCAGCTAAATGAAGCATTCTGACACTTTGTGTTTGCATAAGGATTGTATATGAGGCAAATCTTTGTGCCTTCTTTGTGCTTGCCCGTTCAAGCGGCCAACAACCACCCAATTCACCACATTGCACCTAAGTAAATTATCGTGTTTCATTTGCCAGCCAGCCACCCACAGAAGGCAGCACCACTTGGCAACAGCTCAGCTTTTTGACCAGGAGGGCCTGTGGGAGGAAGAGGAGGAGTTGGCCAAGCGTGGCAACACTTAGTCACTTGGTTTCAAGAGTAAACACATCTTATAAATTATTCAAAAACGCAAAAAAGCTATTTGCAACACTTTACCGTTAGCGTTACCGTTGTCGTTGTCGTTGGCATTACCGTTAGCGCTGCCTGTCACTCGACACTGTTCCATTCTATATATACTTATATATATTTTTTTCCATTCCATTTTCGCCACTCTCTCATTGCGAACTTCTTGGTTGCCCAATGCTGCTTGTCCTGTGCAATCAGTCAAAATGCGGCGCGCAACATATGCGTGTGAAAGGGAGGGGGTGAGGAGGGGGAGGGGTGGGGAAGGTGGCATCTCGTTGCATGGGCGTGGCAGTTGCCAGGTAACAGCTCAGCACGGCAAAGCAAAAAGCATGACAAATGAAATGTTCAAGTTGCGCTTAAAGCAACAAAAACCAAAACAAAACCAAAATTATAAAGGGACACACACAGACACAAACACAAAGCAACGAAGGAAGGGGACAAAAAATAAAACAAGTAGAAAATACACAGAAAAAAAAAATTCCAAAATTCTCATAAGCTGAGCTGATACACGTATAGAAAGAGACAGAATATGTGTGTTCTATAAATAGCACGCTCGGCGGCCTGTGCTCTCACGATGCGTGTGCTCGGCTTTTAATACTCTCACAAATCATCTGATCCTTTGCTGATTTCAGTCGCTGAGCTGCGTTCAATACGGAGAGATTGTGCAGCGTTAGAGTTCTATCATACACTGCAACTAATGCTTTGCTCTCTTTATGTCGCCAAGTGTAACGATGCGACAGTTCGAATAGGCTTTCATTTAATTTCATTTTTTTTAATGTTAAGCATCAAAAGGTTTAGTTTACTTCGTGTTTCGTTGCTACGCACACTAGCGCAATGCTTTAAGACAGTCAAAAAATTGAAAACATTTGATTTCACTGAACAAATTATTTTATTCAAAATATTTGTTAAGAATTTAATAAATCGTATTTAAATCAAGTATTTAGCACTAAATTTAAAAAATTACCGAACTTTTGACAGCGTTTGGTATTGATTGCATTCCGGAATTTTTTTCAGTGTATTCTATTTTTGGGCGAGTTCCTCAGTTACTCAGTTTCGCATTGCCTTAACACTGACAAAGTGCCACGGCTTAGTGCAGCATGCTGTGGGGCATGCAAAATGAAGCCAGAAGAAGACCCAGGAAACGAACACCTTAACCATCGGGCGTTGAGAACTTGACTTTGTCAGTTAACTTTCCAGGCAACTCCTTTTTGGTACCCAGTAAAAGAAACATTTGCTTTCATTTATGCATGTGTGTGTGTGTGTGGGTGTGTGAGTGTGTGTGTGTGGATGTCGCGTAAAAGCTTCGCACAAATATTTAACTTAAGTAAACGTTCGTAATTAATTTCACTCTTAATACTGACATTTTGACGCGCTTTGCAACACTTTTTTCTCCAGCTGCACTCTCTCTTTTGTTCTGAACACATTTTTAAATAAAGTCTCACTGATTTTTCTATATATATGTGTGTGTGTTTATTGCTCCTGGCATGTCAAAGTCGCAGTTGGTAGTTTGTTTGTTTGGCCAGGGCAGCAGCATTAAAAAATGACTGCATAATTTATGTGTCAAGAGCTTGCGGCTACGTTTTTTGGGGGTTGTAATTGATGTTGCCACCCCGCAATTAACTCTCCGCCTGCCAAAGATTTATGCGCTCTGAGGTCCCTCGTGTTTTATGACGCGTCTTGCCTAAAAGCGTTCTCAATTACACGCAATTAACTGTAACAATTACCGGTCAAAATGCCGGAAAAATATTTACCAAAATCACACATACGACATGTTGACACAGCGACAAACAAACACACACACACACGCTAAATATTGTACAATTGTAAATAATGTGATATTGCGTATACGACGTGTATGTCGTATAAATAGAAATAACTGTTATTATAGCTCAGCCAAGTCAATTGAATGAAAAAGGGGAAGCTTGACAAGTGATTCTGCACGTCTGACATCTTTTGTATTTACGCTCAATTAATCGCTTGTTAAATTTCATTTTGTTATTTCGACTGAGAAACTGACAAAGAATACAAAATGGAAACCTTTCAATTTGCCCCAATCAATTTGATATGATTGCATTGTGGTATTAACTGGAAAAGTAAGGTCAAAAATCGTATAAAAACATGATTGAATATGTCAATTTAAGTTCAATGATTAAGAATAAAAGAATATAAAAACCTATCAATTTAATTCTATAATCATAAATAATGTTTATTTATCTACATATTTTTCTCTTCCATGCCTTCAAATTTTTTTAACTAATACTCTATAAAATATTCTGTGAATTTTTTTGCAATTTTACAGAATTTTATGTTGCCCACATTTTTTGCGTTTTTTTTCTCGTTCTCGTTATCAATCGATAATAAGACGCACAAAATTACGCAGTTTCCACTTCAAAGTGCCTTAAATGTACAACAAATAGGCAACCCAAATATCACTAAGCATCTTAAAGATATTTTCGTACAAATTCAGACCGTTCCAAGGGCCATTCAGAGAATGCGGCTGCCAGGCAACGATGATGATGATAGCGAGAAAAAGTAATAGGAAAGGCAACTAAAAACTTCGAGTGGTATATAAACACTTGAGTGTCCACTTGACCGTTAGTCCTTCACTTTAAAGATCTCGGATAAAGATAAAGGCAACTTGCTACTGATAATTATTTATGATGGCCAAGTAAATGATACTTTAATCGTAATTAAACTACGTTTTTCAGAAGCCTAAAAGTTCCCAATAAATCTCAACCACAATATGAAATGGCGAGCGGTTATGTTTGTAGTTACTTCATTTCGATGAAAATTTATTAAATTAAAACTATTATACAGTGATGATAAAATTTGTTTATTTTTGTTTTGTAAGTAATAAATGGCTAAATATTTAAAAAACTTAATGAATTAAGAATCAGTTTATTAAATAAATAAATTAAATGAATTAAGAAGAGGCATGTAAAATACTTACATCTTAATTTAATCATGCACAATTTTAGTTGCTTCCATTTTTTACCACTGTCAAAATACCTCCATTGTCACTTTGCCAATCCACGCACATCTGTCCAGAATCCATGTGGTTATTGTTGCCGCTTTTTGCCACATTTTGCGCCTCTCACTCAAATGAATATCACATATTTTACACGCATCGCATATTTACAGCGCATATTGAGCGTATTTACAAGACTATTCGTGTGGCAAGCATAAAAAAGAGCTGTAAATACTGTTAACACACTAACAGATACCCTAGATTTGAATATTAATGTCTTTGATTAATCACTTCATCACTTATAATATTGTTTTATTTATTAAATAATAATAATATGAATAAAAATGTATTTTTTTGGTTTGATTTAATAGTTTCTTTTTTAATATATCACCAAAAATATTTTAATATTTAAAATGAAAAAAACTTCAGATTCCAGAATGTATATTAAATTTAACATTAAAAAATTTAGTATTCATCCTAAATTAGACAATTAGGATAGCTGCAAAAAATATATTGAAAGAATTCCCAAAATATTATTGTTTTAGCTCAATATTATAAGACTTTTTATAAAATATTGTTTTTTTCACTTAATATTCTGTTGGAAAATTAAACTCTGCACATTTTCTTTTACAAATTGAGACTAATGTGGTGCGAGTACTGCCCAATTGGAGGATGTTCACTAACAGCAGAAATTAAAAATTGAAATTGAATTGTGGTTGACAAACGCAATATATGAAAGTATTCTCTTTTTCTTTGTAAATGTCGTTTTTTGTTTGCTATGTAAGTGTATGTGCATAATGCATGACACATTGGCATATTGCATATTGAAATATTGAAAAATGCAAAAGATTTTTGTTTTTGTTTGATAGTGAAGCATGCTGCGTTATTTTTCTTATGGCAATCGTAATATTGCTGCTTTGAATGCTGTCGTTGTCGAGTTTATTAACTGACTGCTTTGAGCCTGGTATGTTTAATTAATTGCTGAACAGCAATTAGCATACAGAAAGCAGAAGGCATCAGCCTCGATGTGACAGCAGCAACAAATTGAAATTTCAGAAAATACGTATGCAATTAAATGAAATGCAGTTTGAAATGAAATGTTTGCTGACTGCCAAGCAAAATGAAACAATTAGCAAGATGTGTGTGTGTGTAAGTGTGTGTGTTGGCCTTATCGTCTAGGCCAGACACTTACACAGTTTGCTTAACGGCAAAACAAATTAAAATCTGTGAAATGTGCTCTGTATCTATGTGATGAACAGTGCTTACTGACTCACTGGCTGACCCCTGACCCCTGGCTGCCCAATGCACTATGACTTGCTGACCTCATGCTGCTCACATGTTGACCACAAGGCACACATTCAGCTTTTGGCCATATATACTGACTGCAAGCCACGTTTAAGCCATGTTGCCTGCTTTAAATATTTATGCAATTTATTTTTGTCTAAACTAATAAGTTGTTGCTGCTGCTGTTGTAGTTTTAGTGCAGGTTGTTTTATCTCATAATGAAATACTGCACAGTAAGTGTGTGTGTGTGTGCTTGGCTTGCATTTTGATATTTGCGCCTGGTTGTAGGCAACGATTTATTTGCCAGACCCAGCTCTGTGGCAAGCAAGATGTTAACATATTCATTGAATCTGAATTAGTTTCGAGCTCTCAGCTCTCACATATTTAGAGCTGCATTCTGAATTATGAGTAAGCTTCTGACTCGACTCCTGCTCCAGGGCTTGACCCATTGGTCTAACTGGCTTCATTGTTAAAACGAGAATGATGCAATTTTGTAATTTTGTAATTTAAACAAAGTCGATAAACAAGTTGTAAATGCAGTTAAAAGATCAGCACTAATTAAATTTAACGGAGAATCTTAAATGTATATTTTCAATCATTAATTACAAATTTGTATGATGCGTTTGTATTTATTTGTTTATTTATTAATTTTAACTTGACTAAAAAACGTCGGCAAAACAATTAATCAATTGACAATTAAACTATATAAAAAATTATAAGTTAATATAGATATTACTAGCACAAAAATTGAATTTAATTTTATTTAAATAATTCGAGTCTAAGAGTTTAATTTAAGCTCATTAATTTATGCTTAGCCTTTGCAGACACCCCAACTAATTAATTGATAAATAAATAATTCGCAACCAATTTTATTTTTCTTTAAATAATTTGTTGAACTTGGAAAAAGTATTTAAGCTTAATCAAGTCTTTGCAAACCACTTCACTAATTAAGTTTACCGAATGATAAATTTATGATAAATTTATTTTATTTTGTCATTATCGGAAAAGTTTTATTTTGAATTTGTTTTATAATAACTCGAAATAGTATGTTAATTTAAGCATAACCTAAGAGTCTTAAGTTTAATCAAGTCTTTGCAAGCCACTCCAGCCCGCGAGCAGCGTATTCCAGCCCCAGGCGCCCGTCTGGGCATCAATCCAAGCTCTGAATGCCGCCACACTCGTATAAACGCCCGGATATTCGCGCTTAGCACAGCCAAGACCCCAGGAAACGATGCCGTAGAGCTTGCCCTCTGAGCTGCTGCCGGGTGATAGCTGGTAGCCAACCAAGGGACCACCGGAGTCACCTTGGCAACTGTCGTGCCCGTCGCCGGCAGCGCACAACATGCGCTGGGTGATGGGCAGCACTTTGTTGTAGAGCCGTCGACACACACCTGGCGCCACGTGAGTCACATCCACATAGCGCAGAGCTGGCGACACGCCCTCATCGCCCTCGCCCTCCTCGCTCTGGTAGCCCCAGCCACTGACGTGCAGCAGCATGTCCGGGGTAAGTGCATCCTGTGCGGTCGCCAAAGGCACTGCCTGGACCTGCTCCGTGTAGTTGAGCCGTGAGTGGAGCAGCAACAGGGCCAAATCATTATCATGTGTCTGCGGATTGTAGGCTCCATGGCGAATGATCTGATGCAAGCTGAGCAATTCCCCGCCCCTGGCATGCTCCGTGGAGCCCAATCGCACGCTGTAGTCCAGCACCGACCAAGGACCGTCTTCAAAGCAATGGGCAGCGGTTAATATGAAGTAATCTCCGATAATGGCACCACCGCAAATATGCTGACCGTTCAGCTGTACCGATGCCTGGTATGGGAAATTGCGTATGTCTGTCACCTGGCCGCCCACAATACGTCCATCATATTGAGGCGTGGCCAAACTGTCAGCAGCGAGCAGCAGTAAACCTGTCCACACAAATGCCAATGGAGTCATCTTACTGCGGCTGAGAGTGTCGTAATAGTGTCAACTCCGCAATCATTTCATCGCATTTATACTCGTAGGCATTTCCATATCAGTTGCCTTATCTGCGAGTCAACAAACTTGGTTGAAAACGATACCAACTTGCCATTTATTTCAAGTTCAGTTCAACTGGTTCTTATCAATAACTATTTGCTTTTACTCATTTTTGGCGCTCTCTGTTGTCTGACGTTGACCCAATAACCTTCACCTGTTCGAATCTGAAGGTTGTACAAATATTTGATAAGCAACAAATTTGTTGATCTTTAAATAAGATGTAAGGTAAATGAATAATGTAAAGTATTTATTATTTAATTGTTAAATAAGTTTGTAGATGTTGCTGGCTGGTGCTTTTCTATATATGAGTAATTTCTTTATCAGAGCAGACGATCTGATTTTTCTGTTTAGTTTGATATGAAGGTTATTTAAATTTATATGCAGATTACATCGGATTTTCGCTCCGCTAAAAGACATTTTTATTTTTAAAAATATTTTTTCATTTATATATTTATTTTAAAGGCAGCAAATAATAAATTAAGTTTGATAATAGAAATAAGCTAAATTTGCTAATTAATAAATTTAATGAGGAAGTTTATTTTGAGTTATGTGTAAACTTACCAAAAAATATAAAAAAAAAAATCTATTTTTTTAAGTAATACAGTTAATTATAAATATGTATAAAATTACTTAAAATTTATACATGTAACTTAAAGTTTTCTATTTTTGTATCATTAAAAAAAATCAAATTAACGTTGCATAAAGAAATTGTTGCGTTTATTAGTGAACTAATAATAATTGATCAATAATAATTTTCAGTTTGGTTTCTTGTTAAATATGGTAGTAAACTTTCCGGCGCCGATGTGCTCATAATTGTAATGGCTTCTTTTGCAGCATTTTTTATTGTTTAAATAAATCAATTGGCGTGCACATTTGTGGCCACAAAAACCGCAACACCGTCGGCGAGAGAAAGAGAGAGAGACGGAAAGTCGAACAGTCATTTATGTATGTCAGTCTGGCAGTCATTTAGTCAGTTGTTGTATGTTTTTTTTTGAGTTCAATGTTTTTCAGTGGTCACACACAGCCGTTACAATTGGCCAACGTTTGCTACTGCTGTGGTTTTCACACTTTTTTGGCAAGTCTCGCACACATTTTTGGTCCAAACATATGAGTGAGAGACTCTCGCAGAGTTATCTGGTGTTATTTCAATTTGTTTGGTTTTGCGCCGGGTTTCTTTATTTTGGCTGATCGCCCGTAATGCCGCAGGCCACAATGCCACATTCCACATGCCACAAGGAAATGAAGGCGGTTCAGTGAACCCCAATCAGAGGCAACTGCAATTGACAGTTTCAATTATTTAGATAGACGCGCCTAAGCCTTTAACTCAGCGCGTAATAAGCTCCCAAAATGGATCCGTCTATAATCTCAATATTTGGCTAATCGGCACACAGCAAGCCAATAAATTGCTTTGGCTTAAAAAATGCCATCGTTCTGCCCGTCAGCAGGCCTTCGAAATACTTTCGATTCGAAATAACACGCCTATAAATAAGCATAACTGTCAGCATAACAAAAACACCAAATTGCCAAGGCCTAAACCAACAACAACAACAAGAATGGCATCTAGTGAAAGTCTTTGCCAAATATTAGCACATTTTTACACCTCCTCCTTCGGCCATTTTCCTCTTTGGAGCAGTGGGCGTGGCATGCAGACAGTCAGCGAGACAGTTTGGCATTTTTGTGTGTTATGTGTTGCGTATACGCCGTGTGAACTTACGCTCAAAGCGAACGCCTTAACCTTTTGCAAACATGAACATTTCTTCTTTTTTTTTCAATCTTCCAACTGTCACAAACATGAAATTTGACTTTTGACACGATTTGCAAACTTGTTTAGAATTTTATTAAACTTTTTTTTAAGAAGTAATTTTTTGCTTAGCCTTAGGCGGCAATTTCAATTCAAAAAGTGTAGATATTTTATTGTTGCAGCCCAGATTAAATTTATGTCAATTTCGTTCTCGATTTCAATTGCACATCAAAAAAATGTATAGAATTATTTTTGATGCAGCCTTTTATAAAAGAATATCACTTTGATTTTCAAATATAAATGACTCTCTTCAATAAGGTAATTTTTAAAAATTAAAGAATTTCAAGCACTGTCACTTCCAAAATCTGAACTCCATCCCTTGATTCAGTTTCACTGTAGAGTGCATCAATTTTTACTTGCACACTAAACACGTCTCGATGTGTTTTCGAGTTTTGTAACTCATTTGCAACTAAACTGAGTTCATTAAAGTTAATTTGAACGTGCAACACTGGCGTGCCACACAACACATGCAACATGGCAACACTGCAACGTGAAGTGTGGAACATCATCTCCTGGCCACACAATGCACACCACCTTCAGCCAGGGAATGTACTCGTACTTCTCGTCCGGGGCACGTGGTTTAGCGTCGATAAGTTTGACATTTGTGCAACGGCAAAATGACAACTGCAAGCCAAGCTGAATGCCAAAATGAAAAAGTTGGCAACCCGGCACCCTGTGCACACACACACACACACACACACACACACATAACACTGACATTTGCATTTGTCTTCCGCAAAAAGCTTTCAAATTAGCGACAGCTTCAGGTCCTTCAAATTTTCCTGCTCTCCTGCTCTTCTCCTTCTCCTCCTTAAAGAGCTCAGCCACAATTTCCCTACATATTCCTTCCGCTTTTTATCTGCAATGACAACTACAGCTCACGTCGCCCTAGGCACGCAAAGAAATATGCAAATAATTAGCAACCAAATGCAAAATTATATTAAAAAAACGCCTTTACGATTACAGTTTATTTATACTCTAGAATATAATTTTATTTTATTGCTAAGTTAAATAAAATATTTCTAACAGAAGAAACTCACTTGTTATATGTTAGCTTCTTATTTTGAAAATTGTTCTAAAAATGCTGATGTTTTTCTTTTAGTAAAATTACCAATTTATCAGAATACTTTTTATTTATTAGTTAATTTATTTATTTATTTTATAATTATGCTTTATAATTCATATATATTACTTATCAATTTATTAATTAGTTTATTTATTTATTTATTCATTTAATTATTTGTTTATTTATGATTATTGAGTTAAAAATATAAATAGAATTATTAAATATGAATGTGAAACTAACATTGTAATTATATTAAATCACTTTTTATTCGTAACTGAAATGATGTAAAAGTTAAAAATATAAAATTAAGCTTATGTGCATAATTGGTTAAATTGGTCAAAAGGTTTTTTGCAAGGATTGGGAAGCACAACAACTAAAATAATTATATCGAGTATACTTACATATAAGTAAAGTTCCATTGAATTATTTTTATTATTTTCTTAATATTTTCGAATTCTTTAAATTTTGTATTTTGTATTTTGATTTTTAAAAAGCTGTCTAAATCAAATTAGTTCTCAATACACATGACATTGTATAAAAGCAAAGAATACCTTTAAATAGTTTCTGCCATTGTTTCCAATCGATAACCATTTAAAAGACAATTATTTGATATTATTTGATTGTTGGATTCTATTAGCTGGATAAGTGCACAGTCTGTTGATTTCATTTAGTCAACGATTTCAGTTATTTGAGTGCTGATTGGGCCAACTACTTACATACCAGAAAACGCCACACGCAATTTGCTTTGCACAACTGATGCCCGATTCCCTCTCATTCTCTCAATCCCATCCTTTCTCTCTAAACTCTCAGCAGTGACAGCTCGACCAGCTCAGACCCAGAATCAGAATCAGACTCAGAGACTCAGAGGCAGAGTCTAAGCCAAAGTTATGGCATGGCATTCAAGCAAACTCGTAGAGACAACTGGCAAATACACATGCACAGATACAGATACATAGATACGAAATCAGTTTGAAAATTGAATTCTAATGCAACATACCAAACTGAACTGAAGTCGAAACTGAACTCAAGTGAACTGTGGAGTGACTTTGTACCGCTGCCATCCATTGACTAAAACAAATGGGTTCCACAACATCTTTTACTGTCAGCTGCAACTTGTCGCCCCGTCCATTTGTGTATCTGGAACTGGATCTGTGTCTGTTTCTGTCTCTCTGTCTCTGTGTCTCTGTGTATTACTGTATAAATAAAATAAATATTTATATTGAAATGCAACGCAATCGAGCGCAACCGAATTGAATTTCAATCCAGTTCAGTCCAGTCCAGTTTTGTCCGTGTCTTTTAGCCTGTCTTTTTATTTTCGGCCAAAAGTAGAGTTCCGGCACAAGTCCGTCGAATTTTCTCTACCCAATTCAATTTTGAACTTTGTCGCATTTAATTGCTTTGCATTTGTCCAAAGTTGCGCAAAATGTGCAATTGATTTGAGGATCTGTGCAGGTAAACCAGCCGAAGCTAATCTTTGAATGCTTTTCAGAAAAAAACTTGTTCTTCGACTTCGAAGTGAATTGAATGGAATTCAATTGAATTGTCTTAGCCAAAACTTGTTCTAAATAGTTTTATGGTAACTTAAGACTATTGGCCCAAATGCTTGGCTAAGTGACTTTTGCTTTGTTTCATTTATATCAGACAGCGAATTTTGTGAGCCTTTTGTGAGTTGGTCAGCGACCGGAAACGGAAATATGCTTTACGCACATAATACATGCAAAACTGTAAGAGCTGTTTGTGTGTGTGTGTGTGTGTGGTAGAATTTTATTCTTAAGAGAGAGTAAGGAAAAGAAGGCAGCTGGAGGAGCCTTTGTCTCCAATGGTTTATGCATGGCAGCTCCCATTGCTGTACATAAAATTACATTACTCAACAAACAGACAAGCAGCAACAAATTATCATTTAGATAATACTTTTTAGTGCTTTTCAGCATGCACACACACACATGCATACACATTCCTCGCAGCTTCTGTCTGTGGCACTCAGTCTTCCACACACACTTAGCTCACACACATGACATTCTTAATACCCTGTACCCTTTATACTTAAATTATTTTAAGCTTGTCAATTTTATTGATATAAATAAAGATATAATAAAAAAGGAAGTTTGGTAATAATACCATCATATATTTATTATTTGTTTTTTATTTCTAATTTATTATTTATTTGTTTATTTTCTATTATAGCCAGACTAAGAGCACTAAGTAAATAGAATTTTGACAGTTAAACTAAAACAAAAATTAATAATTAAATAAGTATTAAATATAATATATAAATATTAATATGCATAATTAATTATAATATAATATTAAAAAATATAAAATAGCACAGACTGAAAAGAAACACCTTTTACAGCATAGATAACAATTAAGAACAAATAAATGTTAAAATATATAATAAACAAAATTTAGTACAGATACTATTTGAGCACGTAATTCAATATTACAGCGTATGTGGCAGTCGATCACACCCTAGTCAACTCCATTTAAATTATTTTTTCGTATCTGCATATGTACTTTCCATTGTGTGTGCACTACACCCAGTCAAGGCATATAAACATGGCCAGCAAACTGGTTTATAATTGAGTCTGTAGCGTACTTTATAGTCGTCAAGAGCTGCTACAGAATTTGCTATTTTTTCCTATTTTTTTCCCTTTTTTTTGCCAACGGAGTGCTGTCTACTTTCTGTGCTTTTGCCAACCAAATGGCTATAAAAATACGCGGCAAAAGCGCGTAAAGTAAAATGTAAGTGGCAAGCAAGGAAAGAGCCAAGGGGAAGGGCGAAAAGGATGGGAATGGTGGTGGTGGGGGTGGGCGTGGTTAGCATAATACGCATAATAACAAAGCGGAAAGTGTGCAAAAGCCGTCAAGCAGCAGCTACTAACTCCCTTCCCCCTTCCTTCCACCCATCGGCATCCAAAACAAGGAGTTTATGTTGGGTTGAACTGAACTGAGGCCATTTGCATTGCCTCATGTTTGGTTTATGTCTTTGTTTTTGCTTAGTTGAGTGGAATTTATATAAAAGTAAGTACACACATATATACATATATAAGCACTAAGTAGCTGCTGGAAATGTAACTTGTTGATTAAACCGTAAAAAGTGCAAACAAAAACAAAATAAATATAAATTTATAAAATAAAATAAAGTAAGTAAGATATAAAATTAATTAAAATTGACTTATTTTGATTTATAAAAAATTCATAAAAAAATAAAAAATAAAAAAAATAGAAATTTGCATAATTTGTTTTAGACAAAGTTCACATATCTTTGAAGTCTATGCTTTTAGTTGCTAGTTCAAAACAATTGAAAAATGTTGTTTTTTTTTTCATTTTATTGAAAAAATATTTTATCAATTTTATCCAATAAAACATAATTAATTACACGAATTAAGCGAACATCAATACATAAAAATTAAAAAGAAATATGAAAGCATTTTTTGTTTTAAGTTTCTTTTACTATTTTTTTTTTTTTGTAAATTTAAATTAGTTTTATTTAACAGTTTATCAAATAGTTTTGCCTTTATGGGGATGAAGGAGGGAAGACTGCTTATAGTATCTAAAACTAGAAATATTCATGCACTTTGTTGCATTAATTTTTATAATTCCTTGTGTAATTATTCTTTGTTTAAATAATTCACAAGATGCACTTAAAATGTCAGCGCAAAAACTAACACACACACACACACACAAATATACACAGCATCAACACACAAACGCACACACTCAGATAAGTACACACATTTGGCAACCTTCGTCTGTTCCATTCTGTGTGGAATTTTCTCTCTCTGCTTTTTCTCACACGCGCTTTTATTATGATTTCTCACTTGCTGTCCGTCTCTTTCTTGTGCCATTTTGCACATTTACATTTTTATGAACATTTCGCTGTTCGTTGTTGTTGCACTTAACGTTGTTGTTGTTGTTGCTGTTTTTGCTGTACACACATCCTTTTTAGCCGCGTCGCGTTCATAATACACGTCTTTTATATGCGCATATACTAATATGCATTATATATACATATGTATATGTGTGTGTATGTATGTGAATAGGAGAGAAACAGAGAGAGAGAGGTATAAAGAGCGAGTGCAAGCTGACATTAAAGTATATTAAATTACTTAAGCATAGAGGATGAAGCAACAACAACATTAGCAAATGTTACAAGCAAGACATACGCTCACTTTTTAAAGCATAATTTCTCAAGCATAAATCTTGGTGGCTTTTTGCAGGCAACAAACAAAAATTAGTTGCACTCGGCGAACAAAAAAAAAAAAGATGGAACGGTAAATTATGCGCCGCAATATGTCAGCGTGTTGCCAGCTAGAGTTGCCAGCCAGAGTTGCCGAGCTGCCAGCGCACTATGGGGCGAAATCCGAAAAATCGACTATTTAGTCATTTTATCAAGGTATTAATTTAACTACTGTTTTGGTATTAACATCTTAAGAAAACTTCAAACTGTAAAGTTCTGTACCAAAAATGTTAAATAACAGAAAAATGTTAACCCTGACAGCTGTTAAAGTCAGCTGTTGCTTCCGAAAAGCACGTTCGTTAACAGTGCAACATTTTTGCAGCCTATTTTCAAATTGGTATTGCACAAAGGCTAATCATTTTTTTTACAATATTTAAAATGAATACCAATTATACGGGTTTGTACTATGTGTTGGTTTTACTAGTATTCTGTATTTGTACGTGTTCTGTTTATATTTTGTTATATTAATTAATGCTTTGAAAGATAATTTCTTGGAAAGAAATATCAACTTTGTGAAGGAATTTAGCAATGATGCTTAACGAGGCTTAATGTAAGTCCAACTGTATGTCGTAGATCCATTCAATGTTATTTAAAGGCAATATGTCTCAATTTGAACAATTTGCGATAATCCGCGCAAATAAATTTTTGAGGACGTAACCTCACAATTTTTCCATGCTGATTTGCTCGCTTGTCGTATGAGGTATTTGACCAGTTTTTGAGGTATTTATTATTAACTCGAAAACTACTTCATATATTTTGATGCGGTCTTTTTTCTAGTGTTATGTATACCCCTAGAAATTTTTTGGAAAAAGAGGCGTGTCAAAATCCCAGCCCCAAATTTTTTTGTTTTTTAATTTTATGCTCACAACCATATATTAGACCACACAACTTTCTTTGTCTAACAATTAGTTTTTCTCTTTATTGCTAATAATAAACAAGCTCAAAGCTTGTTATTTGGAACAAAAATTAAGAGCTTACTTGCTACCGATACCAAAAAAAAAATATAAAAAATATTAAGACCGGGGGTGGTGACACGCCCACTTTTCCAAAAACATTTCTGAAGGTGTACATGACATGAAAAAAAAACCGTACTCAAAAATTTAGCTTATTATAGAAGTTATTAATAAATATTCGATATTTCGGATTTCGCCCCATAGTGCAGCGTGCACCCGTTGCGTTTGTCACACAGCATGGCGGCCAAGTTGGCAACACGGGGCGGGGGATGGTGAGTGAGGGGATGGTGGGTGTTCCCCTTGCCCTGACAGCCCACGCTTAATCAGAAATTATTTGAAAATGTAGAGTCGACATGTCGCGAGTCTCAAACTCACGACTCACGCACCGAGCAGAAAATGCAACTTCTGTAGCCACTGCCGTTGCTGCTTCTTGCAATTTGCACACGCTACGACCCCATGACCTAAATAGAAAGAAAATCTCAGCAACAAGAAAAGCAAACAAAGGATATTCTCTGACTCTGACTCTGACTGTGGCTCTGGCTCTGGCAAAGCCAACTTTCATAGACTGCAGTCAGCGTTGCACGCTGTGCCAACTCCTTGGCTCATTTGTTTCGTCGACACAAAAAAGTATGCTACACAAAAACAAAACAAAAAAACTTAACAACGAATTCTGGATACCCTAGGATAAATTATTATGGACATAAACAAGTCTAAAAAATAATTAAATTATGTATATTTTCATTAATATGTTAATTACTGAATATTTAAATGATATGATCGAATAATTAGAATGTAAATTTTTTAATAAATATATACAATACAAAATACATACTCACCATAAATTTTAATACAGCAAAGTCAATAAGCCCTAAAAAAATTTGATAAAAATATAATAAAGTCTACTTAATATTTATAGCTATTAAAAACTGAATATTTTTAGGAGATGATTGAATTTAAATATTAAAATACATATTTAGGATTTAATATACCAGCACCTTTAAAAAAGTTTAAGCATCCATGAAATTTAAACTAAAAAGGATACTTAAAGGAAATAATTTAAGTTCAGGTTGCTAGTCTGATATTTCAACTTATGAAATATGACTTCATTTAATTTTTAAATATTTTTCCAACATGTTATAATAATTAAAAACTAAATAATCAACCACAAACAATGCCACAGCTTTTTTCAGCCATATAAGAAATTATATTATTAAAACTAAGTTTTGAATCAGAGAAATCAAAAATAAATACTTGGTATGAGAAAAAGCTATAAAGCAGCACATAAACAAGTAAAATAAATTATATGAAACAGAACATGAAATATACAGTACAGCATAAAAGTTATAAAACATAAAAAATTTTTAGATGTTTGACTGTTAGTAAACCTATAAATATAAATTTCGTCTTCTGGAGAATATTGAATAAATAGATCAATATATATAAAAGTAATATAAATTTCTCTAAAATGAAATGTATAATATAGATCAAAGTATTGTAACAAGATAATGCCTGAGCGGGTGTATTTATTGTAATGACACAGTTGGCATACCTTCCTGCTAGATTGCAAGCCAGAGCACAAAAGCCATCGCATCCTCAGCAGGTTCTTCTTGGAATGGTTGGCATAAAGAGAAAGAAGAAAATGAAGTAGAAGGAGTCGTGGAAGTCTTACGCCGTATAGCCGCCCACTTGGCAATAATAACTCATGTTAACCGAAACCGTGCAGTGTCTTTTCCCGCTGTTGCTCCTTCGTTGTCCTCGTGCTCATTCTCATTCTCATTTTCATTCCGGCTCTCATTCTGTTCAACCTGATTCTCGTCCTTTCTCATACATACTGCGTACTTGGGCAAGTCAGCAACAAAAAACAAAAAACTTTTCGCGCACAATCAGCTGCATTTCAACATTGCGTCGCATTGTTGCCTTTTGCTTATAATTTACTTTTACTTGTGCGCTTTGGCGCTGGCTTTGTGTTGTGTTTGCGTTTGTGGCGTGTAAAATATTTGCACAGCCAACGACAACGACAACTACAACAATAACAACAACAACAACAAAAATACGACAACAACAAATAACAACGACAATAGAGCACAGCATTAACCATAATAATTTTCTTTGCGAAAAGTTGCAGCCAGGACATGTTGGTGGAGTTCCTGTCATTGTTAATCAGCTGCCAGCTGCTGGTAAACAAAATGCATTGAATGGAGCCTTGAATCCTGTTGTTTCCATTTCAGCTCTGTTTACTCTAGCAGCGAAGACAAAAAGACAAAAGTAATATGCACAAGAGACGAATGCATCTACAAGACGCTGACTGAGGTCTATAAGACATCGAAGAGTTTCTTTTTTACTCCCACAATGTTATATATATAAGCTGCTTTGTTCTGAACTAAGAGTCACATTGAAATTGCATCGCGCATTTAGTTTTCAAAACAATTACAGAATTATAAAACTTGCTACAAAAGAACTCACTATAATTATTATAAAAAGTAGTGCTGTAAAATCAACTTGAATCAATTTAAAAATTGACATTTTTGAAAAATTTCAAGGGGTGGACAGTGTTGGAAAACCGTGAAAATTATCCTAATGAAATTAATTTTAATGCAAAACTTAATAAACATTTAAACAAAGATAAAATTGACATTTGAGACAGTTATGGATGCTGGACGATTTCGAAAAACTGTAGAAACAGGGAAAGTTTGGTAAAAAATTTAAAATTAGTTAATTTATTAATTTTTCAAATCAGTAAAGTTTTGATACAAAATCAAAAAATGAGTGTTAAGGTGATAAGTTTCTACTTTCCGCAAGAAAATCAGTTAAGTTTTGACAACGTTATTGATCTTGGAAGTTTTTGAAAAACCGTCAAATGGGGTAGTGCTGGAAATAAATAAAATTATTAAATTAATGCAATTTAAATGCAGAATCGGTTAAGCTTTGAGGAAGTTATGACTGTCTTAAGTGTTGTAAAGGAGACAAAACTGTAGTTCCCATCAGAAGAGACTTTAAATGATTGGCAAACTCAATAAAAGATATTTTAAAGTTCCTATCTCATTCAAAAAATCGATTACAGTGCACACAACTTGTGATGCTCCACTCTAGCCCTTCAATTCTTAGTTATTTGGTGTTTTCTGCTGAATTGGCAGCTGCCCATCAACGCTTTCGGACATCATAAAACTCAATTAAGTACAGCACTCGCACAACCGATTCATTCATTCACTCACACGCACTTGGTAAAGAGTGTAAAAGTCGATTAGGATGCCCATTTTGATGAGCTGGGAGCATAAACTAAGGCGCAGCAAATGAAATTGCTTACAAGCCGAAAAATTTTGAACTATGTAAGTCATAAATATGTGGAAAGTTTTCTTTTCAGCCTTGCCAAATGCAACGTGAGCGCTTTTTGCTAGTTTCCGACTCGTCCCTGAAAAGGCAAAAAGGCACGCAGCTAAAATAATTGATAACAGATTATGTTTTACAATCTAAGCAAGGAGATATGAGATATGCTCGTAATTTTAATGGCCACATGTAGCGGGCCACACGTAGACAGCAGTTGAAGAAGCACCCAGGAAAAAGGAGTAGGAAAGGCAGCAAGAGAATGAGACTCAGGCACAGATTCTGCAAAACGTTGGAAAACTTAATTATTTCGTGCTGGCTGCCGGTTTTGGCCATTTCAGGACGTATACACAGAAAGAAAATAAGCAAGAATGTCTTAAATCGAACTCCCGACTATAGGATAACCGTTACTTATTTAAATATAAGCAAACTATTTGTATTGCATACTTTTAGGCACTTATGTTGCTTGAAAGCTTAAATCAGCCAGTACCATCTTCTTATTTGTCCGATCTAGTTAGGATTTAGTTAACGTTAACTACAAAAAATATTAATAACTTTAAAACTGGTATGGTAAATATTTTATACAAACTCGATCTGTGTGGGGCTTATAAAAATCGGTGGGCCAAATTTGGTTGCTCGGCATCTCGGTATTCCGACCTTTTTTTTTTAAGTGTACACACACTCATAGAAATGTACGGAAGCAGAGACTGAAAAGTTATTTATTTTATGGTCAAAAGTTAGTTTCTGCTGCTGCCAGCTTGGTGGCTTCACAATTTACTGGAGCATGGCGCATAAATCATAAACTATGTAAACGTGGCTCGTGTGTGATCTCTCCTCTCATTTCATTTCATTTCGTTTTATTTCTTTGCTTTTCCTTCATTCCAGTAGAGATTTTTAATTGTATACTTGGATTTAATCAGCAGCTACCTCGGCAGCGACTTCGGCAGCTACCACAGCCGCCATTTCAGCAGCTGCCTCGGATTTGAGTTCTCTGGCCCGGGTCTCGCTGGGATTGAGCAACATGACGTTGCCTTTGCTGAGGCTGCGTTTAAGGGACTGTCTACTAACCGATTGCCTCAACATGGATGGATTGCTTGCCCGGGAGATCATCGAACCCGTTAAACTGGGCGTCTGCTCCAGATTGGTTTTGTCCTCGGGATTCTCCTGTTTATTTTCCAATGCCTGTTGCATCTCAAGCAGCACAGCATCCCGATAAAATTGCGTTTCGTCCAGCTTACGATTATACATGCCAGTGGGATTCTCGCGATCAAAGTACAAATCCGGCCGTATATCACTATCAGTGACCAGCACTCGTGCTCCCGGTATGGGCAGGAATTTGAAGAGACGCTTCCTTAGCTTCGGCATATACGTATTTCTCATGTGTTGGGGTACATGATGAAGTCGGCTAATCATTCTCGATTCCCTCAGTTCCAATGGACGATCGATGAGACGTCGTTCCATCGGCAGACTCTCCTTGATCGCCTCCAGCTGGCGTTGGGTCATCTGCAACGGACGTGCTCCATCCTTCCAGCGCTCCTGGCCACTCATAAAGGCAATTTTCTTATTATTTCGCAGTTGTTTGCGGGCAACTCGCTTCGCAACACAATTGTATATAATGCGTGGTATATATGGAGGTATCGGAAAGTCCCGAGTTGAGATGGTAAAGTGCTTGGGATTGACCAACATATTGAGATATTTGCCATCGGCAAACATCTTCAGCTGCTTCTCGGCCTTTTTGCCCTTGACGAGTTTCTTGATCTGCGGTTGGGGCAAATCATGTTTGCCCATTTGAAAAATATGCTTGTGTCCATGTCCAAAGACATGTCGCCAGTCGGGCTCACAGTATTTACGCGAATTAATACGCATATATGGCAATCTTCGGAATTTGAAGCGCTTTTGTTTCTCAATCATTACGGTTAGACCTGGCATGGACTTCTTACCCCTCTCGCAGGCACAGACATTCGGATATCGGATGTCATAACGTCCTGGTCCCGGTTCGAAACTAATATTACGTCGTATCATCTCATTACGCTTTGTGGGCACACATGAGTGAGGCAGAAATAAATGGGGATTATCAGGTGTTGTCTTCACCACTGGCGACATTCTGGCAACGATCTCATGTACATTTGTATAGGTATCACAAGGACCAGGATCCATGGGATTGTGCCAACAGGTGGACAAATCGGATACCATATTATGTGACGTGGGACGATGATCACGTGCATCTGTCAAAGTCAATAACTGTAGCTAGATTGAGTTTAAATAAATTCTCAAGTCTTACTTGATAAAAAGATGCCCTTCTGTCTGTTCTCCGGCCTAAACAAACGCTCAATATCCGATGGCACCTCGTAAAATTGTGATGGCGGTAGTTTTATTGATACTCGACTCTTGTTGGTGTGCATTTTGGCAAATACTGAACCTTTGGAACCCATTCGATTCTTATACGGAACTGGAAGCACGCCGTAACGATTCGGAGCTTGTTGGTAACTCCTCCAAGTGGACAACGAGCGATCGCATTTCAATGGACGTTGCTCCGGATACGGTTGACTCACCGGCTTCTTAAAGCCCGTAACTTGTTTATAACGCGCATAGGTAGCGGCACTAAATTCCTCGCCACGATTTTCTGTAAAGACTAGTATTAAACTCTTTTAATATACTGAATTATTAAAAGGCTTTACCTTGCTGACAGCGTAGATTATAATGTGTTCCGGCCAACTTGAACTGCTTTTGAACGCTATCCAAATGATCCTCGCGTATGCGATTACCTGAAAAGCAACTCAATAAGATATATTATTTCTTAAAAATATTTAAACTTTGAGACTTACGCGACAACATAAATAAAGGCAAACTCATGCGAGTTGCAACAAAATTTTGCTGATCATCGGCGCACGTTTTTTTCTCCTTCATTTTTGGTTATGATATTACGTATATCTGTGTAGAGCTAAAAATTTAAAAGAAATGAAAAAAAGTTCGAATACTATATATTTTTGTTGTTGTGTTGTGCGTTATTCTGTGCCAAGCAGAACTGTAATACAATTTATTTTAAATCCAAATAGATGTCAATTTAGAATAAAGAAATAAAAATAAATGCTAATATGCTAATTTATGGAATAAAAAGGTAACAAGCGAAAAAGGCTATAGTCGAGCTCCCAACTATAGAATTACTTATTACAAAATAGTTTTTACTGCATACTTTTAGGCAATTGCATTGCTTGAAACTTAAAACAGTCATTACCACCTTTTTATTTGTAAAATCTTGTTGCGATTAAGTAGGATAATAACTAATAGCAGTAGTTTACGTTAATTACCACAAAAAACTTAATATCTAAAATGTGTGCCTGTAGTGACTTTTCGCGATTTTCGGAGGCTGACAACATTTCAACAAATACAATATAACCTTTATCTTATTTTTTAAGTAGCAGGTATAAAAAGTACAATGATTATTATATTATTAAAATGCACATTTATTGGCTGCTAATTACGACTTACATCATTCTGAGCATTCAGTTACATATCCAGCAATTCCAGGATATTTTATTGATTGACTGACTCTTAACTGTGTCCTGTCTTTTTGTTTTTCTGTTGCTCTGTTGTTGCCTCTTGCTACCATTTTGGCTGATTGCCTCAATTGCTGCATTTAATCGAATTAATTAATGGCACATTTCACATTCATCATTTACACGACTGCGTATACTTTTCACTTCGTTCTTCTACAGCTTTGTATTTTTATTAACCTATCCCGCTGTCCCTCATTTATCTCCTCCACCCACGTCAGATCCTATGCTGATTGCAATTGCAATGCAGTTGCGTGTTTTTCACTCGATGTTCTCTTTATACATATACATATGTGATTCTTTTTCACTTCAACTTTTTGTTTTTTTTTTTTTTTATTTTGGCTCGAATCAACGAACTGCAAAATTCAATTGAAAATCGTTGAATGCAAGTTAATCAGTGCGCTTGGCTACGCTAATTATGCGGCCAATGAAAATCAGCAAATACATATGTATACACACAGATAAATTTAACCATATATGAGTATATACACACACATATATGTGTATGTACTTTTGTTTGGTGTAACCAAATTATTGTTGTCTAATGAGCTGCACCGAAGTTGGCTTTTGTGTGGTTGTAGCTATGCGTAATGTGTTTAAAATTTAAAGCATATGAGTAAATCACTCAATCCAATATTTTAACATATAAAAGTTGCTTAAATGGTTTCAATTAACATACGAGTAGTTTGTGTCAGTAATGGTTATTTAAAATATGAAAAGCAAGGTCCGTAAAGTTTATCTTTAAAATTGTAACTTTGTTAACAGTCCATTTTTTACATAATTACATTAATAAGACATTATTTAATAATCGATTTCATATTGAAGAGTTACATATTTAGATAATGGTCTAATAAAAGTCGCTCTGAATTTACTAAGCTCTGTTGAATTTGACATAAACATAAAAATATCTATCGATTATCATAAAAAAATAATTATAATTAGAAACATTTGCAAATATTCAGAGGTGTTAATAAAATAATTTGCAGCTATTCGATGTTTATTTATTTATTGTCTAATTTATTTATTTATTTGTTTTATTTATTTATTTATTTGTGCATTAACAATTTACATTCACTTAATTCAATGTATGAGTTGCCGTGCCATATTTTTTCTAACTTCTTCCTCTTGGGGCGCCTCGATTTTTATGCGCTTTCTCAGCCTTCTTCTTTGCAGCCGCTTCCTGTTTCGCTTTCTTTTGTTCCTGTTTTTGTTGTTTCTTGATTTTCTTGAGATTGGCTATGATTTTAAAAAGGATTAAAGTATTAAAATTAACCAAAAACTCTTTTGATTATGAATTAAAAATTAATCAAAAGACTAATTGGGTAATTTTAACCTACCTTTAACATATTGAGCGGTAACTAAATTAACTGGAAGCGGTGCACACTTGAATCCAGCTGGTGGTGCCATGCAGAGCTTTATGAACCGATATCCAGTTGCGTATAACATGCCCAGACAGGCTTGTGCACGAATTCGCGACTTTGGCCAATTGTCAAAATACAGATCCTTGCGCTTTACATCACGCATCTTGTGTCCTTCGGTATCACGCCAATAGTACATGTATTTCGGTGTAAACTCCTTGCCGGGCAGCTTCCAACTGTGATGCGGTCCATACTTCTGATAGCTTCCCCAGCAGCCGGGCTTATCCACATAGAACCAAACATCTGCATTCGGATAGATCTTCATGATGGTCAAGAGGAAGGACAATGAGAGGAGAACTTAATTCTTTATCTGCAAGAAATTTATTGAAATTATTTTGAAGAGAATCGAAATTGAAGTTGATGGTTGTCGGATGGGTTAAAAAATACAAAAGATTTAACTAAAAGCAATGCTTACTTTATAGATTTGTGAAAAAAAACTTAGTGATCGACTAGGAGATACTCTGTTTTCATTGTGGTCAGAATCTTTTAAAGTGAAATAAACTAAATTTGAACAAAAGATAGAAAGTCAAACCAAAACAGAGTTAGACAGTTCAAATAACATAAATTTGAGAAAATCAAAATACGGAAAGCAGCGCAATATAAGTAAATTAATAAAAAATTCTATAAAAAAGCAAGAAAAAAAAAATTGGATTTATTTCAGTATTTTTCAAAATAAAAAATTGTTTAAGCATTTGAAAAAATGATAGATCTTTTCTAAAATAAGTTTAAATTAACAACATTGTTTTTCTTTGCAGTTTTTAACGACCCTTTCATTTCTAAATTCTTAAAAATATAAAAAATATTTAGCCAAAAATAACAACCAATAAATGTTGGGCCAATCTTTTTCTTTTCGATTTAGGTACCCCCAGAAAATGTACATTTACATTTAATTTTATTTTTTTCCTCATGAAATTTATTAGTATTGTTATTCAAAATGTCAAAGTGTGTAGCAATAAAATAAATAAATAAATAGTTAAAATATTGCATAACAATTGATTAATTGTACCCTAGAATATAAATAAAAATAACCCAGTTGACAGTGGCTTAAAAAGCAACAAATTTCACAGAAACTAGACTAAAAGCTAAGCAGGCATTTGCTGTCAAAGTTAAGCTCATTAGATTAAAGGATACTCCTAGCAAGGCACACTGGGGCGAAAGGTGGTGCCAAAAACTGTCAATTAAGTTTAATTATTTTATGCTTCCAAATGAGGTCAGCACACACACACACACACACACACACACACACACACAGACACACACACTCTCTTAGGGCAGCTAATGTGCAATGTGCGAAAGGCGAGTGAAAGCTGTAAAGGCGTCTTATGCAAGACTCTTCAAACTCAAACTCAATGCTGCCTGCCGCTAAGCAAAGTCAATTATCCCAACAGCTTTGATGCAAGTAATTGGCATAATGAAATTTTCTGAGTCAACGGCAAGGACAACCGCAAAGAATAGAAGCAGTAGGAGCCGTAACCATAACCGTATTAGCATATCCGACAACGAAGGCAACTGCGCAACCAGAAACCGATGACAATGACAACGTTTTGCCCTGGCCCCGATAAGCCATGGAGTGAGTCCACGACATACTTTTTGTTGCGTATTGAATAAATATTTAAACAGGCCAACAGCTGTCGCACAATATTAATAGCAAACACTGCGAGTGCCACTTGAACTTTAGCAATAGCTCCAATATGCCCTCCCTTAATCTCCTCCCTGCATCTAAGACAACACTGACTTCGGGGCCCAAGGCAAATATGTTGCCACAAAAATGTTTAAATATTTTATAAGCCAACGGCATTTGCAGGCAGTGTGCAGCAAAGCGACAAACCGTAACCGAAGTTGCAATGGCCTCAACACGAACACTTGCAACAGCCACTGCAACAGCAACAACAACAACAACTACACTGAAAGAAAAAAAATTATTCTTAAATTTAAATCAAAAATGTGTGATTTTAATATGTATTTTTTAAGTATATCGAGCCCTATTTGCGGATATAAAAAACAATTAAAGTTTAATATTTTAAGTGTAGATACTATTAATATTAATGAACACATTTGCTTAAAAAAACAAATTTCGGAAAAATGTCGCTTACGTTATATCCGCAAATAGGGCTCGATATATTCAGGTTATTATTGTTAAATTAACTAAAATGTTTCATTTCACTGAAAAAGTTTTATTGAAAAATCATACTTCCGGAACACCAGATTTTTTTCGGTGTACTAACATACAGTATAAAGACCAAGTTAACTTCGGCACTTACCAAATCGTCATCTGTTAACTCTAAAATAGGTGCATGTGTTGTTGGGCATTTAAATATTTTTCAATAATTATAAAAATATTTTTTAACTTCGAAAAATATGCGGGTCATCGCTTAGTCGACTACTTTATGTTATATCCAGTATATGATCAATTTTATATTATAATTCTAATTTTAATATTTATTTTAACTGAATTTTTTAAAATATATAAATATATACTTACATCTACGAATAAATGTTTCTATATATCCCTCAATTATTTGTATTAATAACTGAACTTTATCCACATATAAAGGGTATCTTTTAGTTCATGCCTTTAAGCTCGTAAGCTCTTATTTGATTCTCTTTTGTTGGCCAGCTCGTTTGGCATTCCCTTAATACCATGAATTTTCGTTGGTTGCATTTCAACAAGGGATGCATGCGCTGGCATTGTCTTTGGTGGCTTTAGCTGCTGTTGCTGCTGTTACTGGTGCTGGTGGTAATTTCGGTGGTGTTGGTGGTGCTGGTGGTTGGTTGCTGGGTTTGATGATGCCCGGTTAACTGGGAACTGCAGTGGGTGGGCGACTGTTTGCGGTTTGTTGCATTCTTTCGTTTTCTCATTGCATATGAACGACAGCGCTCAACACATTTTATCGTCCGCCATCCGACGGTCTGCTACTTATTATAATTTTTTTTATTCGCTTCCTTTTTTTTTGTTTGGAGTTTGTTGTTTTTTTTTTCTTGTGCTATGAGTAAATTTCCATGGGGGCTTAGCCAGAGCTGAACATGTTGTTGAGTTGATTTGATAGCGTGCGAGTGGCGGAGTGGCGCTTACAAGCTGGGGCCTTGGTTTAGTTTAGTGTGCATGAGCGCGCAAAAGTATGCTACAAATATTGAAGAGTCCTTGCCGCACGGCAATGCTAAATGCATTTAACTGCTTTGGCTTATTCAAAGTAAGACAAACTGAAATGCACGTTAGATTTGCAAAGTTATGAATTTAATTCTAATTATTAAATCTTGTGTTTATTGCGTTAAAAATCTGTTAATCTTTTTTAGCTGCAACTTTTGTTTTTAACCAAAATAATCTGATAAAATTGTATTTTGTTATTGGGAGACATTATATGCTTTAAAATAAATTGTTTACATATTTTTAAATATAACTACACTTAGTAAAAAATATTACATAATTTGGAGGCGAAGATGGTTAACATTTACATTATGTAACTTTTATTTTTATTACTTATTTTGTTTATTTAAAAGTTGTTCACCAAAAGAACTAAGTAATTTATATTTAAAGTATTGTAAAATAAAGAACTTAATCTGATAACAAATTTTTATGAATTATAATTTGTCAATTTAAATATAAACTAAAATTAAACATTTGAAAATTTATAATATTATTTTTTAAGAAATCTTAATGTCTTTTCTTTGAATTTCTCAACTATTTTATATGTTTTAAAATTAAAAACTTAATATGATAATAAATTTTTCTGTATTATAACTTATACATTTAAATTTAAGCTTAAATTTAACATAAGTTAATTTATTATATTATTTTAAAATAAGTCTTAGTGCCTTTTCATTCAGTTTCTCACATTTTTTATACTTTGCTGGATAATCATATCTGCTGAAAAACTCTGTATGCTTTTTATGCTGAGCTCAAAATTTCGCCGCGATATGCAATTACTTTGTTGGTGGTTTTTGGGGGGTAACTAGAGCAACTCGATTGGAACAATGCTGTCAACGCTTCGGCGTAATTATGTCGCAAAAAGATGCTCCGTGGTTATTTTTATCGATGCGCATTAAAAGGCTTTTAAAATTTATTGATATTACCGACTCTATTAAATTATGCCAGGCAGCCAGAGCAAGCACACTAGAGCTTGTCTTTTTACATATACTCCTTATTTAATTTTTTACTTTTTGTGTGCTTCCCTTTATATTCTTGCTTTTTATGCTGTATACATTTTGAGTGACGTGGCAATGGCAGCGAATTTACCATGTCGTCAATGGCAGCGACCGATGACTGGCAGCAAAATTGGCAATGCCAAAAGCAGCAATTGACGATGCGTCGCGACATCGACGGTAAGTGCGACAGCAAACTCAATTTGTATGAAAAATACTCTTAGTTCATGTTTAAAATATAATAATAATACCAACAACAACAACAACAACTATTGTATAATCATAATAATAATTGCCGCGACAGCAACTGCGTTAGCTGTAAATTTTATTATTGTTATTTTAAACAAAAAAGAAAAAGAAAAAATAATATATTTATACATACAAGAATACGAGTATATTGTGCAGAGCGTTAAGCCAGGCATGGGGTAAATTAATGCATAAAGACAGGCGTGCGTGCATTGAAAGCAGTTTATTATGCAGACGCATACATAAAGTAGCACACACATATACACACACACACACATACTTGCACTTTGTACGTGTTGTAAGCGAGGCGCTTGTCTGGCCTCCATGGCGTATGATTGATACATTTACACTATGAAAGCGCACCAAATTATGAAGAATATTTTGCGGCGCCACAAAAAATGTTCAATATTTTTTATTGCGGCGCTTATAGTGCCTGCAAAAAATATGCCATCAAGAATTTATAGATGCTGTTTAAAAAAAAACATTAACCGTTGAGATTATTAACATTTTTAAATGCCTGAAAGGAAAGTGAACTAAATGAATAAAAAATATCGGGAAAGCTTTTGCATTATTAAGGTACGTATATTATTTTTACTTCATGTTGAAAGAACGCACAATTTCCACCTATATGTATTCATTTTTTGTTGGTACTGTTTGTATAATAGCTCGATCATAATATGCACATAAACTTATTTGAGCATACACATTTATTAAATGATTTTTAAATATTTTTTTTCTACACGATTGGCTGCATTTTAAGTGCCTTTTCAAATGCATTAATGTGTGCATACAAATTATAGTGCATTTCTTACACTTTTTACTTTGTATTGCTCTTAAAATTGCTAACTGTCCACATGAGTAATGTAAACAAAACGGACACACATAAAACCATTTAATTTGACAATTTCATTTGTCAATTGCTGTTAATTTCGACAGGGCAATTACATAAAATCTATGACAGTCATTTAATCGATTCTAAAAGCAAATATAAATAAACAGTCATAAATCACAAATTCAAAACCACACATAGTGTCAAGCAGAAACAAACAGCTGTCCTTTCATATTTTAATTGCAATATTACGCCAATATCAATTACTTTTTTCGTATAGAACTGCAACTGGTTGATCAAAGTGCACAATTTGATGGGCTTTGTTAAGTAAGCTCACAAAACTGGCCAACAAGTTCCGCCAACAACAAAGCTCAGTTGCCTTGACAAAACCGACCACAAAAGAGATTTAAAAAAAAAACAAAGGATACTCTTTGACTCTATGAAATTGATGGTACGGATGCTCTGTAAAATACATGTTAAAGGATATGATGAATGAAGCTTTAGCCAGCGAAAAAAGTTACCTTATCAACATGTGGCTCTTGATTAAAAAAAAAACAAAAGATTTTATTTAATAATTTTATTTTTGTTTGAAAAGGTCGTGTAAATTCCGTTTAAATAATGCAAAAATTTCCTTAACCCATTGAGTACCCATTGAATTTTCGAATTTTTGTTAACGTCTACTTTTTTACATTTTTTCCTCGATTTTTTCCATAAAAAATTCTGGAAACAATTCTAAGAGTCACTGCCAAAAATAAAAATTATCAAAAATATTTTGCTAGTATTTTTTATAATTTTTTGTTGTTGCGTGATAACAGTGCGCTGTTAAGTACGCTGCTAACAACAAATGCTTCATTAAAGATGGGCAGCAGTGGCGATCTCTTTCCGATTTTTGGTGCACATTTCCATTTGAGTAGTTAACAGAATCGGTTAATTAATTCTAATAAGTGAAAAAAAAAAGGCTTAGCAGGTATTCAGCAATTAAACAAAAAATAAGTTCTCAATTTTAAATGATTTAATTTTAGCTAAGCCAGCTTTAAATTCAATGTAGGGTATCTCAATAGTGTGCATCACGTCATCCGCATTTGTTTTTACGTTTGCGCCTATTTGGTGAAAGGCGCTGCTGTTCTTCTGCCCTCGCTTCAATCCCTCCGGTTGCTGATTGTGCCGTCTGGTGTTGGTATTGTCGGCACACACGTATGTGTGTGTGTGTGTGTATGTGTGTGAAAGATTTCATGGCTAAGCCGCGGCTGGCAGTTGCATGCAAACTGCAAACTGCAACTTCCGTGGCAAGTTCGTCGTGCAGCCGCAGCTGCCATTACTTTTTGCCCACATTCGACTGAGAGAGACAGACTTTTGCACTACTGTGTGAGTGAGAGTGAGTGAGTAGCAGATAGTAAGGCAATGCTTGAGTGCTACAAATTGAATGCAGCCGACATTTCGTTGAGGGCATCAGATTGCAGCTACCGCGTGCTGCATAATTTATGGCAACCCAACGGTTTCAACTCTTCTCTCTCTCTTTACGTTTCTTGTTATACCCGTTACTGTTTGAATACAAGGGTATTTTGTATTCGTTGTCATGTATGTAGTAGGAAGTAGCTTACAAAGTATATAAATATAAAAATATAAATAGCCAAGTGACAATCTGTATGAGCACAAAGGTTGTAAGAGCCACAATAACCAAATTTGTGAGCATCCTTAGATATTTAGACTAATTAAATTAAATTATCCCCTTAGTTTAAAATTATAATTTTAATATAATTTAAATTATTTAAATTAAATCAACTTCTTAATTTTATGTCAAATTTTTAAAATACTTTTTGTCAACTGTTCTTATTTAGTGTTAAATAAATAAATAAAGTGCCTAAAATTATGCGGTGTTTTTCTAAATTATTGATTTCAAATTGAGTAACAGGTATCTCATAGTCGGTTATTCGGCGATAGCGGTTTTACTTGTTTTTCGTTTCGAATTTGTATTTTGCCTTTGACACCGTCCAACGGCGGCGGCTACGTGGCCCAACTCTTTCCCCTTCCCTCTCTGGCTCTTCTACTTCTCATATGCTCCATTCCTGCCTGTCTGTCTGTCCGTCTATCTGTCTGTCTGTTTTCGAGCTTTGCAGTTTTTTCGTGCCTGGGAGTTTGCGTTGTTCATTCGCATTGCCGTTTTTCAAATGTCTGCGCCACATGCATGCGAAATTCAAATGCCCTTTGGAAAACGTAGAACGGGTTCGGGTTCGGGTTCGAGTTCGCAACTTCTACTCGGTTGAGGCAGTGGCACAATTTAGCGATAACCTGCGCTAATGAAGTGAGATGTTGCCCAAATGTTTGCCTTTTTTCTGATACCTTTTCCTATGCGTTGGAATGGAGAAAGGGAGAGAGAAAGGGCTCCTCTAAGAGCGCCAATGCGTGTAGAATTACAATTAGTTTGACGTGATTGGGTTTTATTAGCAGACCGCTCATTTTTAAAGTTAGTTCAGTCAGAAAGTTAACCGTCACCATATTATATATTATTGCCACAACTTCTCTGATTTACAAGACGAATGGCATTTATTTTACATTATAAATAATAATCAATATTCAAAATTTTAAATCTCAATTTTTAACGCTTACGTCATAATTATTTAAAAAAAAACACCATTTTATACTAAGAGACTTTTCGTTTATCATTAAAAATCACGCCAATATTGAGCAAAATATTTACGTGTATAATCAATTTCACAAGTTTTCCAAAAGCTAACCGATTTCACTACATTAAAGCATAGTAGTTGATAATTAATATTCCTTTAATCCTAAAAGTATGCTTTAAATATTTGGATATACATTATAATAGGTACCTCTCTCTTTATCATTTCTCGTGGCCTGTAGTTGACTTTATATATAAGCTAATTAACTCGACTTGAGCAAAAATATGATAAAAATTAATATCAATTATCAAGTTGTGCTCTGAAGAAGGAGCCAGCACTCAATTGTCAGTTGCCTCAACGCTGCATCGTTAGATCAAGTGGTTCGCCTGTTGGTCTGTGACTGTCATCAATGCCAAAGTGCTTAATTATAATGCATATTTTTCTTCTTTTTTACACAACCAGCAGCAGCAGTGGCTGATCCACAACAACAACAACGTCTTCATTAGCAAGTATTTTCCCCAAGGAGCATCCGAGGCGACATCTTCAGCGCTACAAGAAAGGAAACTAATAATTAACACTTTTTACTGCCAAGAGTCGATAATTGAATTACAGAGTGCAGTCAATGGATCCCTAGGACCTTTTGCCGTTCCTTCTACCCTTCAACTTTCTACTCAGCATTTTCATTTTCATCTTGTTCTCGTCCTTATTCTTATTGCTTCTGATTTTCTTCATTTTCTTCAGTTTGCTCTTGTTGCAGCTGCCAGAAAAATATTCCCGAGAATGCAATCGCTTATAGTACGACCAACAACAACGCAAAAGGCAAAAATTCAAATGCAGTCAGCAACAACAACAAATATAACAACAAGATGATGATGACGACGAACCAGAAACTGAACCGAAAAATAAGAAAAATGAGGAAGAAGCACAAGGCGTTTCGGAATCTTGCATAAAAACCGTTTAATTAAAATTCAAGAGGTTTTGTTTTCGAGCTGCAAGTTTTCTATGTATATATATAAATTTATACAAACATATATATATTTGTGAGTGTGTGTGAGTGTTTGTGTTTGGATTGAGCAACGAGGAGCCAAAGCTATGCAAATTGGCGTCTGTTTTGGATCGGCGTTAATTACTTTGAAGTAAACTGCAAGCGACCATTTACCCGAGACTCTTTCGAGCGGAATGAATTAGAGAGTGAGTGAGTGCTCCAAGGAATGTGCTGTAGACAATGGCAACAATTGCATTGATGATTTGAAATTATTAAAGTTAAAGCACCTGAATCGGACAAGCTTTGTGTGCAAAAGTTAGAGTGCTGAGTTTTAGTGTTAAGTAAATAGACATTAGATAAATGTTGAAATTTTCACGGTTTGAGAATTAAAAATATAATAAATTTTCCTTTCTAAAAGCAAAATATTTGGGAATTCCAAACCTCTGAAATTTTGATAATTACTCTTTCGTTTTTCTCAATCCTTGCAATGAATGCTGGATCATATAAAGTTTTTTTTTAATACCCCCAGATTTTGAATTCTTAATTTAAATTCATATAATTTAAACTAAATTTTATATAGTTATAAATAATTAATTTAATTTTCATATTAATTAACTTTAACTTAAATTTTAACTCAATTGATCAACTGCTCTTAGTTGAAATTAAATAAATAAATAAATAAATTTAACTTATTCCTATGAATTACTTAAATATATTTCTTTTAAAATATAAAGCTTGAATACATTTAATTAAAATTAAACAAGCAGGATAGACTATAGTCGAGTTCCCTACTATAAGATGCCCGTTACTTATTAAAATATATTTAAATTATTTTTATTGCGTACTTTTAGGCATTTGAATTGCTTGAAACTTAAATCAGGCATTACTAGCGTTCTGTTTGGACGATCTTGTTACGATTTACTAGGATGATAGCTCATAATAGTAGTTAACATTAATTTGCAAAAAAATCCTAATATCTTTTAAACTGTATATGTGGCCACACAATATTAATAATGCAGTTTTAAGCAAACCAATTTAAGCTATACAAATTTATACTAGACAATTCTATAGGGTATTGACTCTCTTTTAACGACAAATGCTAAACAAACACAAATTGCGAATGATAAATGCAACGCCAGCGGCTGCCGTTAATAATTTTCCAGAAATTCTCACGCAACTCCCAGAGCAGAAGAAGCAGAAGAAAGGGCAGTAAATTCAAACAAAAGACGCAAAATTTGCCAAAAATCCAATTTGCATTTCCATCAATAACAGAGAGAATATTAGACGACGACGATGTGTTCAGGGAAAAGAGCGAGTGGAGTGCGGTATTATGAGAGTCGCCCCGTCAAAATTTTACCAATCGTTAAAAATACTTCCTGTTTCCTGTGCGCCATTTTCTAATGCGCCGGCTTGGCATCCGTTTTTGCAGCTTTATCAGCTTTCAGCCTTCAGCTGGCTGCTTATTTGAGTAGCTGGCCACGTTTTGCGTCCAGCGGCTGCCACAGTTAGTCATTCTCTATGCTGCTTTATGTAATTTATATCCTTGCTGCATTATCCTTTATTTACTTTACTTTTTAGCATTATAGCAGTATATACATACAGACACACGTATACAACGCTGCGTGGCACAAATTTATGTATAAAAATGAGCGAAATTGCAGAACACATTTTTTCCATTACTGAAAATAAATGTCGGAGGGATGTGCTCAGCCAGGACTCTTACTCGCTTCGACTGTATGTGTGTGTGTGTGCGTCTGTCTTAGATCAGAAAAAATCGCTTCTCACTGATGAGCTTCAATGAATTCAATCAGAATTCATTTGAATACAGTCCGTGCATACCAAAGAGGCGAGATTAAGTGGCAAAGGCGAACTGAGAGGCCAGTGAAAGTGCGACAGGATAAAGACGAACGAACGAACGAAGCCAAGATGAACTCCTTATGAGCAAAAGCCGCAATTCGCTTTTGACTAATATGCCTTGTGGTTTGCCCATAAGGGGGGAAGTGAAGTCAGCAGTGTAGTCAGGGAAGTAGTTGGTGGAGGGAAGAGAAGCGCATGTCAGGATTTTTGCGCTGAGGAATAAGTAATCAGCGTTAAGTTGGTAATTGAAAGCGTTGCTTGGGATGCGCTCTGAACTCTGTTTCTGCTCCTGCTCCCGTTTGTCTGTTGACTACGGTCAAGAGCAACGTCGTCTCCACACTTGACTTGAGCTGCACACAGACTAGAATGAAGTTGACTAGAGTACGAGTGGAGTGAAGTGAAGTGAAGTGGTGTGGAGTGTAGTGGGTTGGAGTTAAATAAAGTACGAAAAAGTGTGGAAAAGAAAACAAACTGAAGTTTCTGAACTTTCTTTCTTCAAGGATGTGCAACAGCAGCAGCTTAAGTCACAGTTTTTGGATTATGGCGGCTGCCTCGTAGCTACTTACTATCAACAGGAAATGTCAAGACGTTTCAGCAAAAACACCTGCAAAGACACATGTGTAAATAATGCAAAAGGAACAAACTGAGAGGGGTTGGGAAAAAGCCCAAGGCCAGGTAAGCACAACGAAAACCAAACATAAACAAAAGACAGATAAAAACAATCAGGGAAAATTAGCCAAAGTCGATACTAAAAAGTCACTACGTTTAATACACTAATAATTAAATGGTTCACTAAAATCAAAAAAAAATGTATATTAAAATAATAATAATAATATTCATTTCAAAATCAAAAGTTGCTTAAAATAAAGAAAACATCTTGTTTGTAAGGTGCCTATTTTTATGTATTTATTGTAATTTCCCCTAAAAGTTGTCTCATTTTACAAAGTTTTTAATTTGAAAAAGAGAATCTTTAGACAAACAAATTCTTAACTTAAAAATAATTGGGTTATACCTTAGGTTATAACTTAGTAATAAAGTAATTAATTAAAAACAATGTATTTCTTCTTGTTGTAGTCAAACATTTTTAAGCAACCACTTAGAGAACTAAGCTACCCCATGAGTAAAGAGTATAAGCACACGCTGACTGCGACTTTCCCCAACTTCGGGCTCAGACATTACGTAACATGAGGTTGCAAAAATTATGTACAAAGATTAAGAAAGTAAACTGTTATCTGGCATGGCTCTGGGCCATGTTAACAGAAAGGGAAATGGGAAAAGCGCCGTGTTGACAGTTTCTGCTGTGGGGTAGTCTGCCTCTTTGTGGAGGGTGGAGATGTTGGGGGTGAGAGCATAATGAAATTATATTCAACCAACATTTTTGAATGTGTGTTGCAGATGAGTTTCTGGTTTATGCCGAGAGATTTGCTTATGTTTTATGTGTGGCATCATAAAATATTGTGAGCTAAAACAGGAAATAAAATAAAAACAATTTTAAAATAAACATCAAAAACGCTTGTCTATTTCGAGATGTAGATGAGAGTGTGGAAAAAGAGCATTTAAATGTTGTCCACAAATAAAAAACCAACTTGAGAGTACTTAAACGTGTATGTTCAGCAAGAAAATTGTGAATACACATAAATGCTCGTATATATAGAGGTAGCTCAAAATTAAAAGTAATTAGAAAACCAATAAAAAAGTTTAATAATTTAAAAAGAAAAAAGAAATCAAAAAAAGTTGTATTTGATAAACTAAAGTTTAAATAAATAAAGAAGTGTGTACATTTAAACTAAAATTATAAATTTAATTTTAAAAAGTAAAATATACAAAATATGTATTCGATCCTGCCAGGAGTCGAACCTGGAATCTTCTGATCCGTAGTCAGACGCGTTATCCATTGCGCCACAGGACCGTTGAAACGACAGTCAACTCAGCATATATAATAATAGCCGACGCACAAGCGATGACCGCAGAGAACGATCACACGTGGGCTTATCGCCGAGCTATTTTTAGACCAAAATCAACAACAACAAAAACATGAGAAATAAAGCGTACAACAATAGCTACAAACAAAATCAAACAAAATGTTGCCGCAGTGTGAACTGAAATAGCGCTGGAGATAATTATGTAAATGAAACAGATGGAGATACATACACATTTTTGGACACTTAAGAACTGGTTAGCGATTGAGCCAACAACACAATAGATAAACTGGCCACTACAACGATTTAAGCTCAATTACAGTAAAAACTCATCATGAAGCAAACAAGAAATTTTTGCTTAAATACAATGTGACTCGATGGGGTCTCAATCTATCTATCCATCCATCTATCGAGTAGGAAAAGTGTAACATGAATTCCGAGTGATTTCCAACAGAATCAACTACCTGATATCCGTTTCTGTCTATCTCTATCTCTCTCCCTCTCTGTGTGTGTTTGTTTGTCTACCAATGTATGTGTATGTGTGTGTGTGCCTATGTCTGTTGTTTCCGGTTTGCTTCGTTTGATTTCGACTCTAATTGTTTTCGTCTACCTAGAATCCAGTTCCCCATCCAGCTCCAATCTCAATGCGAAAATTACCTCTGAACTGCAGGAAAACTTTATCCCAAATGGGCAAATAATTATTCGTGCAAACCAAACCAAACCAAACCAAGGCAAACGATACAAAGCCCCTGGGCGAAAAATTAAGCAAATATCACGTCGATGGTCGACGAATGAAAATCAAAGACACAGGCAGTCCCCCATTGGAGCTCAGTTTGGATACAACTGAAATGCCGTAACAAAATTCTAGCACAAAGTGCGTGTGAAAATCTCTACGTGTGTGCCTAAAGTTTTTTCTCTCTCCCTCTCTTCACAAGAAGTGTGTAGGTAAGTGTGGAAAACGGAGAGCGGGAAGCGGGAATGTCGTATCGTTTGATTGTTTGAGGTTTTAATTACAGAGAGTGGTTATTTGGAGAAGCTATCGAGCGAAGGTGTGGGTAAGGGGACAAGGTACGAGAGTAAAGCTGGAAATTGGCACAAATTGTGGCTAATCTTAAAAACGATTTTGCTTTGAGCTGTTTCAGCAAAATCAAAGTAGTTTTCACTTAATTCAGCTGTGATAAGGAAACAACTTTAAAACATTTTTGACACAATGCAATTATGTGAACTTCAAGCTATTGTATTGATCTTTCTTAATGAATGGCACATGAACGGAAATTGGAATTGATAAATATCGCATTTTATGCACTGAAATTAAGCATGTTCCGGAATTCGAAATCGCTTGCTCACTGAAATTTAATAGATATTTGTTGAAAAATAATTTGAACGTGAATTCTTATAGTTAAGATTTTTCTTTCTTCTACTTTTAAATTAAGGAAAATTACTTTTAAAAATTACAAAATAAAATTTAGATAAATTGATCATATCGAGCCCTATTTGCGACAATAACGTATGCGCCAAAACGCAATTTTACAGGAGAGAGTTTTTTAGGTTTCGTTAAGTTGATTTCTTCGTGTCATTTGTCGCTTACGTTATTATTCACAGGTCAATAACTCCGTAAATATATAAAATAAAAATGTAATATTTTAGGTGCAGATGCGGGTGGTGTTTATAAACATATTGGCATAAGAAAAAAAATTTCGGAAAATGGCGCATACGTTATTGTCGCAAATAGGGCTCGATATATTAGTATGAAATATAAAAAGAAATTGAAAATCAAAAACCGTAAAAATCTAAAAAATCTAATCTATCATAATAAATGAAACGAGAAACGGATTAGAAAATGTGATGATTTCAAAATTAAAGATTTTAAAATTAAATTCTTTAAACTTTTTACTGTTAGATTTACGTAGGTATGTACGAATCGTTACAGCTCACTATTACCCAACTAACGTTAAAATTATAGGAAGGGCGATGTTTGTTATGTCGTTTGTACCAAACTGTGACACGGCGGAAACTTTTGGGCAAACAAGATCCAAATAAACCCAATAGTTACTGAAGGCTACACACTTTAACTTCGTTTCAAAACTGCAGCGACTCTGAGCCCAGCGACCCGCAACCCGACAATATAGAACCCAGCCCCGCCAACTCCCCCTGACCCTCTATCGTCACAGTGTAGCTTCCAATAAGTAAATCGTACAGTTGGCGCAAACGAGTAAAGAAATCGCTCATGCAAAACTGATTGACTGTAACGAAATACAAAAAGCAAAGAACTGTAAAGAGAAACACGAAACTTGTTACCAGTCGCTGCTGATTTTAGAGAGCCCCAAACCCCAAACTCTAAAGAACCCACAGCTCCCCGTCTGAGCCCACAAACTCCCACCTTCCCCTTTCCGTATACCCATTGCATTGCCCGTTATCTTTCTGCGTTTATTTATGTAGTTTCGCTTCTGCGCCCGTACGTATGCAACGTTTTCATTACTCTTACTTTAAGCCAAGCCAGGAACAACAACTGCAGCGACCAGGGCTGCAAAGCGTTTCCCAATGCAAACCAGATCAATTCTTTTGCAAAGGTTTGGTTTGTTCAATTTTACTTTAAACAGTAATATTTAATTTGCTCTCCCATTTTACATTAATTAAATAAATATTCTTTATATGAAAAGATTTTATAGTATATTTTACAGTTTAAAATTTAAACTCTTTATAAAAATAAAACTAATATTCTTTTGAAATTATCTGAAAAGTACAAAGTTTAATAATTTTTTTTTATTTCAGCTAATTTTTTAGCTTAAGCTTTACCAATTTTAGACTCTTATAAAATTAATTTAAAAAATGTAACAATTTTACAGTGAATGAAAGTTCTTGAGCATTTATTTTGCATCCCTGGTTGTAGTTGCCTGATTTTTATTGAAAGAGAATATCGTTGGATGCTTGGTATATTCTTTTTTTGTTGCACGCCTTTTTGTCGGTTGCGCAGTTAATTGAAAGGAATTGTTAATTCACAAGTCTTTCCACCTCACTCCCTCCCCACAGCACACAACCCACATGCCACTCTCTCTTTCTTACTCTCTCTCTCTCTCTTTGTGCGTGATTGGTCGGCTCAAATGGAACTTCTTAATGATGACTATCGGCTGCAGGCGTTGACTGTACTCGTAATCGTATTCGTCATACTCTTCTTCTACTTCTTGTTTTGGTCGATTGTCGGCACTTTTATGCCTCGCTTGATTTTTGCACTCAAATTGAATTATTTTAATTTTTTCGCGATATTTTCACACTTTTGACACGCTCCAATGTAGTACGTTTGCCTGCCGTTAGAGGGCGGCTTTGTTTTTTTGTCACTTTGTTGATTTCTTGACACTTATTTGTCATTTTTAGCATGTAATAGCATTTTATGTGGATTATACAAGGATTATATATGTATGTGTGTGTGTTGGAGTATGTGTGCGCGCCTTATGGAGCTCGATCCGACACTCACTTTGCTACTTAACCGTAATAATTGCTCACGTTCTCACGCCCCTTCTTATAAACGCCTCATTGTGGCTTTTAAAACCAATTTGGCGAAAATATAAGCAACCCTATGCCAACCCCCCAACCTACCACCACCCACCTTCCGCCTCCATCTAGGGAACCAGGTCAAAATGCTCCACTAAGATGTGTGTAATTAGACGTGACTTTTCCTCAAGTTTTTCCAGCTTCTTTTGTGAGCAGGGGAGAGGGAGGCAGCAGGGGAGTCAGTGTGGCTTAAAGCCTTCTTAACACTTTAGTTGTTGTTTTTTAGTCAGATATAGGCACGCCTTAATTGTACTAGGGCATGGCCCTTGGTGTTGCTCGGAGGCGGACGATGATGAGGATCCAGATTGAGGTTAGACAGCAAGTGCCAAAGGCAATTATAGAGAACAGAGTTAAATGTTAAAGAATAGGCATTGCACTCAAAGATAACCATCTTAAGTTTTTAACAACCCATTTCTTCAGTTTGTCGACTTTTTTGATTTTTACAATATATCAGGTTTATTTTATTTTACACATTTTTTAAAACAGAAATCAATGCAACGAATAGATGAAATATTAACATTAGCGCTAACATTATTTCAGAATAAAAATAATAAAATTTCTCATTTATCAAGATATTTTTTTAGGTACTCATGAGATTACTACACAAATCAATAATTCTCATTAACAAATTATAAAAATCTCATACAAATTTCTCTGGAATGTTGAAGCAAACATTTTATGCGACATTGCGACATTCCCCGTCAAACAGCAACATTAAACATTTAATCTAATTATCAGTTTACCTGTTTTCCCTCCGACAACAACAGTTAATTCGTCTAACGGAAATCTCATGCCTCGCAAGATGTTACCGTTAATTCAACATCCCCTAAGTAGAGACACACACCCAACTCTGGATATGATTTTACCCGTTTTCCTCCCTCCGTTATCCGCCACACGTTCCAGCACAAACGCAGCGTCTTTGGTTTGTGCAAATTGAAAACATGCCAAATAATTACATATTTTTATATGTGAATTTTTCAATTTATATGCCGTCAGACAAACGCTGGGTGCATATTTTTCTCTGTGACGTGTCACGACATTGACATCAGCGACATATTCCCACTAGACGCATAAACCCAAGTCAAAAACGTTGTAGTCCCTTATTTATTTAAATTATGCAAATGTGATGACCTTGAAACAAACCTCAACATTCAAAACGTTACTGCAAAGCCCAGCGAGAGCTTTTGAAAGCTTAGTCTGTGTGCCAACCCATTAAAAGCAGTAACTACTGTCACTGTTAATATTAACATAACTACGACACATTTAAGTATTAAGTGTGGATGAGAACCATGGCATGCTGTTAACCGTTTATGGAACCGATTTAATCCTGTTCCACTGACAGTTTAATTTGAATTCGAGTTTTATAGAAATTAAACCAAATTAAATATTTCCAAATTTATACACAAAGTAAATACTTTTTTTATTCATTTATTTGTATACTATATATATGGTATTTAATGTGTTTACAAATGTCGCTCGCTGCCTGGAAAAAATAACACGTACACAGACAAAATAACTGACAAATTACAATGTTCTGTGTTCAATTTTGATATTTATATATATAACATTTTTTATATATAGATATATAGTGATCCGTGCATATCAACATCCGGCGATGTTTGTTGCACATATACATAAATATATATAAATTAGTTATCAAATACAAAAGCTGACAAAATGCAATTTCATACATTCTAAATGTACAAAAAGTAGGTTTAATGTGAGTCTGAAATGATTAAAGAAACATAAATGGAAAAGACCAACAGAATGAATGGAAGGATATCGGGAGTAGTTGAGGGGAAAAAGGCGAATGAACTTAAGGAAATAAAGTGCAATCAATTAATTTAAACGCTGAGTAACTGGCAGCTTCTTGCGCCGTCGTCGCAGCTGCTGACTGCGATCCCAGTACTCGTAATAGCGTTCCTGTTTTAACCACTCCTGATATTTATACCACCATTCCTCCCATTTGATGTAGTCCTGTAAGAAAAGGTGAAAACAAGTAATCAGTTTACCAAATTATAATTAGTTGTATCATGTTTAATATTCACCTTAAGATCCAAATCCCTTAAATAACCGCGACTCTTGTAGTACTCGTAACGAACGCGCACATCGTCCCACGACAGCATGCCCGACGGTGCTGTGGTGGCCAACTCCTCGGGGAAATGGCCAGCTGGCGCCGGTGAGTACGAATACCGACGCGGCGGCGATTCCAGACCCTCCTCGATCATCACTTTGAGCGCACCACCCGCCGAGTCTTTGGTGATGCGCATATTCTCCATATTGCTGCGATCGATGCTCCACTGAGCCATTTTGCCAAATCGCTCCGAGAGCGTTAGACGCGTCGTTGCCGAAAATGATGGCAACGCTGGCGCCGCCTCATCGCTGTCGGAACCGCCCGAGTCGTCCGAATCCGATGACGAGTTGGCATTGTTGCCACTGCCGCTCGTTGCGACCGTCGCACTCGTATGCTTCTTGCGCTTCTCACCCTCGATCTTGACACGCGTTCGCAGCTGTAAATGGGAATTTATCCGAGAAAGATTAACAAATTGATGTGATATTCAAGTTAATCCCATTTAATTACCTCCTTCTCCTTCTTTTTCTTCTTGGCCTGCGGTGCTGCGGCCGTTGCAGGTGCTGCTGGCTCTGGTGGCTCTGGCGGCCGGTGCTTGAGACGCGGATCCTCTGGCGGCGGCGAGTGACGCGACGCGCGACCGACTTTCATGTGCACATCCGATGATGTGGCACGCTCGTGGCTAATATGCCGCATTTTGGCCTCACGATACTTATCAATGCCAGCGCTGGCAACGCCGCGCGCCGGCGGCGGAGTTGTCGGTCGACCATGCAAACGGCCATGGGACTCTGGCGGTGGCAACGGCGGCGGCGCACCGGCGCCACGGTAATGACCACGCGGCTTTGGCGGCGGCGAACGCGGACCACGAGAACTGTAAACAGAATTATAAAAAAAAAGTATTTGTTATTACTGGGTATTATTAAAATGTTGCCCACAACTCACCGAGATCTGTGACGATGACTGGGCGAGCACAGCGAACAGGAGTCATCCGAGCTGCTGCTCATGGAACTGTTCGATCGCGAACGCATTGAGTGCTAGATTAAGGTGTAAAGAATAAATTTTAATTAATAAAAATAATAATAAAATACTTGTACAAATTACAATGTTTAGCAGTGGTGGGCACGCATGGGCTCCGGGAGCTAGCGGCTGCTCCCAACTTTATTTGTCTTTTCGGCGCCGTGAACTCGCACAAACAACAACAATAGGGCTGTTGTTGTTGTAGTGCTCCCGAATTCAAATTTCGTGCCCACCCCTGATGCTAAGCATTGATTTTCCTGTTATGCATAGAAATTTGTATGCTTACCCTTGGGGGCGGTGACGGTGGTCGCTTGGAGCGCGGTAGAATGTGCGCTGGTCCCAGGCCACGTTTCTCCATACCCGACGACGACGATGGAGGCGGCAGCGGCGGCGAACGACGCCGGCCGAGCGGCGATCGCGACGCGTTCGTTGGCTTGCGGCGCAACTGGGACGAAGACGGACCAGTTGCTGGTTCGGGCGGCGATCGCGGTCGGCCGTGCCCGTTGCCCGGACGACGCAGCATCTCGCTACTGTTGCTGTGGTGATTGTTGGGCGAGCGGGGCATGCTGCGCGGTGGCATCGGGGGCGAGCGTGGCCGGCCACGCAATGCCGGCGGCCCATTGTGATGGGGCGATGGAGGCGACATTACCGGTCGGCGATCCATGAACTGCGGCGGCGGCGATCGGCGACGTGCATGCGACGGCGGCGGCGGCGACAACGGCGGCGATTTGCGCAAACGCGACCGACTACGCGAGTGCGGCGACCGCGAGCGGCCGTAACGCGCTGATGACGCCGACGGCGGCGGTCCAGAGTTGGCCGGCACGCCCGGATAACGTGAATAACTGGCCTGCGCGGAGTCGCGTTCGCTTTCTCCGGAACTGCTCTCGCCCTGAATGTACATTTTCTTGTAGCCAGTGTGGCGCCAACGATTCGGATCTTTCTCCTCCGCTTCGATGAGTTTCTTATCCCAATAATCGTTGGTGGTATTGGCCCGTGCCTTCTTCATAACGTTGTCTATTTCGCGACGCTTGCCAGCGGGTAAAGATGGATCTGTAAATTCAGAATTTATATGCGGGTTAGCGACATTTTCTTTTTGCTTAAAACAATTTTCCATAAGCCTTTCAAATTCTATAGTCTTAATATAAACATGGTTTCTAATGCAAAAAAAAAGAATTGAGCACCCCTAATGCTCAACTGTAGTTGAAATTTGCATTTTAAAGCTATTTATTATTAATTATGAATTAATTAATTCCAACAAATTTGTCATTTTAATTGAATAATTTATTGGAATTATCATATAGCCATCAATGATAAATTAAACTAAATTCTTTCGTTCAATTTCTTTAACCCTTGCAAAGCGATCAATTGCGTAAATCGATCAGTCGTAGATAAATGGACATTCCGACGTTACAAATATCGATGAGATCGATATACCAATTAGGTACCTGTTATGCGTGCAGCTGTCGGCTGTCTGTCCATGTGCAGTTTTGGATTCAATTCGGGACGCCTGCGCGACGCCATCACACGATTCGTATCGCGCTCTCTTTCGCGCACGTTTTTACTTGCTATTTCGTTTAACTCGCGAGCAACACTATCTCATTATATATATATATATATTTTATATATATTTCAGAAAAACACATACACAAAAAGCTGCAAATATATTACAATTGATTATAAAAACATGAGAGAAAGAGAATGGCATTAGAAATGGCGTACAATAACAACAATAACATCAACAATATCAATAATGAGAGATAAAAAAAGTCCCAACGCATAGAAACACGCGCGTAAGGCAGCTTTACGTAACGTAACGCACCGTAACGTTACCAACCCACACAAACGGTGGGCCAAAAACCACCCGTTGCGACCAACGTAAGTGGAATAGAGCGAGCGAGCGAGCGCGAGACGACAAACAGCTGGGAAACGTAAGCGACTCTTACGTGCGCGTCGCGGCTGCCACAAGAGCGAAGCGTCACCGTAGCGTTAACGAATTACCAGCTTCTTCAGCCGATGCCGCGGCACGTATGACCATGAAGGTCAATTATATACAAAGTACCAGACTGAATCTCCGAATTCAATAATATTTTCGTAATGCGACGACACAAGCACCAGCTTCCCACCGAAATTTGTTGGGCTCTTGAAAAGCAAAGTGACACACACACACACAGGCACGCACGTACAGACATTAATATGTATGTATGCATATTTTTTCCGTTTTTGCTTTGTCAGCGACAAATGATCGAAACCGAGCACGAACCGAAATCAGGCAATTAAAGTGTGTTAAGCTAATAAAAACGATAGTTACAGGCACTAAACTAATTTGCTTACATTTGTATACGTTTTGCGTGCACGCTTGTGTAAGTTTTGTTGGGTTTAAATAACACAAATGGCAAATCACGGCGCTCAACTTTTTTTTCACAAAATTTTCATGCGACGGCCATGTTTGCGCAGACTTTCAGAGTGCCCGTATATTAATAGCGCAAAATTACTCAATAGTGTAAGGTACGCGAAAAGCGCAAGTACACGCATTTTGAGCCAACGCAGATGTGAAGTCTGTGTTAAATCACGATTCGTTGTTGGGCATTTCTAGTTCAACTTAATTATAGAATTACGATTTGGAAAGATCATAAGCCCACGTAAATTTGTGTAAATGCCACAGGTTGGTAAAATAAATGAATGATATTCCATTTAAAAAAAAATTATTTTATATTTATTACGAAAAGATTTTGCAATTGGCGGAAAAAGATAGTCAAAATTTACACTCTGTTAAACATATGCAAGTCATAATTTTTCATGAACTGTATAACATGTTGTAAATGAGCATCATAACAAACAAGCACAAATAACAGAACGCGTTTATGCATTGACGACTGAGCGGGTGGTCGATTGCGCTCAACAAGTTCTTTGGTTCACTTGATACGTTCAAATGATCCTGTTCTGAACGAAACGACACAGCTCCAACTCACACGTGGTTTCTTTTATGCGTGCAGCGTTTTCGGTGTACCGCGTGCGTTTTTGATTTTGAGCATAAAATTGTATTAAAAAACAAAAGTACAGACATTTAAAATGGGCAAACCAGGTGAGTAACTTATAAACAACTTGTAACACACAGTTCTGGCTATAAATGCGCATTTTTAAAGCCAAAACAAAACAACAAATATTTAACCTATGAATGCGTTGAGACTTTAATGGAATAAATCGCTTGTTTTATCAACAGGTTTCAGTCCTCGTGGTGGTGGCGGCGGTGAAGGTAGAGGACGCGGTGGCGGTGGCGGTGGCGGAGGATTCCGCGGCGGTGGCGGACGTGGTGGTGGCGATCGCGGAGGCGGCCGTGGTGGATTCGGAGGCCGTGGTGGAGGCGGCGGCGGATTTGGTGGCCGTGGAGGCGGCGGCGGTGGCTTTGGCGGTCGCGGCGGCGGTGGTCGTGGTGGCGGCGATCGCGGAGGCGGCCGCGGTGGATTTGGTGGCCGCGGTGGCGGACGTGGAGGCGGCGGTCGCGGTGGCGGAGGCCGTGGCGGCGGTGCTGGCGGCTTCAAGGGCGGCAAGACAGTGACCATTGAGCCACATCGTCACGAGGGCGTGTTCATTGCCCGTGGCAAGGAGGATGCTCTGGTCACACGCAACTTTGTGCCCGGCTCGGAGGTGTACGGCGAGAAGCGCATTTCCGTTGAGGTGTGTATATATATATATATCGTTGTTTATATACATTCAATGCTGCTCATGATGATGTTGTGCAGGGGTACAGAACATGGCAAAGTGTGGCCATGAGCGTGCGCGGCGTCCGTCCGCCTGTGTGCACTTCAGGTGCACGTCAAGCAGTTGCGGATGGCGTCCACGTGTCGCTTAGAACTATAGCACTACTGAGGCAGCTAATCCTCTCATGAACTAAGCAGCTACCTGGTCCATACCCTTTACTTAATCCATCCTTTATTTTTAATCCATTTATCTGCAGACTGGCGGCGAGAAGATTGAGTATCGTGTGTGGAATCCCTTCCGTTCCAAGCTGGCCGCTGCCATTCTCGGCGGCGTTGAGAAGATTCACATGCCACCTGGCTCCAAGGTGCTGTACTTGGGTGGCGCCTCTGGCACAACGGTGTCGCACGTCTCCGATGTTGTCGGTCCCGAGGGACTGGTCTATGCCGTGGAGTTCTCACATCGTTCGGGCCGTGATCTGATAAATGTGGCCAAGAAGCGCACCAATATCATACCCATTATCGAGGACGCACGTCATCCGCACAAGTATCGCATGCTAGTGGGCATGGTGGACACCATTTTTGCGGATGTGGCACAACCGGATCAGGGTCGTATTGTGGCATTGAATGCACAGCATTTCCTTAAGAATGGCGGTCACTTTGTCATCTCCATCAAGGCATCCTGCATTGACTCGACGGCGCAACCGGAGGCGGTCTTTGCCGCCGAAGTGAAGAAGATGCAGGCGGATAAACTGAAACCACAGGAACAGCTCACGCTGGAGCCATACGAGCGTGATCATGCCGTTGTCGTGGGCGTCTACCGACCACCACCAAAGCAGTGAAAGTCTGACGAGGCAATTGAGTGTGGATAGGTTTTAAGCTATATACATAATACTACTTCTATTAATACAGTCGTATTGTATTAAGTTTTCTTTTTAAATTTATAAATCAAACAAACCATAGTTGTAAAGACACTTAAAAAATGCAAACTATTTTTTGTAACAGACGTACAAAATATATAACAAAAACAAAATAATGCCTTTAAATAAGAAAATAGTGGATCAAAATAAATTTAAACATGTTATAACTATTTTGAATCAAACTTAAATTAATTTAAAAAATGAAAAAACAAAAAGTTACTACACGCTGCGGACAGGATTCGAACCTGTGCGGGTAGAACCCAATGGATTTCAAGTCCATCTCCTTAACCACTCGGACACCGCAGCTTATGTTGTGTGCGTGTCAAAACAACAATTTAAAAATAGACTCCAGGCAGCGCCATCTATTAGGGCGAACGTCAAACTCTGAGCAGCGCCATCTATGGCATACACTTGTAACATTAGAACGCAGCACACAGAGCTAAGTTGTGGGCAATTTGCCGGCGCTGAACTCAAGGCTGCGGTGTCCGAGTGGTTAAGGAGATGGACTTGAAATCCATTGGGTTCTACCCGCACAGGTTCGAATCCTGTCCGCAGCGAGCACAATAACTTTTTATTTTTTAATTTTTTATTTTCCTCTCAGACAATATACAAATTAAGTTTAATTGGTTTTAATCAAAATACTTTATTTAGCTGTGATGCTGGTGCTGGTCTCAAAATATAACAGTATCTTTCTATATATATATATCGTTGCTTTACTAAGGAGCATTTGCATTTGCCGTACATTGATTAATTCTAAAGAATTGAATTGATTTGCCAAATTTTGGTATAATTTGAAGATTCTGGCACACACACATCCATACATATATAGGGAACAAAATGATAATGGTTATAACTTTAATTCTTATCAACTATGTAAAATCATATGAAATTGTCGAAAATATTATCACCCATAAGGAATATGAGGAGGTATTTTACAACTTTGCGCGCTTCGGCACGCCAACAGCCTCAAGGACACCGCAGCTCTCCAAATGCTGGAACAGTGTCTCCAAATACTCATCACGATGCTTGATCAAATGTCCCGCATGCGCCGAACGTGGCCAGCACTTAAATGTGACCTTTATATTGGCACGCTCCCAATTCTCGCGCACCGCATGATTGGACGAGGGCGGACCAATCGGATCATTCTCCGATACAAAGAAGAGCGCCGGGACTTTGAGCAGCGTGGAGTGAAACATCTGACTGGAGCGCATATAATGTATGGTCGCCTGATTGTGGAATGTTTTCATATGGTACAACGTATAGTTGCGCAGGGCGCTCTGCATGCGCTCGTTCTTTGGGAAAATGGACTTGGGCAGGCCCACGGGGATTTCGGTTATATCAGCCGCACTATCCCAAATCTGGCATGCAAAGCGATCCAACACGCTGCCATAACGATCCATATCGCGTGACATTTGCAACATTATCTCGCCCATCTGATATGCGCCCACCGAGAAGCCGTGCATCACAATCGGTGCATATGATTTATTGTTCTCCAGAAATTTCAGTGTCTCTGCGGCGACCACCTGCCAAAAGAAATGGAAAAACCAGTTGACTAGACAATTTATGGTTTCATTATTAGTCTCTACCTACCTGAGTGCCCTTGGCCGGCCAGAGCAGCTGCCAGGGTGTAATGTGCACCACCATCACATCGAATCCCATTTCCGTATAGATTTGGGCATACTTCTTCAGATGCTTCTGCTTGGCCATTAGCCAGGCCATCATCAGGACCAGGGGATTGCCAGTGGGCTTCTTGAAGGCCAACGTTTTGGGATCCACTTCGATATTCGCCTTGTTAGTCGTATAGAGCGTCATATTCTTGGTTATATCCTTGGTGGATAAATACCTACGATTCTTTATCGATGCCATTGCGCTCTGTATAGAATATAGATATTGGAAATATCATCATTAGTTTTCATAAATTGACACTTTAATCCAGTCTTAAGATATTTAATACTATATAGAATGCCAATTTTTGATATGCATCTTATCAGATCTTTATACAAATGATGCTTAACAATGAATGGTTTTGGTTAGGTCGAGTGTAAATTTAATCTAACCGGTTAACCGATTAGATATGATTGTCGTCTGACTTTTAATATGTGTTAAAATGGCCTGACTTTTACATAAAGAATTTTATTTGATTAGATATGATTATTTAAAAAATATTGATTTCTATCTATAGTGTGTATTTACAGCCAATAATTTTTTGGTTAGTATATTACAACTCTTTTCAACGATTGACCTTGGCTATTTAGTAATTTAATTCCGTTGTGAATTCCGCACGTGAAGATAATTTCGAGCTTTAGATAAGATCAGTGTTGACAGATAAGCTTGTTTCAGGCTAGATCTAGCATATTTGAAAATGGAATAGCTTATTGAATTTACAAAGAGATAATAGCCTAAATCTAGCATATTTTAAAGTCGTGGTCAAATGCAAAGGGAAACAAAGATTGTAAAAATATAATTACACAACAACATAAAGCATAAAGTTTTTTTACAATTCAAAATTATTTACTTTTTATAATATTTATTTTTGTAAGCTTATTTAATTTAAATAAAAACCTAATAATTTTGTATGTTTTCTTCCATTTGGATATAGCTTGTTTTTCAGCATATTTTTTAGCTTATTTTTACTCAGAATCGCTCAACACCTGGCAACACTGGATAAGATAGCAAAATTTAAGCATAAATCGACTCGGTAACAGCACATGGTTTAAATTAATTTCCTTTTTGGCTTAGATTAAAAAGCAGCCAAAAGAAAAGTAATTTGCAAACCAATTCAAGAATTACCATAAAGATTATAAATTCGCATACAATAAATAATTAACTTTTAATGGCACTACGAGTGAGTTTCTCGCGTTTCTCGACCGACAATATCGCGCGACTGCATTTAACTGAATTGTAGCTTCTATAGGGTGTCCTAATCCAGCAGACATTTCGTACTTCGTATTTAGAGATACCGAAGAAAATCTATCGATAAGACATTTTTGCAATTTTGATAAGCGGGCTACAAAGTAAAGTCAGATAATAACCGACTTTCTGCCTTTAAGGTCAGATTTAATAAAAAAACAAAACTAAAACTCACAAGTTTTAAGCGCCAATAGATCTTGAGCAGCATATATAAAAATATGATCACTACAGCTATTTCAATTATGAGATCCATAATTGAGTTTATCTAACATGTATTTGCAGATACAAAAGCTTTTATCGACTGTCTTATGTGAGAAGAGTAGAACATAGTTGGAGGCAGAGGCAGCAACAAGTGCGCCCAGCTTCCAATGAACGACAATAGAATTGTGGAAATCTGGAAAGTCGAAATTTGTATATGTGTGTGTGCCTTTGTGCATGTGTCTTTGCACATGTGCTCTGTTGATAGATCTGAATTGCTATTGCGGTGGATTGAATTACATTGTGGGATTGAAAGCGTCCACCTCTATGGAACTTGGAAATTTGCAAAGAGAGAGAGAGAGAGAGAGAGAGTTAAATTGCGCTTGGGACGAAAGCTTGACATTGAGCGCCATTATGATCCATCGTAAAAGCTGCTCCAATTCAGTGCTTAAAAGCGTGACACTAGAGGTCGCTTTGCATATGCGAAGCTAAACTTAGTTTAAGGGTTTCTGTATTTGTTTTGCATTTTTAAATGACAATTATTTTTTGGTTAATTCATGCGCCAAATGACAGTCAGCTAATTACATGCTATAAAAGTATATTGTATATAAATGTATTTGTTTGATAATCACTCGAATGGAAAGTTAAAACATTTTTAGGGAACAAAGTTCATCATTATTATCAACACAGCTCACTACAATGTGTATTAACAGCCAAAAGAGATCTTAATCGTCATTTGAGTGGGTTGCTAAAGGTATGTTAAAATGTACTACAATGTTAATGTTATGTTACACGGCAATGTAAATGTAAAGGTGATGAATGTTATGAACTACAATAAAATATGTTAATGCAATGTTACAAGGGAATTGTAAAAGAAATAAAGCGACCCAGAATGAATTTACAAAAGCAAAAGCGCATAAATTAGCACTGATTGGCAAACAATTAAAGAAGAGCAAAGCAAATGCTAAAATAAATAAATTTACACATCTACTACATACATAAATGAATGCCATGCGTGTGTTGAAATACATACATGCATTTAAAACAATTTAAAATATTTAAAAAATATATATGTATGTATAAACATCTATGCTTACATTCTGCACCAGCTGTGTTTGAAGGCTTGAGAAATTGCGCGACAACGGCTGCTGCATTTTCCGGTAATCAGTCAGCGGCCCCTGCAACAGACCCTTGCCCCTACCGTGGGCGGGGGAATTGAAGAAATTATCCGCATAGAGATTTTCATATGGCACTGCAGCGCTGCGATTGTTTTGTGCTGTGAGGTTGCGTTTATTTGTTGTTGCCATTCATTGCCGTTGTGGGTGTGAGAGAGAGAGAGAGCAGGACCGAGCGAGACATACAATGTACATAAATAAACTTATTTGCAATGTGTCATTTAAGAGTAATTCTAAGCATTTACCACCAAACGAGAGGCCCACGGCAAGAGTAGCGGCCGTGCGGCCGGCGGCAAACGGTACGTTTATTGATTTTTTCGCTGCAGTTGCGTAAAATGCAGTACGAAAGAAATGTGAAGCCATTGTTTATAGATATTTTTGGTGTCTATGAAACGTGACGAAACTTGCAAATAAAGAAACAATTTACAAATATATATTTTTGTTTTATTATAATTAATATGTGTAGGGTGTGTGTATGAGCATTATAAGCACACGAGCGCTGCACAATAATTGAACTTTGGACCTGGACCTGAGCAAACCCGTCAGCTGCAGACGAATCTAATTTATATTAAATTGATACATATGTATGTTTTGTACGATACACACAGTTTTTTACATGTATGCGAGAGTGCGAATGATCGATGCACTTTAATGCAGTTTGATGAAAAGTTGAAGTTTGAATTAATTCTCAACACTTACACTTTTTCAATTTATCACACTTGCACTTTTGTTTACCTTCCACCAAACACACACAAACACTGTCTGGCAACCAAATTAAAAGTGAACTACGCCGCCACTGAGTGTCTTTGTTGTTCGCTAACAACAAACACAATGTGGTGTTTGGTAGGGTTGCGTCGTTTCGTTCTGAAAAAGTTCAAATGAACGGATCATTAAGATGAACGAATGAGCTTCAGTCAATCATGAACTAAATCGTTGATTTTGCAGCCGGTCAGTTATTTCTTTTAAAAAATTATTAATTTCTTAGAGAAATACAATTAAAATTATTCCTCTTTATTTACTTGTAACAATATTTCAATTTCATTTCTTTTTATGTTTTTAACAATGTAAAAGGTTACTTAAGCTCAAAATAATAAACCTGTTAGCCCATTTTCTCATTTTCAATAAGCCAGGGTATAGGTACAACACAAAAATTACTGATTTAGTTCACGATTGGAAAAAAAGATATTGAACTTATTCAGCAAAATGAACTATATAGCCCAACTCTATTATGAACTTCATAATTCAATTCGATTGAACTATTTACCAACTAAAATTGAAAGGTGTGGCAGCATTGGCTCCCAGAAAAAGACAGCGATAATTTTGAAACGTGTGGCACCCTTCTTTATTTTTAACCAACGAGTTTATATTTCATTTTCAACAATAAATTCATTTATTTAACTCATTTTAAGCTTAACAAAAACTTCACTTAACAATTCATAAAGCGCTTTTAACAACAACAATTTGAATTCGAGAACTTAAAGGGAATTTTCAAAATTCGTACACTAAGATTAATTGTACTTGTGACATATTTAAGCATTTGTGTTTTAAGCTTTAACGGAAATGCATGTTAACTAATACTTTCTAAGTTGTCTGCTTAATATTATTAAAACACCCATTTGCATTTAAAGCAGATAAATACAGATATACCCAAAATTAGAGTCGTATATTTGAAGTAGCTGCGAACCTTGCGCCGCTTGCGTTCCTCGATAATCTCGTTGTAATCAATATAAAGCGGACTTTTTGGTGGGCTAAATGATCCAAGCTGTGAAAATGATATTTAAATGATATGAGTATTTAAAAAAATATGTACATCCTTACATATTTGATAGTCTTGGTGAGATCGTTGATAACGCCGCGATATGCATTCAAGCTGCTCTGCAAGTTAATCAATTGCATCTCCGTCGGCTGGCCGAGATTGCCCGCCAACTGATTCCGTATGACGAACCGCAGCGATGACTGTATAATGACCAAATGCTGCAGATGATTAGCAGTGATCATGAGTATATCATAGAAGCTGAAAGAATTAGATGTTATTATAAAAAATGTCTTATTATCAGAGCTCCCGAAAATTGCTCTCTTTGCTTGCGAGCGCTTTGAGAAGAGAGCGGACCAGGATCTGCTCTTTGGCTCTCGCTCAACAGAGCTTAACATCAGACAAAAACAATTTCTTTCGTTTCCTTTTTTCTCGAGAGTTTAGCAAAACAAATTCCAGAAAAGTTGCCGGTTTTTTTTTTTAATGTATGCGTCCTGGGCAGCCTGGCCAATTTAGCTATTTTCCCGACAGATTTAGTGAATTGCAACTGGCAAATATATATAAATATAAAAATATGGTACTGTTTTTTAGCATTCTGTTATTTTATTTCTACCTTCTTTTCATTCTAATTCAGAAATAAAATAAAAGTTTGCTAAAAAAAGAACACCCAAATTTTTATTATTTCTTAAAAAGTTGACTATTCAAATCTAGCTATTTTTTAACGGACTAATTTTGACAACGCTGGTCCTGGGCTTCAGTCGCACACACATTCATACAAATTTGTCGAAGAGTGCTCTCTCGCAAACTGTACTCTCTCAGTGCCTCTCCCTCACAAGTTTTTTTTTTTTTGCAATTCGTTTTGTGCGAGCTGTTTGTTTGGCGACTGCGAGCAGAACACGGAACGAAGAGAACAAGCAAAAGAACAAATGGAATCGTAAATATAATAAAAGTAACTCACTTTTCTAGGCCATCCTTTTTAACGCGCGCAATGGATTTCTTTGACCAATGATGCAAATGAAAGCTGCACAGAAGAAACAATATTATTAATATCAGAATAATTTTTAATGCCCAACCGTAAAGACTTACTCCAGTATGCCCTTCATTATCTTGTTGCGATAGATGGGGAACTTAATGCCAACATCACGAAGTTTCTTGTCATCCATGTTGAGGAACTCTCCAAGTGAGGTATGTGACTTAGCAAAATGCTCGAGCATATTGTCCATATCTATCGTGCGCAGTATGGCGTTCAGCTCCTGAAAGTACTCCGGGCAGTCGGATTTGAGGAAAATGCGTGGCACATGATCACGAAGTGTGTTATAGGACAGGAATTCCGATGGCACCAAATAAACGGCATTCTCGCGTGGCAGCAGCTCCAACAGATCGTAGAAGCCGTGGAACTCAGCCACCTGTTTGGGTGTGTAGCCCTTGTTGTTGGCTATGTTGGCATTGACGCCCGCCTCCATCAGCAGCTTGACAATATCCGCGTGATTATGCTCGATGGCAAAGAATATTGGGGTGCATCCCTGATTGTCCACCGCATCGAAGCTGACATCTTTGATCAGCAGGCGCACAATGTTGGTGTAACCTTTGCGGCAGGCAAACATGAAAGGCGTCATGCCGTATTTATCCGAAACGTTGATCACAGCTCCATGGCTGAGCAGCAGACGCACCAGTTTCTCAGCCACATACTGATCCTTGGCCTGACAGTCACAGGCCAGCATTAGCGGCACTACGGAGTCCACCTGCTTGTTGACATTCGCCCTGCGCGTTTCGACCAGATGCACGGCCAGCTCATGGTGGCCATTGCGACAGGCGTGCATCAGCATCGTGTCTCCGTCGCACACCTGTGCGTCCACTGGAAACTGCAGCTCATCGATTTCTTCAAGCACCCGCTGCAAATCGCCATTTTGCAAGGCATCGTACAGCTTTTGATCCCGTTTTACGTACACTTTGGGCTTCTCCCGTTGCAACTGTAAATATACCAAAATACCAAGTTGAAAATTATTTACAAATAAAACATAAATGCGCTGCACAAACTTTATCGGGAAAATAGAAGCCATCGTAGCTGCTGTCGTCCGAATCATCCGAGTCTGGCGGTGGGCCATATCTAAGTTTATTGCTCATTTTATTACTTAAATTGTCCGAATTTGCAATGCAATGCAATTAAAACATTGTAAATAGCAGCTGACAGCTATTAAAAAATTACGCAGCGAAACGCAAAAAACCAAACAAAAATGGCAAAGCTTAAAACACAGTGTGACCATAGCGGACAAACCGTATAATACGTTAATGCCAACAAATGTGATGGTCACACTAAGCGGCTTAAGCAGGCCATCCACAGTCAAATTTGTTTGACGAACTGTTCGTCGAACAAGAATTACATTTGCCCACTAACTATTTCAAACATTGTTGCAAACATCATTTGTAGAAAATTTTCAGAGAATAAACATGTTATTGGATAACGATACAGTCATTACCTTGATGGCTATACATATTTATTTAGAGAAAAAAGACTTGTTTGGCATATTTTTGTTCTTATATGGCTCGCTTTTTGCATGCCACAGTGCTGGTTCACTTTGCAGGCAATAAATAAGCTCCAGCAAAAATTTCTTCAACATTTTTAGCACTTGTTTGCACTACGAAAGCTTTTGACAAATGATGTTTGCGCCAACATTGCCATCCATTGTCGAATTGTTCAATCGAACACACGAAAAATAGAATCAGTTCTATTTTTCTCGAATAAAACAAGCAACACAAAATTTGGACACGAGCACTACCACCAACGACGAATATTTCGTCGAATCGAACACGTTCGTCAAACAAATTCGACTGTGGATGGCCCGCTTTAAACAGTGCTGTCAATATTTGAGAGGCGAAAAATAGCCAGAATTCCCGCCATCTGCTGCTTTAAATTTTTCCCACAAATAGATTTAAAACAAAAGCCAGATTTGACAGGAATAAATGTATATACATCCTATTTATTTTAATATAATTGTTATATTTTATTAAAAGTACTAGCACGCCTTATTTCTTTCCCTTTTTGGCGAATCTGGGGCCTCCAAAGTTTTTGCCCTTGTTGAATTTGTTTTTGCCCGCCTTGTTGGTCAGCTTAACGTTGCTCGTTTTCTTTTTAGCCGCAATTTTCGTCATCTTCTTGTGTCGATTCGCCTCAGATCTGTTGAAAAAGGTGTGTAAATAAATGTGTATAGTTGATTAGTTGGTTGGCACTCACCTCAAACGCAATGCGCCGCCGCGACTGACATCGGTCAGATCGTTGGTGAAGGCGGATTGGCCACCGCGTCGCTTGGCCTTGCCGCCGGCAGCTGCGGATCCTGAATATTTCGGGGTCTCCGTTGCGGCACCCAGTTTACCCGGACGCTTGCGTAGTTTGGCCATTTTGGCGCGCACCAGCGAAACCTTTTCAACTTCCTTCATGGCGCGTTCCTTGGCCAGCTGCTCGGGCGTCTTCTTTCTGGGCTCCTCCTTCTTCTTCTTGCGCTTGGCCTCCAACTCCTTGACCGGCGGTCCATCCTCCCCATCGCCACCGTACTCTGGGCGCTTCCGTTTGCCACCCGCCGCCTTGCCCTTGCCTCTGCCCCCGGCTGTCGTTTTGGCAGCGCCATCGTCGCCATCGGTCAGCGCTAGACGCGCCTTTTCGTTCTCCCGCTGTTGCTTGGTCTGGAACCAGGTGCGTCTTTCGTTGGGCTGTCCCTGGAGCCGGCGCTCCACTTTCGACATCTGCTGCTCTGTCTTGGCCAGCTGACGCTCCGCCTGCTCCTCGTCGAGAATATTCTCTGCAGATATTCAGAAATTATATTAATTTAAAGTCATTTCCATTTGGATAAAGTAAATTATCACTTACGTATTTCGGGCTCCAGAGCCGTCAGCTTATTGCGATACTTCTCAATGATCTCTGGTGGTATAATGCGATTCTTGACGCTGCTCTCGGCGTTCTTAATGATGTCCTTGACAATCTTGCGCTCCTTCTCGCCCGCCAGGGACACCGAGATGCCCGCCCGTCCGGCACGAGCTGTACGACCCACCCGATGGATATAATGCTCCGTGGTAATGGGCATCACAAAATTAATGACCGTCTTGACGCCCACAATGTCGAGACCACGTGCCGCCACATCGGTGGCAATTAGTACATCAATTTGCTCCTCCTTGAACTTCTTGAGCGACTCCAGACGCTGCTGTTGCGTCAGATTGCCGTGCAGTTCGCCGGCTCGAACGCCCAACAGACCGAGCAGAATGTGCAGTCGATGTGCCTGCTTCTTGGTCTGGACAAAGACCATGCAGTGGTCGTGGAACGTGCGACATATCAGGCTCGCCAGGATGGGCTCACGATCGCCCTCCTTATCCTCGCGAATGCGTATAAACTCCTGCCTCAAATTGTAGGCCACCTGTTGATTGTTGTTCACAAAGACCTTGACTGGCTTGTCCAGCGAAACGGCGGCCAGATCCTTGACCTGTTCGCTCATGGTGGCCGAGAAGAGCATTGTCTGGCGAGTCTTGCAGCAGGAGTTGATGATCTCCTTCATTTGCTCCGCAAAATACTCGTCCAACATGCGATCAGCCTCATCCAAAATGAGAACCTGCAATAAATTAAACATATTTTAGTATCCATAGAAAACAGACTTAATAATCTGAATAAAAGGGAATCAGCTTGCAGCTGCCACGCAGTTGCAAGTACCAGAGTTTTATCCGCAAAGCCTCGAGAGGCTCAGAGCGCAAGGATGGAGAATCATCAGATTAACTGGTTAAACCCAAACAACTGTTTATAATCACTTACCTCAATGGAATCCAAGCTGAAACTTGGCGTGTTCTTAATGTGATCGATCAGACGACCTGGCGTCGCAATGACAATGTCCGGATTCTGGCGGAGCACAGCCTCCTGAGCCTTGACATCGAGACCGCCAATGGCCAGACCCACATCGATGGTGGTGAACTGACACAGCTGCTTGGTCACCTGATAGACCTGGGCGCCCAACTCGCGCGTGGGCACCAGCACCAGAACCCGTGTGATTGCCTTGTTGTTGAGCGGCCGGTAGAGCAGACGCTCCAATGTGGGCAGCATATAGGCAGCTGTTTTGCCCGTGCCTGTGGCCGCACAGCCGCAAACATCGCGTCCGAGCAGTGCTACGGGTATCGTAGACGACTGAATGGGCGTGGGATAAATGTAGCCCAGCACACCGATGGCACGCATCAGCGGACGCGACAGATTCATTTGATAGAAGGACGTAATCAGTTCGTTGGTCTCGATCGTATCCGCGAATTGCACTTTTTCGCCCTCCTCCTCTTCGTCGTTGTCGTCGTCTGTGCGCTTCTTCTTCTTGTTCTTGCTCTGTTTCTTCTCGCGTAGTCGCAAGTTATCGTGCTGCAGCTCATCATCCGATAGATCGATTTCCTCGTCGCTTTGTTCCGCTGCAACGGCCTCGGCGCCTCCGCGTTTCTGCAGCCGCGCCGCGATTTTATCGTCTGTCTTTGTGCGCGCCTTGCGCTTCACATACTTCATCAGATCATCCCATGTGTCCTGATTGTATTCCTTGACCGACGACACGAATTCAAAGCCCTTTTCGAACTCGGTCACCTTTTTGTGTCTCAGTTTTGTCGGTTGATACTGCGAAAGAGAGTGTCAGAGAATTGCAGAGAGCGCGAACTTCTTGCATTTACTCACTTCGACTTCAGCGTCCGAGTCTTCGGATAGATTCTCCACCTCAGCATCATCCTCAATGGTGCCTATCAAGTCCATGTTTTTAGTTGCGCCCATTTTTAAGCGCTTAATTGCAGCGCGTGTTTACAATTTCTGCAGCCAACACGTGTGCGACGTGAGAGTGAAACCGACAGTAAGTGCAACGAGTTGGCAGCCCACTCATAGAGATTACATGTATCGCTCATCCCTAATTTCACTTGCCGGCAAATGTAATTGATGGATATATCGATACATTTCGATAACTCTTGGCCGGTCAACTAGAGGTGGAGAACTATCGATGGCACTATCGGCACTATCGATGGTCAAGCACTATCGAGCCGCCATCGATGGCAGACCTGCACTATCGATAGTGGGCGATAGTTTTTTATGACGCTCAACGCGTCATAGGAAGGCGCGCATTTGGCATCTGCGGAGCTTCGGAAACATTTAAGTTTTGTTTTTAATAATTAAATCTTTTTATGACATGGAAAAGTTCCTTACTATAGTCGAAAAAGGTAATGAAGAACGTAACGGAACTGAACCGAGTCCTAGCGCAAGTTCAGAAGGCTGGACAAAAAGATTTAGATCGTCGAACCTTAACAAAACATTATAATTGAAAACGAGTTTTTTATATTTTTATTTTTATAATATCTAAATTAATACCAATTCAAGTTTTAATTAGAATTTTATATAAAAATTTATAATTTTTTGAATTTAAAATACAAAAATGCTCAAATTAACACACTATCGAAAACTATCGATAGTTATCGATGGTTTGAAAATAATATCGCTGACTATCGATGGTGCCGACTATCGATAGTTCTCCACCTCTACGGTCAACAGCTGTTCACACAATTGTTATGAAATTTTGTTAGTTTCCAACAAAATGCTGCGCTTGTTCACAAAAACTCGTAACTTGAGGTAAATTTAGTAAATTATTTGCATTTGTGTATATTTAAGAAGTACATATTACAGATCACTACTGCCGGTCGCAGGCGTTCGTGGCTATGCACAGAATTTGCCAAAGGGCGGCAGTGTCAAAAAGTCACAGGATGAGGAGCCGATCAGCAACGAGCCCATCAAGTTCTTTGGCAGCCAGGCAGCTTCGTGGCGTGCACGCGACACCCGCAGCGGTGGCAGCGACGAAGCGCTGTGGTATCAACCGTACGTAATCTCCGCCAGCTTGGCCATATTTCTGGTCTACTTTTGCGTGCTGCGCGAGGAGAGCGACATTGATCGGCGGCTGGAGGGCAACTTGTATGACCATGTCAGCGGCTTGGAGGAGGTACAGCTCACAGTCAACTACAGGTACAACAAGGAGCACGGACTGGACACCAAGGAGCAGGAGAAACGACTCACCGAACTGGGCGTCGATCTGCGACAGTTGGATGCCCAATTGGCAGCTCAATAGATTCGTCCTCAGTTTTATGTAGCTTGTGTTTTTGTTAAGCGAAAAGTTAAATACATATATTATTATTAACAAGTCTACCATGTACTTAATAGCTAGTCAGATTTCCTATGCGAATTTCGGATAATAATAATACCAAAATTTGGTTAGATAAAATAGGAAAACAAACAAAACAAAACAAAATTAGGAAAAATGTTATGAGGAAATAAAAATTAGGAACCAAAAACAATGTGGAAGACAAAAATTAGAAAAAGCCACAGTTAAAAATATTTTAAATAACTAAAAATTCGCGTAATAGTTCAAATATTACTTTATGATTGCGATTTTTAATAATATATTTTTGATTTTCCTAATTTGTTCCTATTTTTATTTCTTCTAATTTTTGTACTCCGAATATATTAATTTAAGTTGAATTTCTAAATTTATGATTCATTTGTTTTCATCATTTTTTTTGTTTCGTTTGACTAGTTGACAAGCTGGTCAATTTCATCTCAGTAGGCTGTGCTTTTTACCAAGTCAACACACTTTTGCCTAGAGTTGACCACCGTTTCGACTGGAGTTGACTAAGTTGACATCAAAATTCTACTGAGATGAAATTGACCAATTGATGAAATTGATGAACTAAATTTTAGTTCATGATTGACTGAATAAGTTCATTCGTTCATCTTAATTATCAGTTCATTTGAGCTTGTTAAGAGCGAAACGACACAGCCATAGTTCATATGAACAACAACAACTCTTGAGATAAACAGATTTTGGCGCCATGCTGGAGCCGGGAGTGATAAAGAAATTGGACGAGGTGGTTGTCAATCGCATAGCCGCTGGCGAAATAATTCAGCGTCCGGCCAATGCGCTCAAGGAACTGCTGGAGAACAGCCTGGACGCCAAGTCGAGTCACATTCAGGTGAACGTCAAATCCGGAGGCCTCAAATTGCTGCAAATTCAGGACAATGGCACGGGCATCCGCAAGGAGGATCTGGCCATTGTCTGCGAGCGCTTCACTACCTCCAAGCTGAGCAAGTTTGAGGATCTGACAGAGATTGCCACCTTTGGCTTTCGGGGCGAGGCGTTGGCCAGCATCAGCCATGTGGCCCATTTGAGCATACAGACCAAGACGTCCAGCGAACGTTGCGGCTACAAGGCCAACTATGCGGATGGCAAGCTGCTGGGAGCACCCAAGCCCTGTGCCGGCAATCAGGGCACGATAATTACCATCGAGGACTTGTTCTACTCGATGCCGCAGCGTCGACAGGCGCTCAAATCGCCAGCGGAGGAGTTTCAGAAGATCTCCGATGTGCTCTCAAAATACGCTGTGCACAATCCCCACGTGGGATTCGTGCTGCGCAAACAGGGCGAACAGCCGGCACTGAAGACGCAGGCGTTTAGCACGCGAACTGAGAATATTCGGGCCATTTATGGTGCTGCCATTGCCAAGGAGCTGATGGAGTTTAGCCACAAGGATGACATGTTCCGGTTTGAGCTGGAGTGCCAGCTGACCCAGGTGAACTATGCGGCCAAGAAGTCAACGCTGCTGCTGTTTATCAATCAACGTCTGGTCGAATCCCCTGGTGAGTTGTGGAGCCCTAGATCCTGGGAGTATCCTTACTTAAGCACATGTCCTTGCAGCACTCAAGACCGCCGTGGATGCGGTTTACTCCACATACCTGCCACGTGGCCAGCATCCCTTTGTCTACATGAGTCTGTCGATGCCGCCGCAGAATCTGGACGTTAATGTGCATCCCACAAAGCACGAGGTGCACTTCCTCTATCAGGACGAGATCGTGGAGCGCATCAAGGCGCAGTTGGAGGCTCAACTGCTGGGCAGCAATGCCACCAGAAGCTTCTACAAGCAACTCAAGCTGCCGGGCACCTCGCAGCTGGAGGACACACAAATCCAGGACAAAACCCAGCGCATCTACGAGAAGGAAATGGTGCGCACCGACTCCGCGGAGCAGAAGCTGGACAAGTTTTTCAAGCCGTTGGAGAAGAGTGATTCGGGTCTGTCCACCAGCTCCAGCAATGAGACGCCAACAGCATCGCAGGATGAGAGTTTCCGGGTAACAGCGGCTCGCAAATCGAAGGAGGTGCGCCTCACCAGCGTCCTGGACATGCAGCAGGGGATCGAGCGTAAATGCCATATACCGCTGCGCAGCATCCTGAAACAGCTCGTCTACGTGGGCTGTGTGGACGAGCGACATGCGCTGTTCCAGCACGAGACGCGTCTCTACATGTGCAACACGGGCGCCTTTAGCGAGGAACTGTACTACCAGCGACTGGTCTACGAGTTCCAGAACTGTACGGAGATCCGTGTGGTGCCGCCACTGCCGCTCCAGCAGCTGCTGCTCATTGCGCTGGACAGCAAGGCAGCCGGCTGGGAGCCCGAGGACGGGGACAAATCGGAGCTGGCCGCCAATGCGGTGTCCATTCTCCAGCAAAAGGCTCCAATTATGCGGGAGTATTTCGCACTGCGCATCTCGGAGGAAGGCTGCTTGGAATCCTTGCCCGCCTTGCTGCCACAACATGTGCCCAGTCGCGCCCAGTTGCCCATCTACCTGCTGCGCCTGGCCACGGAGGTGGAGTGGGAGCAGGAGGCACAGTGCTTCGAAAGCTTCTGCCGTGAGACGGCGCGTTATTATGCCCAGCTGGACTGGCAGGACGATGGCGATATGCGCGGCCAGCATTGGCACATGGAGCACGTCCTATTTCCGGGCTTTAAAAAGTATCTGCTGCCGCCGGCAAGACTGAAGCAGCTGCTTTACGAGCTCACCAATTTACCCAGCTTGTACAAGGTGTTTGAACGTTGTTAACAGTGATGGTCAAAAGTTGCTGCACGGTCGAGAAAGCTTTTTCATGGAGGCTACATACGAAATATATACAGTGGCTCACAGCTTATTTCAACCATCACAAAAGGCAACTTTAATTAAAAGCTTCAATTACAACTAACTAAAATACAAACCTAGTCAAAAGTATTTACAGAAAACGAAAGTTGAATCAACTCGTAATTTGAAAATATTGAAAATTACTTGAAATTTTTCGATTTTTTGAAAAAATTATATTTTATTCTCGATTTTTTTAAAAAAAATTTGATTGTGCAAAATAATTCTAGGAGTGACTGCAAAAAAAAATTTTAAAAATATCTTTGCCAATATTTTATCATTCTTTGAAAATTGCAAAAAATTACTATTTTAATCCCTTTTTTCTCCTTTTCATACAACTCCTAGAGTTTTTTGAAGAATTTGTTTGCATCAAAACAATTTTTTTTTAAATCTGTAAATACTTTTGATTAGGTTTGTATTTTAGTTAGTAGCAATGGAAGCTTTTAATTAGCTGCTTTTTGTGCTGGCTGAAATAAGCTGTGAGCCACTGTAAATTGATCCTGTAATTGCCTGCGTAGCCCACTGTGAGCTTTTAGAGATCAACAACGAAAGCTTTGGAGATTAGAGCACTAACACACATACAAAACAAAAAGCTTTCTCGTCCAGCAACAATTTATTAAATAAAATTATTAATTAAATTTAATCATAATTAATTAGAAAACCATGAAAGTTTGCATGTAAAGTTAGATAAATCCTCACATTTTGTTAAATTTTAAATACTTTTTTTTTTTATCTTGAACATAATATCATATAATATATATATTTAACAATACAATAAACAATAAATTACGCACAGGCCAGCCCTGCAAAGTGTATATGTATGTGTATCAATGAAGTGTGTGTGTGTGATGTGTGTATCGTCTGTATCCACATAATTCTGCAGCAAGCTTTGTGTTCATGTTTTAATTCCTGACATTAAGTAAAATGTGTACTAAAATAATAAAAGGCGGTAAGACAGAAGGGGCGTGGTGTTGGTACTGCAGGGAAAACAATATCCAAGGAAGTCCGCAAATATTTCCTCCTTGTTTTCGTTTTTCCTCATTTCCAATTAGTTTTGCAGATAATGTTTCAATTCTGGCTGTCGAAAGCGCGTGACTTTTTCAGCATTACTGACATGTTCCTTGAACAGCTTCATGATCTCCGTGTCATATTGCTGGGGTGTTGGCTTCACTCCCGTAGCCCAGTAATAAATATCCCAATCGTTGCTCACGCCATTAATGAGTTCATCGTAAATCTCCGTTTGCTCTGCATTGAATTCCTTGAGATATTTGTGTGCAAATGTGCTTAAAAGCAAATCGTTCTCAAGCATTCCACGCTTGCGAGACTGGTACAATAAACTGTGCAAAGAATTCAGAATTATCAATTAATCAAACATCTAATTATGCTAGGTTCACAGAGTGTCACACTGTGACTAGTGTAAACATGCATAACTTACCGCTGCTTACGCTTCTCAAGTGGCTCGTCGGGACGTTTCGGATAGACGGGAAGTGGCAAATGTTCTGGATCATCAAAGTCCACAATAACATCGTCCTTAGTACTACCAGAACTGGCGGTACCTCGACTGCAGGTCAGCAGCACTGTCCGTGCCAAAGGGCGAGACAGCTGCAAAAAATTGCAATTGCACATTATGCAATCGAGATGCATTCCGAATTTTCTCGAATTTTCACTCACAAGCAATTGGGGCAACATTTTTTATAAAAAGAATTTTTATATCCCTGCGCAAATACAAACTTTACGAGAAATTTTGTGCTGCGTTATTTACAGCAACGTGTTCCTAAACCGAATGCCGAAATAAAGTTTACTTAAGTAGTTGTTGTTAGATTTGGCGCCGCCGATGTGATTTAAAATAAAAACTTGCCAGGGCTGCAGTAATTACAAATGCTCAGGGCTGCAAAAAGCTACAAAGTATTTGCAATTAGGGGTGGAAAAATAATAGAGGTGGTACTGGCTTTATAGAATTTGAATTTTTTATATCAATAGTTTCAATAAAAACAATATTTTTTAATGAAAATTAAACAATTAATTCTTAACATGTGATTTAAGTATTGTTTATTATTTTAGTTCTGTTTTACAAGCCCAATATACCGAGTTTGTTCAGTAATGACGTCATCTCATTCATTGGTTTCGCTCTTAGAATATGCTTGTGCGCTCTTACTCTCTTATTTCTTCTTTCTTTCTTTCTCTCTCTTATTTCGCTCTCTGCATGAATCGTTTTGTTTTTCTCAGTCTTCTTACGGTTTTCTTGGCGTGTGGTTGCGACAGCGGTGCGCGAATTTTGTTCTAAACGCCGACGCAGAATTAAAAAATATACATACATATGATAAATTATAAAAAATTATGTAAAAAATAAATGTTTGTATGTATATAGGCAACGGTCTGTTTACAATTTGATCGAGCCTTGTGCCTAATTCAAAGTGTGCGAGTGTTGGTGTTAAGTGTATTTAAGCGTGTATGTGTGTGTGCACATATTTGTTATTCGCGCGGCAAAAAGAAGAAAAAAAACAAAACCAAGCTAAAGTAAACAAAAAAACAAAGCTGCAACAATTTGCGGCACAAAAATGTTAAGCATATAAACAAAACAAAGTAAATTTTAGGCAATTGCTGCTTTCTGTGTAAGTGCGTGAGTGTGTGTGTGTGTGTAGTGAGCTCTTTGGTTTTTGTCTTATTTTTACGTGAAAAGCAAGAGCAACAACAACCAAAAGAGCAGCAGCAGCAGTCGCAGCCGCAGCAGGCAGCGCAGCAGCGGCAAAATGCCGGCGACAGCGAATTTGTGTCTGTTGTTGTTGCTGTGTTTCGTCGCAGTCGCCAGCAGTAAATCGAAGCAGCAACAGGAGTCCAGCGGCGTGGTCGGCTCCTCCACAACTGCAAAAACAACAACGACAACAACAACAACGCTGAGACCCTTGACTGACAAAGGTAAGTTTTAATTTGTTGTTAATCTCTGCTGCGGTGCATTAACCCGACGGCAGTGACGTCGCGTCGCTGCTTTGCTGGCGTCGCTTGAGTAAACATATTAATGCGCTCTCGCTTTCGTGCTCCTCCATCTCGTTCTTTTGCTCTCGCTTGTGCCAAAAATAACAAGCAGCAACACCCTGCCCCTCCCTCCTCCTCGCTTTCGACCCATCGCTTTTGTTATGCAAATTCTTTTCCTTGTTTCAGAAATGCCCACCAACAAAATAACAAAAAAAAAGCACACACAATTTGTTTTTGTTATTTTTTTGGATTTGCTTGGAATTTTATTGCCGCCGCAGCAAGTGAAAAAGAAAAGTGTTGCCCAGACAAATTTTTGCAAGACAACAAAAGATACAGCAGCCGATTTAACCCATTGTTGCCCCTTCGCTACCTCCCACCTGTCAACCGCTGCAGCATTATCATAAACCACTCAATGGCTATTAGAATTCTAACGAATTGCAGTGCACAGCGGTAATAGCAATCAGTGTTGCCGTTTTCACCAAAAACCACTAGAAGTCCACCAAACTTATTTTTTTTTTGGCGAATTTAAGCCGGGTATTTTGGTTAAAACTTTCTGAAAATTATTATTTTTAAAAACTATAGGACAATAGGACAATATTCAATGTGGTATATTTAATTTTTACTGTGTAAAACAACACTAAATCACCAAATCGGCAGCACTGATAACAAATAAATTTAAGCAAATATGCAAATAAACATTTATTTATGTGTGTGCAGCGCAATTTCTTAAATGCGGCATGGCCCCTGGCGACCCTGTGCCCGCATTATGCATGTACATGCTCCACAACGCCAAAACGAATGAAGAAGTTCATGCATGTAGGTGGGCGTGGCCAGGGGCGCAGAGGAGGAGATGTCATCTCAACGTCGAGCTCGTTAAGATAGTCCAAAGCAACGTAAAGAAGAAAAAATAAATTAAAGTAAGCATTTCCTCATTTGGCGGCAAACAGTCAAGCAAACAGAGCGACAATTTGAGTGGAAAAATAAAGTATACAATTGATTCACACATACATACGTACTTAAATCCAACATGCAATCAATCAAAATTAAAAAATAAAAATCAGTAACAAAGAAGAAAATTTAAGACAGTGAAAAACTGTGGCATTAAGTAAAAAAATGATATTTAAAATGATGTTCATGTTTCTTGACTTTCATTTATTATTTTAACTTGTTTAATAGTCAAGCATCCTTATAAATTTGATTTCAACAAAGTGCTTTAATGTTGAGACAAATTTACCAACAATTTGTTGAAAGATTATCTTGAGTACAAAGATTATTTTCGGGTGAATGAATCATTTTATTATGTCTGATGTATTATGAGTTCTACAATTTTATTTTGATTTTATAATTCTAAAAGCTTAAGATGCTAGTACAGTGAAAGCTTGAATTCGAGCGAAAAAGGAATTTGTATTCCATAAACATTTTTTGCATAAAATAAAACAAAAATTACAAATTGTTCCTTAATTAGCATACTTACAAATGTGCAAGTACAATTTTGCTGAAATAAATCAGGCTTAAAAAGTTTATATCAGTTGACCAGATTTAAATATTACTATTGGCTTACTAATTTTATTGGTAAACTTTTTATACTGATTTTTCCTTTGCCGGCTAAAAATAGTGAAACTGTGGCTTTCTGCCTTAGGCAGTGCTTACTGTATTTGGTATGTTTATATGTTTCTGCTCAATTTTGCCTTTCTTCCTTGCTCTCTTGAACACACTTCTGCTCCTTCTGCTCAATTCACTCTTTTGCTTTACTTCTTCTTCTTCTTCTTCATGTTGTTGTTACTCTTCTTCTTAGCTGCCCATCTGCCGTCTCGTTCTGGCTGCAAAACAAACTGTAAACAAGCCGCTGCGGCGTTGCTCAACAGTTTTGTCAGCAAGGACAATTTGTGTGCTGTGTTAAAATTATGAAGCCGTGTGAAGTGGGCCACAGTAAAACGTTGCAGCCGCGGGCGCTGGCCATGGGCGGAAGGGGAAAGACTCTCGCTCTCTCTGTCTCTTTTGCTGTGTACGCAACCCCAGCTGGGATGGCAGCTGTTGTTGGGTCCATTGCCCTTGCCAACCCTTCGCCGCCGCGCGGGCGGAAATATTGCGGAAATCGTTTATCACGTCGCCAATGGCTGCGTTTTAATAATTGCTGCCATCCCGACGACAGAGCGAAGAAACAGGGACAAAAGGAGAGAGAGAGCGAGAGTTGGCTGAAGAGAGAGGCAATTAGTTTATGTTAAAACATAACTAATATTAAATACCTTTTTGACCAGACCGAGTTTCATGTTCTGTTTTTTATTTATTTATTTATTTATTATTATTTGCTTGTTTGCTCTGGCGCTCACCTCAAGTTCAAGAGCAAACGATAGCCAGCGCACAGGCGATTAAGTAACAACAACAACAGCAGCAGCAAACAAGTCTACACACACACACACACACTTATACGCACAGTTACACTGACACACACATAAGTCACACCTGCTTAAGGCACAGCAAAAACAAAGCAAACATGCCCACAAAATGAAAAACAACGTGAGGTCGTCTGAGTGAAACAGAGCGATATTAAGCTAAGCAGAGTAAAAGAGAGGGAGAGTAAAAAAAAATCTGCTGTCGCTTGTCCAAACAAACAATGTAAAGAAACCAAAAAAAAAAAAATACAAAACAAAAAATACCAAACAACTGGACAAGCCGGCCGGCTTTAAGTCTTTAGCAACAACAACAACAACAGTAACTTAAATAACTAGAAATAAAGAGAACAAGAGAGAGAGAGAAACTGAGAGCCGCAACACTGATGCCCTTTAGCAAATTCCGAGAGAGATAATAGAGATTATTTTTGAACTATTCCAATTTAGAATCCAGATGGTTGTCTTATCGCTGACCCATTAAAAATAATAATTTCAAGTTCACAAGTTTTATAAATAGAGATTATATAGATTAGTCATTGTTTAATATTGAATTTACACTATGATTTGGATTTTTTATGTTTTTCAAATATCATTATAGATTTTTTATGTAATCGAACTGAAAAACTCCAAACTAATCTGTTATTTCCGGTTCAGCTTTGAGGAAAATCTTAGAGCTATGTAGCAATAACATAACAATAACATAGACTGTAGGTTTACTGTCCAATAACTGTTATCACTCTTTGAACAGCCTTGCAGAGAGAGCAAAATCATTCTGGATCAAGAATTTTAATTTTGCAAAGTGTATTTTAAGTCGAGTATACCCTTGGAATAGTTAAGTACGTTCGTGTGGATTACAAATGAAGTCCCAGACGAAATGGAGAGCTGCAAATGGAAATGCGGTGCAAGTGCTGGATAAGGACATGCATCAGCAAAGCTCATAGGCAAATAATTAGTAGTAGTAAACAATTAAGAGCTGACGTTGTTCGGTTGTCTTGGCAATTACGACTATATGTATTTGCTTAGCTGTAGCTTGGCCAGAGAATCTTGAAATACGCATTACGAGTGTACTTTTTTCTTTCATATTTTTTATTATTTTTTTCCTCCATTTCCTTGTGTATATTGATTTATTACACAATTTACTGCTGTTGTTCCGTATAACAATTGACGGTGAGTTGACGGCCGTACCTCGTCATTCTTGTTATAGTTGCAATACTTTTATGGTCAGTCTGGTAAATCGGGAACTGCATGACGCACAACTGATGATGATGATGATGGGACCGGTTCGGGAAACAAAGACAAAGCCAGCGTCCAGAGTCTAGACTGTGTTGCCCAATATGGCTAAGAGAACTCAACTCAGGCTGCAGCTTGGTAGAAAAAAGCTCAACAGATAAATAAAAAGATTGAAATGTCTAGTAATATAAACTCTTACAATATATAAATATCTAATCTGGTTATTAGTTAGAAGAAAGCAGTTATGTAAATCAAAACTTTGAATCGAGTTTGTAAAGTTCTGGGTTAAAGGTGTGACCAACTGCAAACTTTCATAACTTTGCCAAAACATATTTAATTCCCAGGCGGAATGTCATTTTTATCATAGTTTGGCATCTAAATTCACTCTGCATTTAAATGTTATTCATTTTCTTTTAACTGCTTTGGCTTTGAACATTGTCTTGCTGCAAAACACTTTGTGCTGCATTTAAGGTATTCATAACATACTTATTCAACAAGGAATGCTATTCAGTTACATGTTGCTTTCAGGTTTTTCAATTATAAGAAACTGCAAATAATTAGAAGGCAATTAAAAATTCATTGCTCACTGCTGACACACGACCGCCCACAAGCAAGCAAAATAAAATAAGACTGTAAGACTCATCCAGAGTCTTCCACGTGACAGCTTGTAATGAGCTCACGCATACACATGCTTACACACTCACTCACACTAGCACCAGCATACACAAACACTCACACACTCGTACACTTGTCACTCGCTTGTGTGTGGGGCAAAGTCGCGGCGAGCATTATGACATTTAAATAATTTAAGCTCTACGATGTCGACATGCATTTGCTTTTTCCATAAACCGCAGACAGACAGACACACACACAAAGCAATATTACTATCTCCCTCTCTCACTCACTGTCTGCTTGTAACCATGTATCTGTAAATATGTTTGTATGTGTATGCACTCAATTTAGTTTTAATTAGCAATGAGCATGAAATAATTGTACCAAACCAAAAGCTACAAACTCAACGAGCAGCTCAAGTGGACCACATTCAGGGTTTATAAGCCTGCCTGCCCCCTGTCCCCTGCCCCTTGATCCCCCTGCCCTATGCCTTCCCTTTCCCCACCTCAACCACTCTCCTCTACTATTTGCAGACTTTTGGCATAATTATTTTGCCCCATTCTCATAATGAAAATATTTTATAATTGCCTAGAACTCGGCCATTAGGCGGCCGTGTTCTCAACTCCACTTGAGGCCATTTCTTAATTTTGTTCACTGCATTTTTTTTTTTTTTTCGCCATTATGCACTCGATTAAAATTATTTTAATGGTCAAGCGCAGTTTCAAGGATTTGCAGGAATAGCGCGGAGTATTATTGAGATAGCTTTAGCTCTTGAAATGCTCCCTGTAAATGTGGAATAGATATAATAAAAATTATTTAAATGCATTTACAAATTTGAAGCATTTGAAAGCAATTAATCAAGATTTTTGCTAATTGCTGAGATGCTGAGATCATAAAATTTTCATACTAAGGTTAAATAAGCTTTGAGCTTGATGATGTTTCAATTAGTGTATTTGCCTTCATATCATGGTTTTTATAGATGTTATCTGTCAATTAAATTGAAAATATCAATTCAGATGATATATACAAAATTAATCAAAATATATTGCAAAAATAATCATTCAATTAGCAAAACGTTTATAAAGCTAGTTAATTAGTACTACATAATAATTTCAATGTATCTTTAATTCTTTATAACGAGTCCCCAACAATTTTAAATGCAACCATGTTTCTATCTAATAAAATTTTAAGTCTAAAACATGCACTAAAATTAAATAGACTTCGTGTGATAAATTACTGAATGTTAGAAGCTGTTTAAACTCAAACACTCACACAAATAGTAGTGCGAGAGAAGCTATTAAATTTACAGCTGAACTCAGTCAACTCTTTGGCGCCTCTTTGAGCCATAAAACACATAAAAAACACAACGGACAAACATGTGTATAGGACTTATGTATGTATATGTATAAAGCATATGGCCACATGAAGCTGTAATGTTGTATGAACGTAATGCGACCATAATGCTGAAGCATAAGCGGCATTAAAGCCGAGTACATTCGGTAACAGTAACAGTAAAAGTACTGTAACAACAAAAAGAGCAACAAAAACAACAGTAGCAACTGAAACAACCATCAACATTGGCATAGTCCTCTTTCCATAAGTCCAGCACTTGTTCTGATGTCGTCGTCGTCGTCGCTGCCCGGTTTAATATTGAAAATCATTTTACATTGTTTGCATTTGCTTACAGCACAGGACATTTTATGAACAGAGAAAGAGAAGGAGACGGGGAAAAGGGGAGAGAACAGGAGGAGGCGGACAGTGATGAGCACTAAGGCATTGAGCTTGTCGCAGTAAATGTTTTAGTCATGTAGCAACAAGCCGCAGTGTGAAACTCACCCATCACCCAGCCACCCACACAGCAGATCCAGTTTTACTGTTGCCTGTATATTAGGGTGTCCCTTATTTGGTCAAAGTCAATATTTTTAACGCATACGGGCTAGTTCTGTTCATTAGGTCCTAAAGCACTCAGAAATAAATTTTTACCTCAATCGGAGTATGATAACCCGTGCCGACTTGGATCGGAAAATTTCAAAATTATATGAAACAAAAAAAAAAAATTTTTTTTTTAATTTTTTATTTTTTTATTTTGTTCATTAGGTCCTAAAGAACTCAAAACCAAGTTTTCACCTTGATCGGAGTACGATAACCCATTCAAATTTGCATCGAAACATGAAAAATCATCGAAAAATTTATAATCAGTGTTAAAATACTGTTTTTTCATGTTTCGATGCAAATTTGAATGGGTTATCGTACTCCGATTAAGGTGAAAACTTGGTTTTGAGTTCTTTAGGACCTGATAAACAAAATAAAAAAATAAAAAATTTAAAAAATAAAAAAAAATTTTTTTTTGTCCCATATAATATTTAAATTTTCGGATCCAAGTCGGCACGGGTTATCATACTCCGATTGAGGTAAAAATTTATTTCTGAGTGCTTTAGGACCTAATGAACAGAACTAGCCCGTATGCATTGTTTTAAAATATTGACTTTGACAAATAAGGGACACCCTACTGTATATAGACATATAATTTATGTTTATGCAAATTGATTTTGTGTATTTGGATTTGTGCATTCTCTTAAATTTCATAATGTATGTATATGTGAAATTAGTCCTTGCATTTCAAAAAGAAATTCTTTTCTGTATTAAATCTTTTGCATAAGTTAAAGATTCATAAATATAAATTAATCTGAATATTCTCTTATTAATAAAATCTACTTTAAATTACCGATCGATAAACGAAAATATGTTATAATTAAAATAGTTTTATTTAACTATCGTTTAAGCATTAACTGCTTAGTGTATTATGATAACATCGATATTATTAATGAATTTTCTTTACAGGTTAGTAATGATTGATAGTTTTATATATTGACGGCTGTCTACTTGCTTAACGATATTTTTACGTAAAATATGAAAATAAAAATTATTTCCTAATAAAATTGAACTGTGTTATGAAAAATCCTGCCCTCAAATATTAATCAGTAATCTATAATAATCTATAAATAAAATTTATATTTAAAGGATAATCAAAATAATACTATCTAAAGAGCTACAAAATCGACTCTTAATTACTTGCACTGCAATTATTCTAAAATGGCTTATTACGATCATGTTTATCGCATTATGTGTTGTACGCATAAACGTTGGCAATGGTCGCATGGTCATATGGTCACAGCCATTGGCGTTTGGTTGTTGACTTGGGTCGAGGCGTTCGGTTTTGAGTGTGTACAACATTTATTGCTCATACGCCACGTTGCAGGCACGAACATTTTACAAAGTAATTTAAGCGAGCGACGACAAGCAAAATGGCAGGGGAAACGGAAAAAGGGGAGTATGTGCATAATGATGGAGCAAAAGAGAAGAGGAGAGGAGAGAGCTAGAGGGAATGACAGAAGAGATGGCAACTAAAACGCAAATTAATGATACGCAATTGCGGCAAATCGCACGCTTCCATGTGGGCGCCATTTTGTTTGAAGTGCGCTTCAGTGCCGAGACAGGGAGCGAGAGGTAGAGAGGAAGAGGGAGAGAGTTAGATATGTAGAGCTGTATGTTAACTGAAAAGGGGCATAAAGCTTTTTTGCTGTTGTTGCTTATGTTGTTTTGCTTTTTTGCATATTTGTCTACCTTGATGCAGTCTCCGTTGCTGTATTTGCCACTGTCGTTGTTGTTGGTGTTGTTGCTCTTGTTCTATATGCTTTTTTTGTTGTCGCTTTTTGTGCACTAATTTTTTCCTGCTTTTTTTTTGTTTTTTTTTTTTGCGTGACGCCTTTTGTTTGCCAGGCTGTTGTTTCCCCAATGACTCTCAGATGCTGATGCTTCTGTTGCTTCTCCTGCTTTTGCTGTTGCTGTTATTATAACCAAGCGCTCGACGCTTTGGCAAATTGTTTCCACTTCTCGTTTGTACGCAACGCTCTTTTGTTTGCCGTTGTTACCAGCCAGCTTTTCAGCCTTCCAGCCTATTTGAAAATGGTTTTTCTAGCACTCTCCACGTCTGCACGTCTTCGATTTTGCTTAGTGCCTGGTCATCAGCAAAATTTGATACAGCAACAACAATAAAGAATAGAAAGAAAATAAAAATGATTTAAGCGCATTCATCTTTTGTTTTTTGGGAGTCTAATCAACGTCCCCTGTCATGTCACATCCAACTCACATTTGTTGTGCCCTCCGCTGATAAGCATCATCAATAAGATCCGCTGCTGTCACAATGTTTGACATAATCGTCGATGCGTCGAGCTTTTCCTAATTTATGACATGTCCACGTTCACTGCATTACAAGACAATAACATGCCCCAAAGGCTTTACAACTAGAGAGCTAAGCTAATGGTCGGGGACAGATCTATTAGTAATGGAAGCTGCTTATCAACGAAACAATAATCAAGTCGTGAAATATGATAGCAGACAATTGACAATGGAATACGTATTCTTAGAACAGTTGTATGGGAGAAAACTCAGCTGGAACTTTAAGTTAATAAATTTGATTAGAATTATTAAGAAAACGGGAAAGCACAGAAATAGATGTTTTTATATTGGCAGAGCATTTTGCATAATAATGTATCTTTTTAATGTAATTCTTAAGAATTGTATTCTTAGCGGATTAAAGCAAAATTGTAATAAAGTTATAAAGTAAACAAAGTAGGAAATTTATTGGCTAAAAAAGGGTTCTTTGTGCTTTTTTTTTCTTCGAAAAGTGAACAACTTTTAATAGAGATTGTAGCATATCCCCTTAAAGGATACTCCCATAAATTCATCAACCTGTGAGTTAAATTTCTGAACTTAAGTTTAAGTTGAAGAGCTTCACAAACTGTCCTCAACATCATATGAAAGCTCTTAAAATTCTTAAATAATCTTAGATGTTTTAAGCAGTGAACGTTCGCATATGTTTTCCAGGTATCAAATAAGAATAAAAGGAGCAATTTTCAACATCAAAGTCCTTGGATATTATTTACACTTCAATTCACAGAAAGTAAGCCCATTACAGAAACCTTTGTCAAACTTACTTTTTTTTCTTTCATTTAATTTCATGCTCAAGTCGCACTCTAAAGATACGAGTTTATTATACAGTTTTTAATGTTCTGTTCTTAATCTCAAACAAAAATGTGGAATAGAAAGCTGTTTCGTTTCTGCAGGCCCAAATTGCTTCATTTTGCAGCAAGTTTAGCGGCAAAAAAAAAAAATAATTTCCTACTTGGCTTTTTAAGTGAGATAGACAGAAAATTAAAAACTTTTGCTAATCATTCAACCCAAAAGCGACTTGCAAACATGAGAACTACTTCAAGCCCCGAAACTGAGCCAACGGCGTCAGCTGACACAAAACGCGACTAAAACTCTTACCCCAAAAAAGTTTGCACATTAAAATTGGCGCTAAAACTAACAAAGTTTGTCAGAAAAACGGGGAAGTCCCCCACCAAAAAAAAAATAGGGAGAAAAACGGTTTATAGTGCGTATGAAAATCCCTTTTACTGTTGATTTAAAAGCCAAAATATTTTAATTAGTTGTAAGTTTTGCGTAACACCGACAGACCACCGTACTGGCCTATGCCCAGTTTTTTGTTCAATTGTTTTTAGTAAACGCCGTGGGCCAAATTGAAACATTGCAAGTTTTGGGGTGGTAATGGAGTGAGTTTGGTATTTACATGAAAACTTAATTAAAATGATGTTTAACTGTTTCTCAAAAGTTACAATTATCCTTGCGAGGGGGGCACCTTGGAAATAATGGGCACGGAACTTTGTATTTCATTTTGATATAAAAGATATAGTTTTAAAATAAAATTTGAGACGATGGCAATAATTATATTATAGCTTATTTCAATTTTGTTTTATTTTACTTCACAACAAAATATGTGTAAATAATAGATTATTCTAAATAAGAATCTTAATTAAATTCGTAATAAAATGCAATTAAATTATAATATTTTGATAATCTCATCACTTGAATTATGTCTCTAAAAAATTGGTTTTTGAATAACTTTATGACTTTGAACTTTGTATTTTATTTTGATATGAAAGACATTGTTCTAAAACAAACGAATAGTAGATAGAAATAAGCAAATTATAGCTTATTTCAATTTTGTTTAATTTTACTTACCAAAAAATATATAAATATAGGGGAGAAGTGGTGGTTGTGGGCATGGGTGGGTTGTGGGCACCCCTACGTATATTTTCACGAGATGAAGATTGAGTTTTTTTGGTAATGTCATTGGAAAGTAATTACCCTATGTATAATTCATGCCAAATATCAAAGTGAACGGACGCGTTTCCTTTTGGAAATAAACGAATTGGTTTTTTTTGTGCTTGGAAAAGGTGAGGAAACTTCTTTCAAACATTTTTAATAGTGTATCAATCAAAGTGGATCGATTGGAAAGGTAAGTGTAATGCATTTTTATTTAGTCGAACTATTATGCTAAATGGAACAATATCGATTTGAACCAAAAAATTTAAACAAAAAAATTTTTTCATCACTTTTTAAAGTGTCTGCTAAAGTGGGTTGTGGGCACACAAATTGAGGGTGTTGTGGGCACCCCTTTTTTTTAGTCAAATTTTTTAAATAGCTACTGTTTCTTGGAAAATTGTTATAAAAATTTGTTTGGATCCCTCTAGAACATTCTTGTGAACATCTTAGGCTCTTGGAAAGGGATCCTCTCCCGCTGAGAGGGATTATCACTCAGATTTTGACGCTTCATTCTTAATTTTCACGTGAAATGTGTGGGCATGCGGGCAAGTTATTATACATGTCAAAATTGTGTTTCCGACGATGAATAACGCCTATGCAGGCTTTATGATTAATAAACTGTCATTTTGTTCATATTAGTTATGGTTTTTTTTTTCATATTTTTCCATTTACAGCATTTTTTCCAAGGGTGCCCACAACCCCCACTAAAAAAATTTTTAGCTGAAAATACCGATTTTACAAAAGTCCATGTAAAATTTTTTTGCGTAACGAAATCCGGTATGTTTTTATATGATTAGTTAGCTTAGGTCTCTAGCTTTACACAGATATCCATATATCCAAAAAATATGCACTAGGTCGGTAATTATAGGCCGAAATCAAAACTATGCCCACAACCGCCACATCTCCCCTATTATTAATTATTCTACAAATTCGTAATAAAATTCAATTAAATATTAATATTTGGTAATCCCATTATTTGAATTATGTCGCTAAAAAAATAGAATAGAAATCATTTGTGCATTTGACTTAACAATTGGTTTTAATAATTTAATGAACAAAGTGTTAGGTATTTGCACTGTTGAATCTATCATTGCTTATGCGATAACTGGAAAATAAATCGATGGCTTAAGCGGATTAAGTGAATGGCCTGGAACTGTGGTTCGTCGCATCGCATTTACCTACATCAATTTTCATTTGAAAATTTTCATTTTCATTTCGTGTCTCTGCTGCACACACAAAATCAATTTCAATTTACGCTAATCTCTTTGATAGCGTACATACAAACTCACACTACATATGTATGCATATATATTCAGCATCTTTTCCACCTGACTATTTGATCAAATGCCACGCCCACTTTACTCAGCTACTGCCCTGATACACTTTGAGTTGGGTTTGCGCTTCAATCACTACGCATTAGGCGCTAATTAGACAAGTTAAACAATTTGCATCACAAAGCTAATGACGAGGTCAATCGCTTTGGCAAATTTATCGCTTTTGTTTAAAGAATTTTCACCACTTTTCACACTTTTAAATTGATTTTTCATTTGATTTTTAATTTATTAAAATTACAATAAAAACCGTAAATGCAGCAAAAAAAAGTTTTGCAGTTAAAAACTGAAATGTAATAAAACAATAAAAACTGGCAATTCATTTTCGGAGTTTTCCATGCTCGTTTTTTTATTGTTATTGTTTCTGCCGTTGATTTGTGTAAATTACGCGTTTCGCGCAATTTTTTCAATTTAATCAAAAAGCCTGTGAACAAAAATAAAAGGAATGTTTGAGTTATTCACAGTGCTCGACGAAGAGATGTCCTATATTTGATCTACTCTACATTATAAAATAAAATTATAAGGAATATATAGATGAAATTAACAATACATTTAGACCGTTTTGCACATAAAGATTTTATCTTTAAAAAGTGTTTTCGTTTAAGATTTTTAAACATTGTCATGCCCAATTTAGTAATTTTATAATTGCAGGGTATTAAAAAAGTGAGACATGTAGATTTATGGATACCGAAAGGAGTTGAAAAATTGACTCGCTCGATTGGTATTAATAACAATAATATCATTGCCAGACATTTTACAGATGCACTCGACGCGCATGAATTTCAATTTAAACGAATTAATAAATAAATATGTATATATACTTATTACATATGTATATATGTACTTATTACATTGAAAACGCACACAATTACAAAATTGTCAGCAGAATTAAAAAAAAAAAAAAAAAAAATAACATACAATACAATAAGAACTGAAGCGATAATCATTTGATTGAGTGCCAAATTGACAAATGATTGACAACTCTGGAATTTTTGCAACAAAAACAAATAGCAACAACAAAGAAATGTATATGTAAACACAAAATAAAATGAAATAATGAATTTGCAATTGATAGCGTTTAATCAGTAGATGTTGATTGTTACCTATTGTAGGAAATTCATGATGTGAATACTATGATATTGAATTGTAATTCATTTATGTACAATGCACATGCTATGTTTTTCAATTTAATGAAATACTTGAGTAATATATTTAATTAAGATATAATGTTTGAACTAAGTCAAATAAATGGCCTGGCATTTTCTCATAAAAATCCAAAGAGTTCTGTCTGACGGTCTGTCATATGCTATATTTCATTTGTCTAACGGCACATGCAACGCTTTCATTTTGCTCCCAAAATGCGGGCGACCCAGTTGCAATAATATCCTTTCCTATATAAATACCCTTTTCACACAGTTACCAAATACACAGACATTTGTTTCAACTCTCTCTCTCTGCCAACTGCCAACCCCGTAAAAAGTCACAAAGCCACCACCAGTATATCAAAAAAAAAAGAAAAAAATAAAAAGAATTAAAAAAATATGCCACCAGAACACTGGTCCACACACAGTTTGGGCTCCGACCTCGACTCTGGCCTGGCATACAACCCCAAAAGCAACACACACGTTAATCAATCTTTGATAATCATTTTCCTCTGCATGACCCGAAAATTTGTACAAATATGTGCATAATTTTTTACGTACAATCTCTGGTAGATATATGGTGAGATATATAGAACTATTTTTTATAACTTGCCGCATAGAAGTTGAATTTTTTAGTTATTTTGCGACTGCATTTTTGATAATATATTATAATATTTTTAATATGCTGCAGTGGGCTTCTGGGGGCTACAGTACTGAGTTATCGATGTTAGCAGTTTTCTGCATGATGAACAAAATAAATAAAATTATAAATTTCAAATATACACTTTTTATGCCTTATTCTCCAACTGTTTAACTTTTAAAAACAATTAACGTTGCATGTAGATATTTAAAATTATAATATCTTTCACACTTCACATCCATCAATATTGTTTATTGTTACTTAAAATATTAAATTTAAAATATTTTTTTGTAAATTTTATTGTTGTTACTTTTTAATTGTTTCTTGTTAACGAAAAATCAATGCAAATTGTTTTCGCTGCGGCACTAAAAATTGAGAATATCAAACATTTCGCTCACATTGATAAAGCACGAAATTGGCAAAGAAGTTGATAGCTCTTGTTTGGCCTTTGACATTTTGTGTGCTGTTGACTTTTAATATATATATACAATGTGTATATATTTTTTATATTATTTTTTGTTGTTGTTGTCAGCTTTTCAGCTGGCGTGCCTCGTTGTTGCTCCACTTTGTTGTTAGTTGACGTTGATGCTAAAGCCATTGTATTGTTGTTTTCATTTCTTTTTTTTTTTTGTTATTTTTTTATATTTTTTTTTGCTGCATGCTGGTAAATTAAAACGCTGCTTTGTTTCACTTTTACGCTTGTGCTGTGCATTGTGTATTAGAGAATTTTTTAATTTCCTCGCCCTTTGTGGCGGTCTGGCAGCTAATCTGCCACGAGAGTAAGGAAAACGAGCTTCAGCTGCATTCAGTTTGTTTGTCTGTTTGTACCTCTGTCTGAAGGAGACCATTAACAAACAGTAGCATGGACAGCAAAGTGCTACTACTTGCATTCGCCTCACCTTAAATACACACACAAATGCTGCCCAGGCAAACAGACTGTAAGACAGACAGATGGTGAGTCAAATAGACAGGGTTACATTGAGAGCAGCTTCTCACACATTGCAGCTTTTAATCTTAATTTTATAGTAGAAGACTTGCAGTCTTTATCCTTTCCTACGTGTCCCTGCTCCAGTTTGAGTTTCAGAGAATAAACTGCACTTCTGGCCCAGTTCTCAGAATCTCTCTCAACTTTGAGCTGTGCTCACCTTCTTAACACTTTTTAATGCTACTTCAGCAGTTGTAGTAGAAGCAGCTTAATGCCTTGTTGTTATTCTTGCTGTCCAAGTTAATTTAATCAGTTTAAATATGCACACGGCTTATCAACAATTCCTTTCCTTTCGGCCTGCAAACAGCTTTGGAATTTGAATCGTTTACAATTAATACAAACTGTGCTTTTATTTGCAATGTGTAAATTGTATTATTATAAATTTGTATTTGTATTTGTATTTTAAGCCCAAGTGCAGCTGGCAACTAATTAGAAACTAAATGTATTTATTTATGCGAAACACATATTCATATTAGGTATAATTGTATATTCGCATTTGTTGATGTGCTGCTGATGTATCAAATAAATTTATAATTTTGCAACAGTGTCTGTGAATTATGCTTTTCCAATAAGTTGGTAGAAGGAGTTTAGCTTTTAGGTACGGTAATGTTAGTAGAATAATAATTCCTTTTTATTTACGAAATTGAAGTTTTGCCATTAAATGCACAGAATTTAACTTTGGAATTTGTAACTGTTTTGGTCCATTAGTTTATATTTAATTGTTAAAAATTGTTTCTTGTAACTATTCACACATTTTCATAAAAATATAATTTATGATACTTGTGGACTTAATATTATTAAACGTTTTTTTTTGGCAGCAAATCTTATCTTTATAAAGTTGAAGTACACTTTAACAAATGAACTAATGAACTTTTATTTTTCATCTCTTCATTGTGGTATTCTTAAGTGTCTTTCTGGAATTAAACAATACTTTATTCAGCATAAATCAAATTCCTAGAATGTCTTTTCATTCTTTTATTTTTAGATTTTCTATGCTGCTTCTTCGTAAATTCTTTTTAGCATATGCTGCCGACAAGTGACACATTAATTTTACTAATATGAAATATTCTTGTACGAATCGAATTTCAATTTATTACTCGTGTCGTAAACTTTTTCGAAAGTTTTGTGAGTGTGCGTGTGTGGTGTTGGAAATTACCATTGCATACTTGAAGGCATCGGTAAAGTTTTCCACACTTCACAGCACTGAGTTTGCCGTACATAGACATGCGTCGACTTTTGTCTGTCTTTCAGTCTGTCTGTCTGTCTTTTTGTCTCTCTGTGTGCGTTGCCAAATTGCCTTGAAATCTTTTGACATGCTACGTCAAGTTTGTCATATGTCCTGCGCCATTGTGCCATTTCTCGCCTCCGCCTCCGCACAGTCCAAAAACGTTGAGAAGAATGCCAGAAAATTGTTTTAAAGTGTGTCAGCATTTCCGTGAGACGCGTCTTGGTAAAGTGAAAATGTTTGGAATTTTAATGAAGGGCGTCTCTGCCTGGTGAGATTCAACTGCCGGCTGGCTGGAACTCAAAACCTGACGGGCCAATAGTCCGCACAGATTTGCAACAGTCCTAGTCCTCCGGAGGACTAGAATCTCGCAGTGGACCACTAGCTTACGTAGGCTTCCGCTGCTTTGCATATTTTTCCATTAAAAGCGATTTAAATACCTAGCCTGCTTCTTTTATGTTTTCCACAGATACGAATATATATTTCTCTTTTTTTTTATATCTTGTCTTTTGCTTACATTTCCACTGGCCAGGTTTTGGTTTCGGTGGCCGCCTGCGGATTTGTCCGACACGTTGGCAAAAAGTTCACTTAGCTGGAAGCACGAAAGAAAAAAGATTGAATTTTATAATAAATTTTGTGCAGAAGGCCAAAGAAGAGTCTTAAGATTGGTTGCCTGTTGGCCTGTTCCTATCTTGCCACTATCTGAGAAGCCCAACGTCTGTCGCTGTTGAATTTATGTGTGTGCGGGTTAAGTCGTCACTAGGTTACTCAATGTCCTCCACACCACTTGCCACTTGTAGCCACAATCGCATCCTTGTCTCCAGGCAAAATGAATGGCCTTAAAACAAACAAATGAAAATGTTTCATTGATTTAAAAGTGCATCTTTTGGGACTTTTTTAATATATTGAATGAAAATGTTCCATTGATTATAAGTGGATTTTTTTGCATTGTTTTAAATTTGAAGCGTATTTAAAATTTCAAATATAAATTTAACACTTAAACTCAACTTTTTTAATGTTCATTTATTATAGCATTGCATCTGTATTTAATGTATTAAATTAATGAATCTCACAATCTCTCTCTCTCTTTGTTCTTCCTCTTTCAGGTAAGCAAACACACCTCTTATTTGGATATTTTCCGGCAATTTCCCACATCGCCTGCGGTGATTAAATCAACCACACAAAAAGAACGAACCGAAGAGAAGAAGATGAAGAATGTCTGACTTAATTGAGCGCTAAATTTGCGAACATTAAATTTATTAGCCCATTGCATATTGTTGCTATTATTATTGTTATTGTTATTGTTATCATTGCTACATATAATAATACATAACAGCATCGACTCAAAGCGGCAGACAAAGTTAACGACAGCACAAAAGCAAAATAACCGCAAGCTTGCGTTTTATTTAACAAGTTACGTATACGCCGCAGATGCCGCGGGGCAATGCCAAGTACCAGTGTGTGCGTGTGTGTGTGTGAGTGTAACAATAACAACAACAACAACACCAAATGCGCAAATCAAATCAACTTAAGTGCCATGAGCAGTCAGTCAACCAGACATAACTATACCAATAACAATATATATATGTACATTGTACATAAGTGTTTATATAAACACTCTACAAGTAAATCAAATCAGCGTCAAAGTCGAACTTAAATGAGGATAATAATCAAAGCACAGCATGAGATTAAGCCAAATCAAGTGTATTACAATTTGTAACAAGTTCTATGTATGCATATATAATTGAGTCATTATAAAGTCAAAGCCCTTTATGAAGCTATTTTGAAAATAATATATAAACTTTACTGCTTCCTGTGTTAGTTATATTTATGATGCTCACATTTTTTCAACAAACACTTTGATATTTATTCTAGGAAATGGGAACTGTGGGACACATATGTATAAGAATTGCCGAGTAAATATTTGTTTGAGATTTTTTTATTTTGCCAATTGTATGTATTTTTTACCGATTCATTGGACTGCGGGCATTGAACGTTTTGTTTACGGCGTGCTTTGCAATACTCTCATTTTTTTGGCGTCTGTTGTATTTCCTTTTTGGCAATTGGCCCGTTTTGTTTGTTTATGCTTATTTAAAGGCCACTACCAAAGTTGCCTACGTGTAGCCTTTTAAATTTTGTAGTCCTGTGTGTGTTTGTGTGTGTTTCATACAACTTTTGTGTAGCATTATGGATGGTTGGTAAAAGAACTTCTCGAGTTGGCCATAGTAGAACATTGCCTGAAGCTTGAGTACTTCATTAGCGCGCTTTGTTACTCATTATGTGCGCACATTACTCAAACCAGTAGCCAACTTTTCAGCCACTCTCACTCACACACAGGCACACACACACACACACAGACACAAAAACATTTTAATGTTAATCCTTTTTCAAAAGATTTCCCATGTACCTTGCTGCTTGCCTTCTATTCCCTCTCTCTCTGTCTCTTGCCCTGCCTTTCAGTTTCAATCAGCAGCAACAGCAGCTTGCATATTTTCATTATTAATGCCCCACGGCAGTCATTGCAGCCACCGCAACACCCACAACGCCAGTCTTGCCAGACAGTCGGACAGACAGACAGCCAGTATTGCCCGACCAGTGAACCAGTCAGAACTCTTCTCTCAACCTAACCGCGCCGCGTCTGCCTTTGCTGACTTGGCTTTTTGTCTAGAGTTGCAACCACATTGCGCTGGTCATGGGCAGACGCTGACGCTGACGCTGACGTAGACGCTGACGTCGGCCTCGATGTCGACGTCAATGTGGTTGCCCCGTGAGTTGGCGACGATGACGACGACGGCAATGACGACGCCTCTGCTCGTCTCGTCTTGCCTCTTACTTCTTCTCCCTCTCTCTCTCTTTCTCCATCTTGCACTCCTTTTCTCTTGTGTCTCGCCATCTTGTGTCTTACCTGTGCCAAGTTTTACGCCGTTCTGCCAAATCAATTGTTCGTAATGAACTAGCGACTGGCGTTGCTTGTGCCACGCACAGTGGAATGGGAATGCAACAGAATGAGACGAAAATATATGTATATAATACAAACGAATAATAATATTCTGTTGGTAAAGAGTTGAAGGAGTTGAATTGTAAAAGTTGTGAACAATTGGTAGCCATAGAGTTATCGATTTAATAAGTGCACTAATATTTTTAGATCAATTAGAATAATACAAAAATTATTTAATATGATTTGAATGCTATTTCAATGTTTAGATTAATTGTGTTTTCGAATGAGTCGAAAAAGGGGAAGGAAATTTATTGTAACTTTCTAATGGTAAAGAATTGATCAAATCTTAAAACATTTCCTGGTATAGGTAAATCTGAAAAAATGCCCAATAAATGTCAAGTTCTAAATTAAACTTGAAAGGATAACAGTCTAAAATAAATCGTTTTTAAATGCATTGTTGCATTCTGGGCCTTTTTTTACATCTCTAGATGGATGTGGAAAATTACTTACATTTTATTTGATTCATGTTAATTATATTAAATATTGTCCAATTTTAATACTATCTAATCAATATAATTGAAATTAGTTTTCATTTCATTTTAATATTAGATAATTGAAATACCAAACGCATAACAGTCATTCAATTCTTAAATATAATAGTATAAATATTTTATTATTTATTTATCTCTTTTTGTTTTTTTTTTAATCTAAAATTGTATAAAATTTAATTGCTCTTTCATATGTATGTTATTGCACTCTTGGAACTTTATCAGCGTATTTGATGAAAAGTCACCACGGTGTCAGCTCGACAGAGTTAACTTTGTCTTTGAAACAATTGAAATTAATTAGAGCTGTAATTTGATTAAGAACGAAACGAGTGTGTCTTCTTCAGTCATATAAATACCTAAACTCGAAGCTCGCATTTCGTATTTCGTACAGCAATGACACTTAGTTACCCATTTAATGTATTCTCATTTTGGCTTAAAACATTTGGCCCGGTTCTCATTAACTAATTGTTCCAGCTTCCCCCTTTTTTAGGCCACAGTATCATTAGTCCAAATATGTATTAAATAAATAACGTCAGACAGAAAAGAAAAGAAAAAACATGTGCTAAGTACATATGTAAATGATGCGAACCCCAAAAGACTTGATGAACATGAAGAAAACTCTGGAGTAAAAACAAAAATATAACACGAAAAGAAACTCAATATAATTTAAATGGTTTTTTGTTGTTAGCTTGAGGTTGTTCTTGTTATTATTATTGTTACTGTTGTTTTTGTTGTTGTTGTTGCTCTGATTACACAGAGGGCGTGAACTTTGCCATCGTCGTTGTTTGACACACACAAAAGTATTAGAAACTTTTGTAGAGAAATGCGGGTGTGAACAGAAGATGGGGAAAAGGGGGTAAGGAGAAGAGCCACATTGAATCCGCCTCAACAGTCACATTTGCATAGCTCAGTGAGGCAATTGGAGAGAGAGACCTCAGTCTTCGGTTAACATTGTCGCTTTCCAGTTGTTTCCCATATTGTATACAATTCGACTCCTCTGAGTACAATCTTGGGCTGTCATGACAGCCGACGCCGTCGTCTCCGAAATTTTGTTTGGGTTTATGAATCGACGCTTGGCAATTGCAAATCAATTTGTAAGGCACGCGCATAAATCAAATACGCAAAACACATTTGCCCCAAATGTCGTATTGCGAATGGCCTTCAAAAAATTGGCACTTATATACAAATACATGCATATACATATATTCAGAGTCACGTGGCATATGGCCGCTTCAGTTTATTTGCCAAATGAAATAAGGAAGCAATTTTGCAAATTTACAAGAAGACTAAAAGCGAACAAAAAAAAAGTTACTTTTTCTTTACACACACATTGCCAACAATAATGCGAACAACAACAACAAGACCCAAGACAGGCAGGCAAATTGCCGCACCAACAAAAAGAAAAAATAAAGATAGAAATGACACTCAGAACTTGGGGATTGAGAAACTGCGATCTGAGAAATCGAGCCAAAGCAGCGACAAAGTATCCAGAAATAAGTAAAAGGAAATGTAAAAAATGCGTTAGTATCATATCGAAGCATCTAATACACTTTATGTTCTTGTAGTTCTATTCGAACGAAAATATAGTTTGATTTTCGAAATAATCTCTTTATTAGAGAAAAGTTTGTTTATCAATTTTAAAATTGTAATAAATAACAGAAAGCCTTTCATGACATCAGTGTTATCATAAATAATATTTAATTCTAATAAAAATACTATATTTATTTGTGATAAAGTATTCAGTTACCTATTATTACACTTTCAGCTTCTTAAAGTTGCAACTGTGCTTTAATTATATTAAATTTTAATTTAATTAAAGTTCTGCTTCTATAAAAGTTATTGATTTATAGTATCTTGCTTTTATTTTTTGTTGCAAACAAATTCAATTAATTAATTAAATTCGATTATACTTTGTTCTGTTTCTATTTAGCTTTTTGTTTCATCAGAGTTGCGGTTCACAGATCTGCTTTATTAGAGCTCTTATTTCCATGCTAATAGTTCTATTACTGTTTTGATTTTATTAATAATAGTCAAGATATTACTTTTGTCCATTAAAGTATTATATTCTTGCTGTAGTTAAACTGTTTTGTTTTTAAACAGTATTTTAATTTAAGAATCGTACTTGAACTCCTCGTTTGACGAAGCTCTGATGATTTTACTTATATCATGCACCATGCAAACTTGATGAGGAAGTCTTAATAATCCCAATGCAAGTGTATAATGAAGTAAAATACATAAAATATGCGACCAGTGCGTCAGTTGGTTTTTGTCTGTCCATCGTTCTCAAAGTTTGGCGTATTATTTTCACAGCGCCTGGCAATTGAAATGAAATGTCTGCTTGGTTCTGTTTCTTGGTGTCGGTGTGGCCTTTCCTCGCCTGGTCTGGGATATCCTCGTTTCATCTCGTCTCGTCTGGCAACAGAAACATTGCCAAATCCCCCAATGCAAACCAATTTACGCTTGTCCCGCCTAGCAGACTCTTTGCGCATCCACAGTTCACTGATTTTAGTTAGTTTTGCCTTTGCTTCTTATGGACTGAAGACTGAATACTGAGCACTGAACACTGTAGACTCTAGACTGTAGACTGGCGAACTGTGGACTGTGTGAACTGTGGACCAATGGACCAATGAAGTTGGGTTTGTTTTGTGACTCTCTCTCTATGATGCTGGCGTCGAAATATTCTCAGCACTCAACTCAGTTCACAGTTCTCTTAACGTTAAGCAGCACAAAGTGATTGATGGTTGAATGCATAAATTATTGATGGCAGCCCAGACAATGAGGCTGTTAAGTTGAGGAAGGGGCCTTGGACACGGACACAGACTCGTCCGACAATTGGATAGTGGTTCAGCGGAAGGAAGGAAGTGAGGGTGTCACTTGGTGGCTCTGATTTCGGCGGTTGAGCTCAGCGAACTGTTTCAGTAAATGATGTGCCAAAATTGTAGTTGTCATAAGATAGCACTACAAATTGTTTGAGTTGCTTGGCAACATTGCAAAGTGTCAACAAATAAACATAATAAAGAATAAAATAAAAGAAACTGTGAGGGAAAAGAAACTACAAGTAGACTGTTGTACGAATGTTTGTTCTGCTCTAAAATCCTCTCTATTTAAGAAATTGTACCTTATAATGCTTTTCTTTGATATGTGTAGCGCATTTAACAGTCGATCCCAATTTGTAAATTACATTTTCAAAATAAATTTGTTGTTGTTTGACAAAGTTTTTTCATTTTAATTTTATTTTATTTTTATAGATCTTTTCGCAGTGGCTGAGAAAGCAGCGTAAAAACAATTTAAGCGTAATTTGAAGCTTAAGTAAACAGGCGTCCACTGGGGGTCAAAGTCAAACAAAAAATGCTTATCCCAGCAGTGTAGTATTTATTGTTGTTGTTGTTGTTGTTACTGTTGAGTGATGAAACACTTTGGCAGTTTAATAGCCTCATGCCAGACGCTTGTCAAATGCTGCTAAATCATTCGGTAAGCGCAAAAATCCCTCAAGCTGCGAAATTTTCAAGATGCTCAATTTTCAAGCAAT